>JAREIK010012631.1:105000-108620 GCA_029783825.1 Sapria himalayana | reverse complement strand
GAGAGCGGCTCAGCGGTGGTAGAGGCGGGCGGATGGGGTGGTGGCGATGGTAGCAATGACATTGGTGGTAGTGGCAGCATCAGCGATAGTGGCGACAGTAGAGGCAGCGATGATAGCATCGGTAGCACTAGTGGCATTACAGTGGTAGTGACAGTGGCGGGCAGTAGCAGTGGCACTGGCAGTGGCAGCAGCAGCGGCATCGGCGATAGCAGCAGTAGCATTCGTAGTGGCTGAGGCAGTAGTAGTGGCAGGGGCAGCGGGAGCAGCAGCAACAACAACAAATGTGGTATATACGTACATATAAAATCTGTATATACGTACATATAATACTGCTATATTTATGTACATATATACTAAGTATATTTGTACTCACTATATATGTGCACATAATACTGCAGCTTTACTATACACATACTGTAGAAATATATGTACGAGTAAAAATTTATATGTTATATAAATTTTTACAAATAGTATAAACATTTTATATGTTATATAACTATTATATAAAAATTTATATAAAAATTTATATTTATATATTCCAGCCTCCAGCATTTGTAAGCTTCTCAAGCATTCTGCTTGAGAAGCAAGAAGTGAGTACATTTATAAATTTTATATTTATATAAAAATTTATATGTTATATAAATTTTTACAAATATGTATAAACATTTATATGTTATATAACTATTATATAAAAAATATATAAAAATGGATAGTTTTATTTAAATGTGTATAAATATTTATAAATATTTATACATATGTATAGATATATATATATATATATATATAATATTATATGTTTATATAAACATATAAATGTTTATATATAATGTAAACATGTATATATATATTAAAGTATATACATTTATAAATAATGTCATATGATTATATAAATTTATAAAACTTAAAATAATGTTATATGTTTATAAATATTGGAGACAACAAAAATAGAACCCATAAACATTGGTTTTGTTTTTCTTTAGTAACAGAAGTGGAAAACATTAAGTATAATTTATTTTATTAAGTTACAGAAGCAAAAAAAAATGCATACATTTTGTATTTAAATCTATAAATCCCTAAAAATTTAAACATAAGAGAATAAAGTTTACACTAACCATTTGCTATTTCATTAATGGAGGAGAGTCGAAATCATATAAGTGATGTGAAAATAGAAGAAAGAAGTAGAAAATTGAGACAAAATAAACAAAAAAATAAAAACTAAAATTCTGTATAAACCAAACTCCGCCATTGGTAATGAAATTGAGAGATAAAGAGAAATATATAGTATTTGAAGGAGAAGAGCAATGATAAAATTACTGGTAAAAAAAGAGGTCAAATTTGTAGGTTGCTCCTGGAGTTCTGTTTCGCTTCTCTCTCTTCCTCTTGAAAGATAGAAAAATTGTTTGTAATTGAATATGCCTTAGCATTTTTTTTTCACAGAATTAAGTGATTCAATTTGTCTCTTTTTTATTTAAAAAAAAGAGACACAAATATAAAAGTAAACTAAAATTATAAAAATTAAATAATTTAAATAAAAAAATGAAAAGATTTTTTTAACCATAAATGATATATTTAATAAATAAATTAAATAATAATATATAAGAATAAAATATTTCATATAATATATATATATATATATATATAATATATGGTTGTAAATTTTAAGAATTCAATTTATTTTAATGATTATGATATGAAATAATTATAAAAGAATAAAATTTCATATTATTTGATATAATTTATAATTTATATAATTCCAAAAAATTATTTAAAGCTGAGAAGATCAATAAAAAATGTTATATTTATTATTTTAATAAATACATAATATTATGAGTTAATAGTAAAGATTTTACTCAATTATTTAATTCTTATAAATTTGAGTGGGACATAAAATAAAACTGAATTAAAATCAGCTTAGGGTTAGTATTTTTTAAAAGTGTTTATAGGCCAAATAATAATTTAAGTATTTTTTGGACAAAAAAATTTCATTAGTAATATGTTAAATAACTTTTTTGAAACCCTTAAAAAATACTAGAAGTGTTATTTCAATAACCACACTAAGATATTATTTTTAAATGATCAAAATTTTTTTGATGTAATTAAAACATCTATGTATTTATCTTTAATTATCAATTTATTTTCATTTAAATTTTATGAAAAAATTGATTTTTTTCGTAAATTTTAAAATCTTTTTTTTAATATATTTAAAAATATTATTATAATCATTAAAATATGTTTTTATTTTAAATAATATAAATATTTACTTGTTTATTCGTTAATTGAGATATTTTTATAATTTTTTATGTATTCATACAATTAAAATTTTAACTTTTTAGTAGTAATGATTTTTATGTAGTTCATTTATTAATTAAAATATCTTTAAAAAAGATTATAATTATATAATTAAAACAACTTTAAAAAATTCTAAAATTATATAAATACGAATCAAAATTTATAGTAATAATGATAAAATAATAATAAAAATAATTATTTTAGGCATTATTAATATAAAATTTAATTCGTATTTATATAATTTTGAAATTATTTTTTTATAATATCCTATTTTTATAATTATATGAAGTAAATGTGTCTTTCAAGAATCGCCATCATAGGCTATGACATATCTTTAATATAAAAAAGTACATAAAATATTAAAACAAATATAATATTAAAATAATTAAATAATTAAAGATTAGCGATGGAAATATTCCTAGACCAAATATCTAAAGAAAAATCCCTAGCAAAATGAATATATTTTGTAAAAATTATCATTTAAGGTATAATTGCTTGCAATAAAATATAAAATAGAAAAAAAAATTTAGATAATTATTTAGCGATGGATAATGTCTCGATCTGATAAGCTATGGAAAATCCCTAGCTAAATTTTTCATTTTTCATGTGTATAAATTACTAAAAAATTAGCAATGGATTATGTTTCAATCTAATTAGCTAGAGAAAGTAATTGCATAATACCGTAGTGAAATTTCCCGCTTTACATTGTGTGGAAATTAACAAAAAATTAGCGATGGATTATGTCTAATTCTAATTAGCTATGGTATTCCATTGCTAATCCATCACTAATCTATCGCAAATATTTATTTCAATGTTAAATGAAAAATTCGTTGCTATTCCCTAGCAAAATATATAGCTAATAAGTCACTATTAGCTAGGGATTATTCCCTAGCTAAATTTTACTAGCTAAACTAATATTTTTTAAAATGAGATGTTAAGATGCTGAATTTTTTAATGTAGTTATAGTTAGGGGTAAACATATAGATAGATATGAGTTGGTAAAATGGAATTGGGTAGCAGAAAAGTAGATTGTAAAAATTGTATTATTCTGCAAAAATAGAGGGTAAAATTAATAAAACAAACCTTTAATAAAAAAAGAAATAATAAGATGAATAAGAAGGATAAGAACAATAAGAAGAATCAGAAGAATATGAAAAATAAGAAGAATAAGAAGAATAAGAAGAATAAGAAGAATATGAAGAATGATAAGAATAAGAAGAATAAGAATAAAAAGAAGAAAAAGAAGAATATGAAGAATGATAAGACTATGAAGAAAAAGAAGAAAAAGAAGAAAAATGAGAATGATAAGACTATGAAGAATAAGAAGAAAA
>JAREIK010012631.1:0-92500 GCA_029783825.1 Sapria himalayana | reverse complement strand
AATTAGAATAAGAAGAATAAAAAGCATAAGAAGAATAGAAAAATAAGAAGAATATGAAGAATTTGAAAAAAAATAAGAAATAAAAGAATAAGATGAATAAGATGAATAAGAAGAATAAAAATAATATAAAGAATTAGAATAATAATAATATTAAAAAATAAGAAGAATAAGAAAATAATAAGAATAATAATAATAAGAAAGATAAGAAAGATAAGAATAATAAGAAGAATATAAAGAAAAAATAGAAAAAGAAGACAAAGATGAATAAGAAGAATAAGAAGAATAAGAAGAATAAGAAGACTAAGAAGAATACAAAGAATAAGAATTATAAGAAGAATAAGAAGAATAAGAAGAATAAAAAGAATAACAAGATAGTATAATAATAAGAATAAGAGGAATAAAAATACTATTAAGTATAAGAAGAATAAGATGAATAACAAGAATATGAAGAATGAGAAGAATAAGAAGAATAAGAAGCTATAAAAGAATACGAAAAATAAGAAGAATAATAAGAATAAAAAGAATAACAAGAATGAATGAATAAGAGGAAGGATATTGAATTTGCTTCTCTCTAAATTCTAGAGAAAGAAAGTGCGGTTCGTACTTAAAGAAACTCCATTGTTGATGCTTTCAAGCTTGAGTTATAGAGATTTCTCTAAGATATTTAATAAACAATCTTTTACTTCGATTATTAAGGAAGTCGATATGCTTAATCCCGTGTATTGCTTGAAAGAAGAGGCACCAGTAGTTTGATTATCGAAGGAGGATATCGAAAAACTTACTGCCCCATTCAATCTAACACTCGGCAAATTTTCTCATGGGAATCCTCAGTTCAAAAAATATATGTGTTTTTGAAGCCTTCAAGCTTCGGGAGTCTGTAAGGATAGCATGGTATGATGCGAAACACATTATGATACAAATTAAGGAGGAAGAGAATTTCCTCCATTTGTGGTTGCGTGGGAAATCGAATATCATAGGATATCCAATGAGGATGTTCAAATGGACACTTGAATTCAACCCTAAGGAAGAATCAGCACATGCCTGGGTTTGGTTCTTTCTCCCTCTTCTTCCATCATCTATTATGTAAATCCTCCTTATTCCATATTACTAGATGTGTGGGTAAGCCTTGGATAATGGATGAAGCTACAGCCTACATGACAAGGCCGAGGGTGGCAAGGGTGTTTGTGGAGGTGGATGTTTCTGCCTCTATTCCGAATAGAATGTGGGTGGGCAGTGGAAACTCAGGCAGGCATTGGCAAAAAATAATTGCTGATAATCTTCCCCAATATTGCTTAAAATATAACAAGCTGGGTCATTCATTTTCGTATTGCATTGTTGGGGGCAGGGGGGGGGGGGGATAGAAAGATCAGATTTGAGGGAGATGGGGAAAAATGGGCTAGAAAAGGCAAGAGGATAGGGCATTTGGGCAGAATAGGGGAGGGAAAGGAGGGGCTGAAGTAAGGTTTAGGAAATAGGGGGGGGGGGGGGGGGGGAGAATGAAAAAGTTGGGGAGAGGAAGAGACTAGAGAAAGCATGGAGGAAGGGTTGGGGGGAGGGGAGGAAGTATTGGGGGAAGGGAGGCAGTAAGAGATGTAGGCAGCAGGGCAGAAGAGTTGGGGGGAGGGGAGGAAGCATTGAGGGAGAGGGAGGAAGTAGAGGTTGTGGGCAGTGGGGCAGAAGAGTTGGGGGGAAGAGAGGAAGATGAAGATAGTGAGGAAGGAAGGAGAAAGATACTAGAAATAAAGAAGAGAATAAAATGAGGGGGTTAAAGAAAAGGAGGGGGTAAGGAGGAAGGGTTTCAGGAAAAGGGAGGTAAAAAGAAAACTATAATAGAATCTGATTTCGTAAATGAAAAAATAAATTTTAATGGGGAGGAATATGACCTTTTGGAGGAGGGATCCGAGGCTAAAAGCTGGCCCATGTGAACAGGCAAAAAGAAATGCAAAGTCTAGAATTGACTTTGACACAAGATGATTCAAGGAGGATGGCTCTAGAAATATGGGAGGGGTTACCGAATAGTAGTGATAGTGCGATAGAAAAATTAAAATTGATGAGTTTCCAAATAAGTAAATTAAAATTAGTATGTAAAAATGACTAGGCCAAAACAAGCATATACAAAGGCTTAAGAAATTGGAAAAAATATTTAAAAATGTATTATGAGTCAAGATGCATAACTAGAGCATATGCTAGACCTAATAATGTATAATAGTCTATACCAGAACGTAAGAGGAGTAGGAAACACTCCGTCGATAAATATAATAAAAAAATTAATTAAAATTTATAAAATTAGAATAGTGATAATAGCGGAGCCTATAGTTAATAAGGAATCTTTAAAAATATATAAAAAAAGTTAGGTCTAGAAAATGCATTCTCTAATTATAATGGTAAGTTAAGGTTGTTATGGAAAATTAAAATTAATATAGAAATTATTTCAGAGGTGGATCAGATCATTAATTTTAAACTGAATAAAAATACTGATCCAATAATATCGGTGGTGTATGTTAGTAACTCGAAAGAAAAAAGGAAAGATGTCTGGGGTGAAATGAAGAAGATAGCTGATAAAAATACTCCATGTATTATAAGAGGGGATTTTAATGTAATTAGAAATGCTATTGAAAAAAATGGAGGAAAGTCACCTGACCACTCAGCTATAGATCAATTCTATGAGGTAATTAATAACATGAATCTCATAGAAGTTGAGTACTTGGGTGCTAGTTTCACATGTTGCAATAACCGAAAAAATAGGGGAATGATCTGGTCTAGACTTGACCGTATTCTCTATAATATTAAATGGGTGTACTACTGTGGAGAGGTGAGTGTGAAACACTTGAGCAGAACATGCTCAAATCACAACCCCCTTCTTCTAGGATTTAAAGTTAGAGAAGGGAAGAATAAAACTTTTAAATTTCAAAACATGTGGGGTTTGCATAAAGAGTTTGATGGAATAGTAAGAAACTCATGACAAAAGCCAACAAATGGGCACCCCATGCAGGTTCTAGCTACAAAATTACGTAGGCTAAGATTTGAACTTGGTAGGTGGAATAAAGAAAGATTTGGGAATATAAACAAGAACATTCAGGATACCGAATCTAAAGTAAGTAAATTAGAAATAGAATATGAGAATAATTAGGATGAAACTTCTAGAATTAAATTAAATAAAGCAAATGCGGAATTAAAATTATTACGACATATAGAAAAAATATTTTGGAAACAGAGGGCCAAAGTAAAGTGGCTTAAGGAAGGGGATTGAAACACCAAGTTTTTTAATGCAGTAGTGAAATTAAAAATTCAAAGACATGAAAAAAGGTATCAAAATGACATAGGCAAGTGGATAGACGATGAATGAGAACTTAAAAAAGTTTTGGAAGATTATTTTAAAAGACATCTTCGTGGTCACAACCAAAAAAAGGGGTGAATCCATAATTCTACAAATTGAAAATAGAGTAACTGAAGAACAAAACAAACTACTAGAAGAGTGCCATAGTGAGGAGAAGATAAAATCTGTAGTCTTTAGTGGAAATAAAGATAGTGCAGTGGGTCCAGAAGAATGGAATAATGGTTTATAGACCTATAAGTCTATGCAATTCGGTGTATAAAATTTTAACACAAGTCATGTAGAATAGATTGAATAGGGTAATTTCCTCCATTATTTCAGTAGAACAAGCAGGATCCATTAAAAATAGATTAATGATTGAAAATATTTATTTAACTACATAACTAATGAAAGAAATAGGGGCCAAAGTTAGGGGTCATATTGTGATTATAAAGTTAGATTTGTCTAAAGCATTTGACAGAGTAGAATGAGACATTTTAAGCTACATGATGAGGAAAATGAGATTTTCAAAATTCTAGATAGATCTAATGTATAGATGTATCTCTAGTGCATGGGTTAAAATTCTAATTAATGGGGAGGTTGGTGGTGAATTTAAGCCAGTTAGGGGACTTAGACAGGGGGATCCTTTATCTCCATTATTATTTAATATATACATAGAATTATTAATAGCTAGTTTAAAAAAATGAAGGAGGGTAATATTACAAGTTTTAAACAATCTAGACATACTCCGATTGTAAACTGCGTAGCTTATGCGGATGATATAATTGTCTTTACAAATGCTAGGAGTAAATTATTAATGAATATGATGAAGTTATTTGACACAATAGAAAAAGAAATGGGATAACAACTTAATACAAATAAATGTCAATTTGTGATTTCAAGGAAAGCACCTGAAATGACAATTCAAAGAGTAAAAAGAATTACATGCTTTGAGCAGAATAGAGGGGTGCTAATGCACTTGGGTTGTCCTATATATAAGGGTAGACTGAAAGAAGAATATTTAACATTTTAATGAACAAATTAAGAGGTAAAATAGCGGGATGGAAGGAGAATATGTTAAGTATGGTGGGATGAATCACATTAATTAAACATGTTCTTCAAGGAATGATAGTACACATCTTAATGTCCTTACAGCCACCAAAGAAAATCTTGAACAGCTTAGAGAAGGAAATGGCTAACTTCCTATGCGGTAAAAAATTAGGAAAAAATAAGTTACATTGGAAAAAATGGGAAGATATATGCTGCTTAAAGGAGGAGGTGGGACTAGGCTTGACAAAATTAAATGATATGGCCAAGGTAGGCATGTAAGAACTAGTGGAGGCTCAAGCAGAATGATAGTTTGTGGGTGAGTTATATGAAAGCTAGATATGGTTCAGGAAATAAAACATGTAGGAATCTTAAAAAACATCTAAAAATTGGAACATGGTGCTTAAACAAAAAGAATTAGTTGAGAGTAATGCATGTTTAATCAATAATGCATGGAGATGGACTCTTAATCCACATGGTAAATTCATGCTTAAAATGCAAATATTTTAGTAAAAAAAGAAAAAAAATCAGTCAAGAAGTTTTTAAGGGAGTCTGGTTGAAAGAAAACCCACAAAAAATGAATGTATTCATGTGGAAGCTCTTATCGAACGCTATTCCCATGGACTCGAATATTCTGTTGAAGGGGGTAAAATTAGCTTCTATGTATGAATGCTATTTTACTAACATAGAAATTGTAAACCATTTATTTTCAACAGAGAAAATAGTGGTGGAAGTTTGAAATTATTTGGATATAGAGGTATAAGTAAGCAAAAAATTAGATGGTATTAAGATAAGTCGTACAAATAAAGCTATGTAATTGTATTTCGCTTATCACAGTTTGGAATTTGTGTAACGCCAGGAATAGAAGTAGGTTCGAGAATATTAAAATGCTTGCTAAGCATATAATAGAAGAAATTTAAAAAAATTGTTCATGGATATTAGCATGATTTTCACTAAAACTTAAAAATACGAAAATGGAAGATGAGAAAAGAAGGATTTGGGAATTACATGTAATTAAGAAAAAAATCCTAGAGGTTAGAACGGTGTGTTGGGGGAAAACCTTCATGGGGAAGGCTTGCTTTAAAGACAAATGGTCATTTTAACAAGGATATGGGAGAAGCAGGGGGAGGGTGGGTGATAAGAAATGAGCAGGGCAAAGTTATAAAAGCTTACACATTGAAAGAAAAATCATCCTCAGCCTTGCATGCAGAAATCTTAGCCTTACATAAAGGCCTTAAAAAATACAAAGAAAACTTTTATATTAACTTAAGAGTACATGTGGATTCGAGTATACTGGTGAATTTGGTTCTCAATAAGATAGAAATGTTGAAATATGAAGAACAAATAGAGATAATTAAAAGTCTTTTAACCAACTTAAAAAAGGAAATTAAGCATATATATAGGGAAGCGAATGTTATATCAGATAACTTAGCCAGAGAGGGTTTGAAGAAGGGTTTACAAGTGTCTGAGGGAGCTGATATACCAGAGAAATATAAAGGCCTAATCATATTATATAAATTAGAATTTCTGTATATTAGAATTCAAAAGCAGCAGTGAATTATGATCTCCTCGGTTCTGTGGGGTAAATATATATGGCTCTGCTTTGGTTTTAAAGTTGACAGGTATAAGCCAATATGAAGGGATAGAGAAATGGTTTATGGCAGATGGTCTATCACAATAAGCAGGAAACAATTTAATGTATTTTAAAGTGCATGAACTACAAAGAAATATAAGGCAGTGAGTGAGGCTGCCAAGATAAAGCAACTCCATCGGTCAGGAGGCAATTAAATCATAAATATTTGTTTCTTTGTTTTGGCTTCTGGTACAGGGTCAAATGCATACATGAGGCAAATAAGGTTAAGCATAAATGAAGGTAGTAAAATTTTATAAAATACATGAAAATAGTGCATGAAACTACATTTCATGTATGCTTAAAATGCATGGATTGCAAAGCAATATAAGGCAGAGAGTGAGTGCCAAAATAAATATCTATTTTTCTATGTTTTGACTTTTGGTGCATAGGAGTCAGTGAAATGCATGAAGTTAGATAAAGCTACAACTAGAAGAGCAGTTATCAAATGCATGCCTTATTGTTTTATGTTTAAGGGTGTAAAAGGGGTTAAGGGCTGTAACAAAATTATTATACACTTTATTAGGCTGATTTAAGTGCAGGGCATGATGAATAAGGTAGAGAGATCATCTAGCAGTAAAACAGCTTGCAAGGGGTAGTAAATGGATCTGCTGCAGATAGATATTAGTAGTCCATGTTTTGTCCATTGTGTTTGTTTTGCAGGAACAAATGCATTGATTATAGAAGGAAGAGGAGGAAAGGAAACATGTATAAAATAGTAAAAAGGTTGCCAAATTTTTAATTAAAAGTTGGATGACAAGGTGGTTGTAGATGGGAAAGGGGCCAACAAAAAGCATAAGGGACAGAGCAATTAAAAGAAAAACAAGTAGTAAAACAACATAGGCTCAGAATCAAAAAGAAGTGATGCATTTAAAGTTAAGACAAATAGTTTTACATCAAGTGTAATGTGTATTGTTTTTTATTTATTAAAGAGTGTAAAAGGGGAAAATGGTAGCTCAAGATTGTAAAAATGGTATTCCTCTGCCAAAAGGGGGGGTTTTTTATTAATGAAATAGACTTTTGCTAAAAAAAAGAAAAAGAATAATAAGAATAATAAGAATAAGAAGAATGAGAAGAATAAGAAGAATGATAAGAATAAGAAGAATAAGAAGAATAAGAAGAATAAGAATAAAAAGAAGAATAAAGAGAATAAGAAGAATAAGAAGAATAAGTATATTAAGTAGATTAAGTAGAATAAGGATAATAATAAAAAGATGAATAGGAAGAAAAAGAAAAATTAGTAGAATAAGAAGAATAAAAAGATTAAAAAGAATAAGAAAAATAAAAAGAAAAGAAGAATAAAAAGAATAAAAAGAATAAGAAGAAAAAGAAGAATGAGAAGAATAAGAAGGAAAAGAAGAATAAGAAAAATAAGAAGAATGAGAAGAATAAGAAGAATAATAAGAATAAGAAGAATAAGAAGATTAAAAAGAATAAGAATAATAAGAATAATAAGAAGAATAAGAAGATTATGAAGATTATGAAGAATATGAAGAATAAGAAAAATAATAAGAATGAGAAGAATAAGAATATTAAAAAGAATAAGAATAATAAAAAGAATAAGAAGAACAAGAAGAATAAGAAGAATAAATATAATAAGAAAATAATAATAAAAAGATGAATAAAAATATTAATAAGAGTAAGAAGAATAGGAAGAATAAAAAGAATAAGAAGAATTAGAAGAAGACAAAGAATACAAAAAATAAGAAGAATAAGAAGAATAGAAAGATTAATAAGAATTAGAAAAATAAGACAAATTAGAAGAAAAAATAATTTTAAGAAGAATAAGAAGAATAAGAAGAATAGGAAAGACTAAGAATAATAAGAATAATATGAAGAATAGGAAGATTAAGAAGAATAAGAATAATTAGAAGAATTAGTAGACTAAGAATAATAAGAAGAATAAGAAGAATAATAAAATAAGAAGAATAAGAACTATATAAAAAAATGAAGAATAAAAAGATTATTAAAAATAAGTAGAATAAGAAGAATAAGAATAAAAAATAAGAATAAGAAGAATAATAAGAATAAGAAGAATAAAGAGAATAAGAATAATAAGAAGAATAGGAAGAAGAAAAAGAATAAGAAGAATAAGAAGAAGAAAAAATAAGAAGAATAAGAATAATAAGAATAATATGAATAATTTAAAGAATAAGATGAATTAGAAGATTAAAAGAATATGAAGAATAAAAAAGTAAGAAGAATAAAAAAAATAAGATGAAAAAGAAGAATAAGAATCATAAAAAGAATAAAAGATTATAAAAAATAAAAAGAATAAAAGAAAATAAGAATAATAAGACGAATAAGAAGAATAAGAATAATAAAACGAATAATAAAAATAAGAATAATAAGAAGAATAAGAAGAATAAGAAGTATAAGAAGTATAAGAAGAATAATTAAAATAAGAATAATAAGAATAATAAGAAGAATTAAGAGAATAAGAAGATTAAGAAGAATAAAAAGAATAAGAAGAATAAAAAGAATAAGAAGAATAAGAAGAATATGAAGAATAAGACAAAAAAAAAGAATAAGAAGAATAAGAAAAATAAGAATATAAAGAAGAATGAGAAGAATAAGAAGGTTTCTTTCTTTGAAAAATACTCTCAACTTCTAGAGAGATAAATTGCAATTCTAGAGATAGAAAACCTCCGTCTTTATACAAAAATCTTAATCTTAAGCCAAAAATGGTGAATCTCGAATCAATCTTCAATAAAAAACTATTTTCTTCTACATTAAAAGAGCCCGAGCTCTTATTTATGAGATTTTACGTGAAAGAGGAAGTCCCGATAGTAATTTTTTCGAAGAAGGACCTTGCCGACCTTACTGATTCATTCAATCTCATTCTTATAGGGAAATTCTTCCATGATAGACCCGATTTCAAGGAGGTGTTTTATTTCATTGCCTAGTTAAAGCTACAGCACCAATGAATGTAGCAATTTATTATGGAAACAATTCCTCTTCCAGTTCAAGGAAGAGGAGGACTTCCTCCGTATATGGCTTAGAGGACAGTGAGTTGTTGCGGGGTTCCCCATGCACACGCTTAAGTGGATGCTGGAATTCTCACCTCAGGAGGAATCGCCACAAGCTCTGGTATGATACCCACTACCGAAACTACCTCTTCATCTCTTTAACAAGCATGCTTTGTACTCATTGGTCTCTGTTTGGGTAAATCTTGGTTAACAAATGAGGCTACGACCTACATGACAAGGCCAAGCATGACAAGAATATACATTGAGGTTGATATTCGAACTCCTCCTCCAAGGAGAGTGTGGATAGGTAGTGACTTGGTTAATTGATTATGACAGGATGTCATTCCATAATCCATGCCAATGTATTGCACAAACTATCTCAAAGTAGGACATGCAGAGTTAGACTTCTTGGCAAATGGAAGGGGCAAGAAGGAAGGGTTCTATGAGATGGATAAGGAAAAAATAGGGAAATTATACATTAAAAGGGGTAATTGTGAAGAATTAAGAGAATAAGAAGAATAAGAACAATAAGAAGTATAAGAAGTATAAGAAGAATAAGAAGAATAAGTAAAATAAGAATAATAAGAAGAATTAAGAGAATAAGAAGATTAAGAAGAATAAAAAGAATAAGAAGAATAAAAAGAATAAGAAGAATATAAAGAATATGAAAAATATGAAAAATAAGACAAAAAAAAAGAATAAGAAGAATAAGAAAAATAAGAATAAACAGAAGAATGAGAAGAATAAGAAGGTTTCTTTCTTTGAAAAATACTCTCAACTTCTAGAGAGATAAATTGCAATTCTAGAGATAGAAAGCCTCCGTCTTTATGCAAAAATCTTAATCTTAAGCCAAAAATGGTGAATCCCAAATCAATCTTCAATAAAAAACTATTTTCTTCTACATTAAAACAGCCCGAGCTTTTATTTATGAGATTTTACTTGAAAGAGGAAGTCCCGATAGTAATTTTTTCGAAGAAGGACCTTGCCGACCTTGCTGATTCATTCAATCTCATTCTTATAGGGAAATTCTTCCATGATAGACCCGATTTCAAGGAGGTGTTTTATTTCATTGCCTAGTTAAAGCTACAGCACCAATGAATGTAGCAATTTATTATGGAAACAATTCCTCTTCCAGTTCAAGGAAGAGGAGGACTTCCTCCGTATATGGCTTAGAGGACAGTGAGTTGTTGCAGGGTTCCCTATGCACACACTTAAGTGGATGCTGGAATTCTCACCTCAGGAGGAATCGCCACAAGCTCTGGTATGATACCCACTACCGAAACTACCTCTTCATCTCTTTAACAAGCATGCTTTGTACTCATTGGTCTCTGTTTGGGTAAATCTTGGCTAACAAATGAGGCTACGACCTACATCACATGGCCAAGCATGACAAGAATATACATTGAGGTTGATATTCGAACTCCTCCTCCAAGGAGAGTGTGGATAGGTAGTGACTTGGTTAATTGATTATGACAGGACGTCATTCCATAATCCATGCCAATGTATTGCACAAACTATCTCAAAGTAGGACATGCAGAATTAGACTTCTTGGCAAATGGAAGGGGCAAGAAGGAAGGGTTCTATGAGATGGATAACAAAAAAATAGGGAAATTATGCATGAAAAGGGGTAATTGTGAAGGAGGGATAGAAGGGGTGGAAGACATAGGAGACGAGGTAGACAAAACGAATGAGTTTAGATGGGGAGAAGGAGGTAGAAAGAAAAGAAGAGCTGGAAGAGGAGTGGGGGAGGGGGGGGGGGGAGTGAGAGAGGTAACAAGGGCATTGAGCAAGAGAAAGTGAGGAGGGGTGGAGAAGATCAAGTTGAGAGGGTATGTATGGAAGGGGGTAGGGAGAGGGAGGAATCTGCCCTAATTGGTACAAAAGGGAGGATATCAAAAGGTGGCTAGAAAGGCTAGAAAGGGGGCCCAAAACAGAGGAAAGGATAAGTGGTAGTGAAGTGAAAGCTAGAAGAACGTCATGGGAAAATAAGAAGGTCATAGATCAAGGAAATAATATAAAGGCCTATGATTGGGCAGAGGGTGACCTTTTATCCCAGGAGGGTTCTGAATCTAGAAGCTGGTCGTAAAAAAAATAACTTTAATAAAAGAAATAGAACAAGCTCCACCAAGTTTAGGTAGACAATCAAGAAATAGAAAGAAGTATTTAAATATTAATTTGAATCTAAAAGCACAACTAGATCGCAAGTGAGATTAATTAAAAATGATAAATAGCCTGTATGGAATACAAGAGGAGTAGCGAACACTTCAACGATAAATAGGATTAAAAATTTAATTAAGACCCACGATATTAAACTTGTCTGCTTAGCTGAACCCATGATAAATAGTGATAAAATTGAAAAATATTAAAACATGATTGGCCTAGATAAGGTCTATTCGAATTATAATAGTAAGTTATGGATACTGTAGAATAATTGAATTGATATTGAAATTATTTCAGAATTTAATCAAATGGTGACCTTTAAATTAAGTGTTCAGCCAGACCTAATTATTTTAGATGTTTATGCGAGTAACTCTAATGAATAGAGGAAGATCTTATGGCATGAGATGAAGGACTTAGCGGATAAAAATGATCCTTGGATTATCGGAGGAGATTTTAATGTAGTTAGAAACCCAAAAGAAAAAAGAGGAGGTAGACACCTGAACCAATAGCATTAACACAATTTAACGAGGCCTTAGCCACTACAAACCTGATGGAGGCAGATTTCTTAAGGTCAAAGTTTACATGGTGTAACAACTAGAGGAGAAGGGGAGCTATTTGGACCAGGCTCGATAGAGTTTTATTTAATCTTAAAGGGATGGACAAGCTAGGTGGAATAAAGGTAAAACATTTAAATAAAATTTGTTCAGACCACAGTTCGCTCCTATTGTCATTTCAAAAAGGACTAGCAAGACATAGGGGTTTTAAATTCCAAAATATGTTGGGTTCCACAAAAACGTTGACTGGATAGTCAAAGAATCATGGGAAAAGCCAGTAAAAGGTAACCCTTTACAAATACTGGCAATAAAATTGCATGAGCTATGAATGGTGCTTGACAAATGGAATAAAGACATTTTTAAAAATATTAAGCAAAAAATCTAAGAAGCCAAATAGAAAGTTGTGTCCTTAGAAATGAAATATGAAGAAAGTCAAGATGAGGTTACAAGAATAGAAGTAAGCAAAACAGAAGCAGATTTTAGGCTAAAAAAGCACATAGAAGAAGATTGTTGGAAACAAACGACCAAAATTAAATGGCTGAAAGAAGGATATAAAAACATGAAATATTTGAATGATATGGCAAAAGTTAGAATTTCAAAGAAAAAAATAAAAGGCTTGTAATCTGCACAAGGAGGGTGGGTAGAAAATGATGAGGAAATAAAGATTGAACTAGAAGAATTCTTCATAACTTACCTATGTGGGGCAAACATCAGTAGACAGGTCACATTAAACCAAAAGATTAAAAAATGTCAAATAAGAGGAAAACAAAGCTCTCGAGGAGATCCCTGGTGAAGAAGAGGTAAAAGAGGCTGTGTTTAGTGCTGAAAAGATATCACGTCAGGTCCGGATGGGTGGAATAATGCTTTCTTCCAACGAGCCTGGTCGACTATTAAAAAACAACTAGTCGCTACAATTGTCTGGATCTTTGGTGGCGTAGAAATTACAAAGTCATGGGACAATTCTTATATTGTATTGATTCCAAAAATAGCAAATCCATAGAAAAGAGAAGACTTCATACCAATTAGCCTATGCAACACAATTTACAAGATTTTAGTGAAAATGCTTCAAAATAAGCTAAGTAAGATTCTTCATTCTATCATATCTATTGAACAAATTGGTTTTGTTAAAAACAGGTTAATGATGGAGAATATAAATATTGCCTCATAAATGATGAGAGAGATAGGAGCTAAATCTAGAGGATATAATGTAATCCTAAAACTAGACTTATCAAAAGCTTTTGATATGGTAGAATGAGATATTTTATGCTATGTAATAAGAAAACTAGGGTTTTCGGAATTCTGGATAGATCTAATGTACAAATGTGTTTCCAATGCATGGGTCTGGATTCTAATTAACGAGCAGGCGGGCAGAGATTTTAAACCAGTGAGAGGGCTCAAGCAAGGCGATCCCCTCTCTCCCTCCTTATTTAATATATACTTAGAATTATTCATTGTAAATCTAAAAATGAAATGGAAGAAGGAAATATATTTACTTTCAAGCAGCCAAGGCACACACCAAGGGTATGCTGCTTGGCATATGTGGATGATGTCATTATCTTTACAAATGCTAGCATTTCCTCAATGAGAAATATGATGAGGCTCTTACAAATGCTGGAAGAGGAATCAGAGTAGAAATTAATCAATAAAAAATGTCAATTTATCTTAGCAAGGAAAACACCCGAGAAAGTAGCACAGAAGGTTAAAAGCATCATGGAATTCACACAAAAAATTAGGTGCTTTAATGTACTGGGGCTATTCAATTTATGAGGGTAGGGTTAAGGAAGAAGAGCTATCCTACCTAGTAGAAAAAATACGTCAAAAGATTGCGGGATTAAAAGCTCTCCTACATTTCTGCAAAAAAAATGATGTTAGAAATATTCAAATTCAAGTAGACTCAAGCTTGCTAGTGGATATGGTTCTAAGAAAAATAAAGTTATGGAGAGATGAGGAATAGATTAACATTATTAAAAAATTGATAATTGAATTAAAAGGAGGAATAATGCATATATTTAGGGAAGCAAACATGCTGGCAAATAAATTAGTGGATGAAGGTATGAGAAAAGGGGATCGTGAGTTTGAAGGGTATGAAATTCCTGATAGGGTTTAAAGGATTAATATAATTATAGAAAATAGTATAAATTAAAAAATTTAAAGATTAAGACTATTTAACTTAAGAGATAGGGGCCTCAAGGCTTGTAAATTTAAGTTGTTTATTCTCATTTAAATAATTCCTGTTTGTGAATATTGTTGCATTTTTACTTGTGTTTGCAGTACTCAAACAGACCACATGCGAATTAGTTGTACCCTGGAGGGAAAGATGCTGCGATGTTTTGCTTGTTATTTGTTTGATAATTTGTGTGTGTTGATATGGTTTTGCAGCTCTTAGGTAGATTACAAACAAGGGTATTGAAAACATGAGTCACCCCAGTACTGAGGGGGGACTAAAATGAAGCAAGATGGATTTGTTAAGGTTGTATATGTTTGTGGCTTGTTGTTGTTTACTATATGCAGGTTAGTGGTACCTTGGAGGAAGATCTACAACCTGTCAAAGGGGGGAGAGTCCTAAATAGAGATGAGCTGTGGAGGTCTTGTTTAAATTTTGTTTGTTTGTTTGTTTGTCGAAATGCGAAGTTATGTGCGTGTGTTTATTTTATGGTAATGAGTCCGTATAACGGGAAGTTTGTGTTATGGGTCTGGAGGCTCTCGGTATGTGAGTCTTTTATATTAGGAGTCAGTTTTAATGTGTCGGAAAGGGGGTGAGCAATGGGCCTATAATGGGTGTGGGAAGGGTTCTTTGCAGGAAGACCGCTTGGTCCTGCAGGTGAGCGGAGTATTGGAAATAAGATAAAGCTCGCGGAAGGGAAGGGCTCATGCACAGCTAGGCATGATTCGGGAATGGGCTGATAATGGGCCGTTGCTCGGGGGGTCGGAGAAATTCCATAGGGAGGCTTGTATAAAGGATAAAAGGAAAGGGATCAAACCAAGGAAGTTAAAAAAATAGAGCCCAAGGCCAGCCTAATTTAAGATATGGGAGGGGATCCAAGAGCCTAAAAAGTCCAATTGCTACAAGAAATTTATAGTTATTTGTATAAGTGATAGAATTTCTGTCTTTTTATTTGTAGATTAAAAAGTATGTAGGGTGTAAGAGGGTTAAAGGTAGTATTATTTTGTAACAATGGTATTCCTCCGCCGTAAGAGAGGGTAATATTTAATAAAAAAACAAACTTGAAAAAAAAAAGAATAAGAAGAATAAAAAGAATAAGAAGAATAGAAAAAATAATAAATATAAGAAGAATATGAAGAATAAGAAGAATAAGAAAAATAAGAAAAATAAGAAAAATAATAAAAATAAAAAATATAAGAAAAAGAAATATAAGAAGAATAAGAAGAATAAGAAGAATAAGAAGAATAAGAAGAATAAGCTGAATAAGAAGAATAAGCAGATTAAGAAGATAAGAAGAATAAAAAGAAAAAGACGAATAAGAAGAATAGGAAGAATAAGAAGAATAATAAGAATAAGAATAAAAAGAAGAATTAGAATAATATGAAGAAAAAGAAGAATAATATAAAATAGAAGATTAAGAAGATTAAGAAGAATACGAAGTTAATATGAGTAAGAAGAATAAGCAGGATAAGAGGAATTAAATGGATAAAAGAATATGAAAAAAAGAAGAATATGAAAAATAAGAAGAATATGAAGAATAAGAAGATTAGTAAGAATAATAAAAATAAGAAAAATAAGAAGAAAAATAAGATTAAGAAGAATAAGAACAATAAGAAAAATAAAAGAATAAGAAAAAAAAAGAAGAATAAGAAGAATAATTAGATTAAAAAGAATAAAAAGAATAAGAAGAAAGAAGAAGAAGATAAAAAAAAGATTAAGCAGATTTAAGAGATTATGAAGAATAAGAAGAATAAGAAGAATAAGAAGAATAAGAAGAATAAGAAAATAAGAATAATAAGAAGAATAAATAGAATAAGAAAAATTAGAATAATAAAAAGAATAAGAAGAATAAAAAGAATAAGAAGAATAAAAAGATTAAGAAGAATAAGAAGAATAAACAAAATAAGAAGAAAGAAGAAGATAAAAAAGAAAATTAAAAAGATTTAAAAGATTTTGAAGAATAATAAGAATAAGAATAATAAGAATAATAAGAAGAATAAGAAAAATAAGAATAATAAGAAGAATAAATAGAATAAGAAAAATTAGAATAATAAAAATAATAAGAAGAAAAAAAGAATAAGAAGAATAAAAAGATTAAGAAGAATAAGAAGAATAAACAGAATAAGAAGAAAGAAGAAGATAAAAAAGAAAATTAAGAAGATTTAAAAGATTTTGAAATATAATAAGAATAAGAAAATAAGAATAATAAGAATAATAAGAATAATAAGAAGAATAAGAAGAATAAAAAGAATAAAAAGAATAAAAAGAATAAAAAGAATAAAAAGAATAAAAAGAATAAAAAGAATAAAAAGAATAAAAAGAAAGAAGAAGAAGATAAAAAAAAAGATTAAGAAGATTTAAAAGATTATGAAGAATAAGAAGAATAAGAAGAATAAGAAAATAAGAAAAATAAGAATAATAAGAAGAATAAGAAAAATAAGAATAATAAGAAGATAAAGAAAAATAAGAATAATAAGAAGAATAAGAAGAATAAAAAGAATAAGATGAATAAAAAGATTAAGAAGAATAAGAAGAATAAACAGAATAAGAAGAAAGAAGAAGATAAAAAAGAAAATTAAGAAGATTTAAAAGATTTTAAAGAATAAGAAGAATAAGAAAAATAAGAATAATAAGAAGAATAAAAAGAATAAGAAGAATAAAAAGATTAAGAAGAATAAAAAGAATAAACAGAATAAGAATAATAAGAAGAATAATAAGAATAAAAAGAATAAGAAGAATAAGAAGAATAAGGAAGAATAAGGAAGAATAAGAAGAATAAAAAGAAAAAGAAGAAAAAGAAGAATGAAAAGAATAAGTAGATTAAAAAGAATAATGATAATAATAAGTATTAAAAGAATAAGAAGAATCAGATGAATATGAAAAATAAGAAGAATAAGAGAATAAGAAGAATAAGTGAATAAGAAGAATAGGAGAATAAGAAGAATAAATAAGAATAAGATAAGAGAATAAGAAGATAAGAAGAATAAGAAGGATAAGAAGAATAAGAAGAATAAGAAGAATAAGAAGAATAAGAAGGATAAGAATAAGAAGAATAAGAAAAATAAGAAGAATACGAAGAATAAGTAGAATAAGAAGAATATGAAGAATAAGAAGAATAAGAAGAATAAGAAGATTAAGAAGAATAAACATATTATGAAGAATAAAATAATAAGAAGAATAAGAAGTATATGATGAATAAGATAAGATGAATAAGAAGAATAAAAAGAATAAGAAGAATAATATGAATAACAAGAATAAGAAGAATAAGAAGAATAAAAAGAATAAGAAGAATGAGAAGAAAAATAAGAATAATAAAAATAAGAAGAATAAGAAGAATAAGAAATATAAGAAGAATAAGAAGAATAATAAGAATAAGAAATATAAGAAGAATAAGAAATATAAGAAGAATATGAAGAATTAGAAGAATACTAAAAAATAAGAAAAATAAGTAGAAAATGAAAAATATGAAGAATAAAAAGAATAAGAAGAATAACAAGAATAACAAGAATTAAAAGTATTAGAAGAATTAGACGAATTAGAAGAATTAAAAGAATAAGAAGAATAAGAAATATAAGAAGAATAAATATATAAGAACAATATGAAGCATAAGAAGAATAAGAAGAATAATAAGAATAATTAGAATAAGTAGAATAAGAATAATAAGAAGAATATGAAGAAGAAGAATAATAAGAAGAATAAGAAGATTTATAAGAATAATAATAATTATAATAATAAGAAAAATATGATTAAGAAGAATAAGAACAATAAGAAGAATAAAAAGAATAAGAAAAAAAGAAGAATAAGAATAATAAGAAGAATAAGACGAAAGAAGATAAAAGAAAAATAAGATGAAAAAGAAAATAAGAAGAATATAATTATTATGAAAAATAAGAAGAATAAGAAAAATAAGAAAAATAAGAAGAATAAGAAGAATAAAAAGTATAAGAAGAATAAGAAGATTAATAAGAATAAGAATAATAATAAGGATAAAAAGAATAAGAAGAATAAGAATAATAAGAAGAATAAGAAGAATAAGAAGAATAAATTTTTAAGAAGAATAAGAATAATATAAAGAAAAAAACAATAAAAAGAATAATAAGAATAAGAATAATGAGATGGATAAGTAGAATGAGAAGTATAAGAAGAATGAGAAGATTACGAAGAATAAAAAGAATAAGAGGAATAAGAACAATAAGAAAAATAAGATGAATAAAAAGAATAAAATGAATTCGAATAATAACAAAAATAAGAAGAATAAGAAGAATAAGTATAATAAGAAGAATAAAAAAATACTAATAAAAAGACGAATAAGAAGAAAAAGAAAAATAAGTAGAATAAGAAGAATAAGACGAATAAGAAAATAAGAAGAATAAAAAAATTAAGAAGAATAAGAAAAACCAAATGAATAAAAAGAATAAAAAGAATAAGAAGTATAAAAGAATAAGAAGATTGAGTAGAAAAAGAAGAATTAGAAGAATAAGAATAATGAGAATAATAAGAAGAATACAAAGAATAAGAATAAAAAGAATAAGAATAATAAGAAGAATAAGAAGAATAATTAGAATAAGCTGAATAATAATAAAAAGGCAAATAGGAAGAAAAATTAAAATAAGAAGAATAAAAAGAATAAAAAGAATAAGATGAATAAGATGAATAATAAGATTAATAAGAATAAGAAAAATAAAAAGAATAAAAAGAAATAAAAGAATAAGAATAATAGAAAAATAAGAAAATAATAAGATGCTTGTATTCTGAAATTGCTTCTCTCTCAATTATAGAGAGAGAAAGTTGGGGTTTTAGAGAGAGAAACTCCATTGTTGAAGCTCTCAAGCTTAACTTTGAAAAAATCTTGCTAAGATAACTAATAAAAAAGTATTGCTTTAGTTATTAAAGAGAACTACATGCTTAATCCCTTGTTTTGCTTCAAGGAATATGCACTAACAGTTAGTTTCTCGAAGGAGGATATTGAGAAGCTCACGGCCCCATTCAATCTCACATTTCTCGGAATATTCTCGCATGGGGGCCCTGATTTTTAAGATATTTATGTTTTTTTTGAAGCCTTGAAGCTTCGCGAGTCTGTGAGGATAGCTTGGTATGACGCGAAACATATTATGATACGAGCTAATGAGGAAGAGGATTTACTCCGTTTATGGTTGTGTGGGCAATGGAATATCATGTGATACCCAATGAGGATGTTCAAATGGACACACGAATTAAATCCTAAAGAAGAATCAACACACGCCCTTGTTTGGTTTTCTCTCCCATTCCTACTATTTCATTTATTATGTAAATCCTTTATATTTCATATTGCTAGCCATGTTAGGTAATCCCTAGATAATGGATGAAGCCATGGCTTACATGACAAGGCCAAGCATGGCAACGATGTGTGTGGAGGTGGATGTTTCTGCCCCTATTCCGAAGAGAGTGTTGGTAGGCAGTGGACAATCAGGTAGACATTGGCAGGAGGTATGTGCTAAAAATCTTCCCCATTATTATTTAAACTATAAAAAACATGGTTATTCAGTTTAGAATTGTATTGTAGGGGGGGGCAAGAGAAATAAGCAGAACATATTTGAGGGAGAGGGGGAAAAATGGGCAAAAAAATAAAGAATAGGAAAACTAGAATAGAAGAGATGAGGAAAGTTGGGGGAGGGGCTGAAAGGTTCTGGCAGTAGGAGGACGTAGGAAGGAAATAGTTGGGTGGAGGAAAAAAATAAGGGCAGGAAGGAAGGGCTGGAAAGAGGGGAGGAAGTTCTAGGAGGAAGGGAGGCAATAGGAGAAGCTGGCAGTAGAGAGTGGGGAAGAGGGGAGGAAGTATTGGGGGAAAGGGAGGTAGTAGGAGATGTGGGCAGTATGGAAGTAGATTTGGGGGTAGGGAGGAAGATGAAGATAGTGTAGAAGGAAGGAGAAAGTTAATAGGAATAAAGAAATGGTTAAAAGAGGGGCCCAAGGAAATGGAAAGGGCATGGGGGAAGGGTAAATCAAAAAAGGCAGTAGAATTTAATCTTGAAAATGAAATAATAAATTTCAATGGTGCGAAAGATGACCTCCTCTCGGAGGAGGGAACCGAGTCTAAAAGTTGGCCCATTATGGAAAGGCAAAAAGAAATGCAAAATCTAGATTTGATTTTGTCACAAGATGACTCAAGAGGATGTCTCAAAATGCAAGTGGAAGTTGCCGAATAATATAGATAGTGCGATAGAAGAATTAAAGTTAATGAGCTTCTAAGTAAGTAAATTAAAACTAGCAAGTAAGAATAATCAGGCTAACACAACCACGTACAAAGGTTCAAGAAACAGAAAAAAATATATAAATATGTATTATGAGTCAAGATGCACAACTAGAGCACATGCTAGACCCAATTATGTATAAGAGCTTATATTGGAACATAAGAGTAGGAAATACTCTGTCGAAAAATAGGATTAAAAAATTAATTAAAATACATAATATTTGAATAGTAACAATAGCGGAACCTATGGTTAATAAGGAATCTTTAAAATTATATAAAAAGAAATTAGGTATAGAAAATGCATTCTCTAATAACAATGGTAAGATATGATTGCTTTTGGAAAAGAATATTGCTATAAACATAATTTTAGAATCAGAACACATCGTTGACTTTAAATTTAAGAATAAAACCGAGTCAATTTTATCAATGGTGTATGCTAGTAACTCAAAAGAAAAGAATAAAGATTTATGGGAGGAAATGAGAAAGATAACAGATAAAAATACTTCATGGATTATAAATGGGGACTTTAATGTTATTAGAAATGCTAAGGACAAAAAAGGGGGAAAGTCGCCTGACCCCTCAGCTATAGCTCAATTCAATTAAGTAACTAATAATATGAACCTTATGGAAGCTGAGTACCTGGGACCGAGTTTTACATGGTGTAATAACCATAAAAATAGGGGAATGATCTGGTCTAAACTTGACTGATTTCTCTATAACATTAAATGGGTGGATTTCTATGGAGGGGTGAGAGTGTAACATTTGAGCAGAACATGCTCAGATCACAACCCCCTACTTTTAGGATTTAAAGATAAAGAGGAAAAGAAAAAAAATTTTTAATTTCAAAATATGTGGGGCTTGCATAAAGAGTTTGATGAAGTAGTAGAAAACTCTTGGCAGAAACCAACAAATGGGAACCCCATGCAGGTTCTAGCTACAAAATTACGTAGGCTGATATTTGAACTTGGCAGATGGAACAGAGAGAGATTTGGAAATATAAACAAGAATATTCAGGATATCAAATCTAAAGTAAGTAAATTAGAAATAGAGTATGAGAATAATCAAGATGAATCCTCTAGAATTAAGTTAAATAAAGTAAATGCAGAATTAAAGTTATTATTGCATATGGAAGAAATGTTTTGGAAATAGAGGGCCAAAGTAAAGTGGCTTAAAGAAAGGAACAGAAACGACAAGTATTTTAATGCAATAGCTAAATTAAAAATTCAAAGACATAAAATAAAAGGTATCATAAATGGCATGGACAGGTGGATAGAAGAGGAAGGTGAACTTAGAAAAGTTTTGGAAGACTATTTTAAAAGTCATCTCTGTGGGCACAGCCAACAAAGGGATCAATCTTTACTACTACAAATAAATAGAAGAGTATCTGAAGAACAAAATAAAATACTGGAAAATGCCCAAGTGAGGAGGAGATAAATTCTGTGGTCTTTGGTGGAAATAAAGATAGTGTAGCGGGTCCAAACCGATGGAATAATGGATTCTTCCAACAAACTTGGAAGATTATAAAAAAGGAGCTGACAACCACAATTGCTTGGGTCTTTGCAATAGTAGATATTACAAAATCATGGGCCAGCTCATATATTATACTCATACCTAAGAAGGACAATCCAAAAAAATTGAAGATTATCATCCTATAAGCTTATGAAATTCGGTGTATAAAATTTTAACAAAAATCCTGCATAGTAGACTAAATAGGGTAATTCCCTCCACAATTTCGGTAGAACAAGCAGGATTTATCAAAAATAGATTAATGATGGAAAACATCAATTTAACTGCAAAATTGATTAAAGAAATAGGAGCCAAAGTTAGGGGTTATAATGTGATTATGATGTTAGATTTGCCTAAAGCATTTGACAGGGTAGAATTGGACATTTTATGCTACACGATGAGGAAAATGAGATTTTCGGAATTTTGGATAGATTTAATGTAGAGATGTATCTTTAGTGTATGAGTTAAAATTCTAATTAATGAGGAGGTAGGTGGTGAATTTAAGCCAGTTAGGGGGCTCAAGAAGGGGGATTCTTTATGTTCGTTACTATTTAATATATACATAGAATTTCTAATAACCAGTTTAAAAAAGAAAATGAACGAGGGAAATATCTCCAGTTTTAAACAACCTACACATACTCCAAAGATAAGCTGCCTAGCTTATGCGGATGATATAATTGTTTTTATAAATGCTGGGAGCAAATCATTAAAGAATATGATGAAGCTATTTGACATAGTAGATGAAGAAATGGGACAAAAGCTTAATAAAAATAAATATCAATTTGTGGTTTCAAGGAAAGCACATGAAAGGACAATTCAAAGAGTTAAAAGAATTACAGGCTTTGAGCAGAATAAAGGGGCGTTAATGTACCTCGGTTGTCAATTTATTTGAGGGTAGAATGAAAGAAGAATATTTAATATTTTTAATGAGAAAAATAAGAGGGAAAAAAGTGGGATGGAAGGAGAATATGTTAAGTATGGCGGGATGAATCACATTAATTAAACATGTTCTTCAAGGAACTATAGCACACATCTTAATGTCATTACAACCACCAAAGAAGATCTTGAACAACTTAGAGAAGGAAATGGCTAACTTCCTATGGGGTAAGAAATTAGTAAAAAATAAGTTACATTGAAAAAAATTGAAAGATATATGCTGCTCAAAGGAGGAAGCAGGTCTAGGCTAGATTAAATTAAATGATATGGCCAAGGCATGGGCATGTAACAACTAGCGGAGGCTTAAATAGAATGATAGTCTGTGGGCAACATATATGAAAGCTAGATATGGTTCAAAAAACAATATATGTATGAATCTTAAAAAAGTATCTAGAAATTGGAACATAATGATTAAACAAAAATAATTAGTTGAGAGTAATGCACGATTAATAAATAATGTATGGAGATAGACCCTAAATTCACAGGGGAAATTCACACTTAAAAGTGCAAAGACTATAGTAAAAAAGAAAAAATCAGTCAAGGGGCCTTTAAGTAAGCCTGGTTGAAAGAAATCCCACAAAAAATGAATGTATTTATGTGGAAGCTTTTATTGAATTCTATTCCCATGGCTAATAAAATCTGGAATTTAGCGATGGATTTAGTGATGGAATTTTCCTAGCTAATAAAATCCAGAATTTAGTGACGTATTTAGTGACAGAATTACCCTAGCTAATAAAATCCAGAATTTAACGACAAATTTAGTAACATAATTTATCTAGCTAATATAATCTGGGATTTAGTGACGGATTTAGCAACGGAATTTCTCTAGCTATTATAATCTAGAATTTAGCTAATGTTTTAGCGATAGATTTTTCCTAATTATTTGCCTAGTGAATATTTCCATAATTAATCTATACTTAATTATTTTTTTATATATATTATGTTTTAATATTTGATATAATTTTTTATATTAAATGTTTGTCATCGTCTATGGATTATGGATCATTTGAAAGATGCTTCTCCTCAAATAATTATAAAAATAGTATATTATTAATAAATAATTACAAAATTATATAAATACGAATAAAAATTTATATTAATAACAGCATGAAATAACTATTTATATGATTATAAAATTTTAAAAATATTTACAAAATTATATTTGATTTAATTAATAAAGATTTTTAAACATTTGTATTAATAATAACTTAAAATAATTAATTTTATAATTATAAACAATTTAAAAATTTTTTGAATTAAAAATGATCATACATAATCATTTGTATAATAAAAATCTAAATTTTTATTCGTATGCTTATAAAAAAAATGTTTACAAAATTTTTGAAATAACGAATAAACTAGTAAATATTTATTTTAATAAAACTTAAAAAATAATTTTATGAATATAGGAATCATTTTAAAATTACAAAAAAAATTGATTTATTAAAAGAAAACTTCAAGTGTTATAAAAAAATATCTCCAAGTTCTTATTAAAAGAACAATTCAAGTGTTATTTTAGAGTTTCAAAAAAAATATTAAAATATTACTAATGATATTTTTTGTCCTAAAAACACAAAATAATTGTCTTATTAACACATTTGAAAAGTACAACCAAACTAACCCTAAGTTGATTTGAATTCATGTTTTATTTTTACACCTACTAAAATTTATAAGAATTAAACCATTGCATAAGATTTTTAATATTACCTTTGTATATTCCAGTTTATTAAAATAATAAATATATCTTTGTATGATCTCATTTTAAGTTAAATTAGGATTTTTATAAATTATAAAATATATCAAATAATTTTAAATTTTATGCTTCTAATTTATTTCATATTATATTCATAAAAATATATTGAATTCATAAAAATTTATATCCATAATATATATATATATATATATATATATATATATATATATTATTTTATAATTATAAATAAAATCCTAAAAAGTCACATGTGTTCACTGTTCATCATGGTTCCTTTAAAAAGAGGAACTATGATGAACATAGTTTCATGCACCAAGTCGTGAGCATAATAATAACCTACTACTCACCTAGGATTTTTTTTGGTTCACTAGGTCATGAGCATAAAGACCTAAAACTCGCCTAGGATTTTTTTTTGCACCAGGTCGTGAGCATTTCAAGTTAGTACTTCTAGTTTGACGGAGTTAACAACTAATCCAGAGGCGAGGATGCGTGCTTCCATATCTTCAACACCATTCCTTGTCAGTATGTATTAATCCAATGATTCCATGCTTGACTATTATAATTTGATATATGATTTGCTACAGCTTTTCAACCTAATAAAAGAAATCCCAGGATTCTAACTGTTATCATCGTTCAAGATCCCACTCAAATTACTATCTAATGATCCACTATTCGACTCCTTGTCTATTTCTAAAAAAAGACCCTTGCCCCTTGTTAAACAAGCTGCCACCATTTGTGTTTTCAGTATTGAGCTATGTGTTCAGTTCCCTCATCTGTTTTATCAAGGCTACATGATTAAGGGCTTCGTAATTGAGCTTCAGTGAGTCTTAATTTGCTTTTAGGAGACCATAATCTCTAACTAATTTTTTGGTTTCCCACCTAGCATGGCAATTTTGGAACCAAATAGCAATTTGTCTTGGCTACAAACCAAGTTCATGAGCTAGTTTGTTTTTCCTCTCTGGTTCAAGCTTGTTCTCCACTTCAAAGGTCTTCTCTAATGCCTTAACTTGATCTATTGTTAGTCATCTCTTCTTTTCAGTCACTCTAATTGCTTAATTCTTATACACATCCTTCTTCATCAAATCCATCAAAAAAACATTGGTATTCTATTCTGCAAACATGATTGTTGTTGTTGTTGTTATTGCTTCTTTAACTAGAAACATTTATCTTTGCTATAGATGGGCATATTGAAATGAAAGCACAAAGGAAATCAGAGCTGGAAAATCTCTTTAATAGTGGAACGAAATTTAAACACTCCTCAACTAGATATGGAGAAAATTGAAGGATGCGAATAGGGGACCACCGAGTTTTATTTTGAAAGCAATAATGACAAGGCATAACATGTATCTTGCCTCACATCCCACATTAGTTTTCATGCACAAAGGCAGACAAGTTCACTGTATGTAACTTGTAAAACCACGTCCTTTAGTCCATTCAATATATATTCATTTTTTTATCTGCTGACTCTATGTCCATCTAAATTAGGAAAAAATGATTCGATGCCGAAAATAGTAGTAGAAAAATATTCTAGAAAAACTATAGGCTCTACTACGTCTAGCGTCTAGAGATAGTAGTAGTGAGGGGGGGGGGGACATTATTCATGTTATCTGTAAGTGATAATCACTACCCAGATCTCTTTTTACTGCATACAATCTTCATAATCAACTAAACTAATTTTGAAATATTATTGAATTGGAATAATTTGATTTACCTTTTATTAATCACCACCTTATAATTTTTACAAACTAAAAAGATATGCTAGACTTCTGTCTGTATGATATTTTTTATGATGATGTAAGTTCAATTTAATAATATAATAACTATTATATATCATATAATGATATAAATTTAACTATGAATGGCTAGCTATTGGAGAACGGCATGCCCTAGAAGGTGAAATCATTTTGGAAATGCCCCATTTGTACAAAGCAGCAGGTCATTTTTTATTTTTTAATCATCTTGCTGCTTCTTTTCTGATTTCATTTCTCATAGATGCAGATTCTTCACAGCCACGAGTATTGCTCATGTTCCACTACTTGAAGTTGTTTATGTATTGCGATCTCATTGTAGTGCTTGTTTGTGGAGCATCATAATTACAAAATTGTTTACCGACACCAAGCATCTTTATTTATCATGGTTGGTGTTTACAATGATGAAGTAAGCTCCTATCGCATCTATAATGTTGTACATACGATGTATTTAAAGTGCATGTTATTCTAATTCAAGTTGAGCTAAATCAATTTGTTTTGTTTATTTGTTTTTTATTTTTTATTTTTTATTTTTTGCTATTAAATGACCAATGATATTAGTGAGTAGAATCATACATATTGCAAAATGAGCTTGTGATTTTATAATTCATACATCTATTGGTCGAAAAAATGGATCGTCATTTTGGGAATGTGGTAGGGTTGAACTGCAACATGATGAACTTATCTACTTCATCTTTTAATTCTTCACGTGAAGTATTTAACTTAGTTTTTTTGAATTGTGATTTCTTAATGATCAGTGTGAGCAAGACATCATGTTCCATTTGGAAAATGAACATTTTATGTTGTACGAGATGGTCATAAATGGTGAATCATGGAGATGAACTAGTCTAACATCCTCAACCCAATCTAGCTGATGAAGAAATCATTGTTATAATGATTTACATGTTTTATGGAAACTAATGTACTATTTCTATTCATTTTCGTGCATATAATGGATGAATCTGATATGTTCATGGGCTTCATGTTTATGTATCATTCAACTTTAATTTATAACAAATGATAAAAATAGTATATGTAATATGATTGTTTTTTCTCTCATATTTTATTAACACTTTTCTAAGCAAGTCTTCCATGGAATAAGTTTATATCTTTGATAATTCTTATATTTTTTATAGTTTTCACCCTTAGTCTCTTTTATGGTTTGAACAACAAGCTGAATAATGCCTCCCCAACTAACATTTCATTGTTTCTTTGTCTAAGAATTTTTTTTTGAATTTTCTTAAAGTTCTTGTGGTCAAGGTCTTTGATATCACGTTAGAAATTAAAAAAGAAATAATTCAACTATATTAACCATGATGCATGAATATATATTAACTATGAGATTGGAGCACCCCGAAACACTATGAGTAGCTCATTGACTAAACTATATGCACACTAGAAACATATCTCAACAAAAAAAAAGCATAATCAAGCATTATATTTTTTTTAATCTATGATAACTACTAAGTCAATGCACAATGCTAGAATGTCTTCTTTGTTCTTATTGAAAAATTGTAGCTGCTAATTGTTGTTTGAACTATTTTTGTATCTCTTATAGATGACTGTACTTTCAAGAATACATCACAAAAACTTAGTGCAATTCATTGAATATTGTCAACAGGGAGGCAGTATGCTTGTTTATGAGTTCATGCACAATGGATCATAGAAGAAACATATTTATAGTAACTGAAATCTTATATAAAGTTCAATCAATATCAACTGAGGTAGTCATTAATGCACGTAATGTTGATAGGCAAGTTCACCAATGGAGAAAGTATCAATTGGATCAAGCTGCTCAAGATTGTAGAAGATGCTACAAAAGATCTTTTTTAAAGTTCTTATTAGTGTTTGATTAATTTTCCAAGCATATTATGTTGGTGGGTGCATGGTCTAGTGGGAAAATATGTCATGAGATGTGGTCCCGTAGATGCACAACAACTGGTGCATAACTGCATGGAAGTGCACAAAGTGTGTGTGGTACAGTGAACATGCATGTGTGCTTGATGTATTGGATGTGCACCATGTGTATGTTTGATGTAGCCATGGTGGTGTGTGCAACATGTGGGTTGTGTTCGTTTGAATTTTTTTATATGTATAAATTGAGTGATTTTCCAAGTAGAATCAAGTGAGTAAAAACTATAACCACTACAAGAAAATATTGATTTATCTAGGTAATTTTAGCTAGGGATCAATCCCTAGGCTAAATTGCAGTGGAATTAGCTAGGGAATAGTAAGGGATTTATTTTTTTTCATTAAAATAAAAATTTGCAACGGATTTATGCTTGATTGGGTCGGAATGGTCCAAGACAAGGCTAGCAGTTAGCCTATGCCAAGCTTGCCTGTATTTCACCTTGGCTAGCTAGGGTTTGAGTCGTGTCTAGTTAGGGATCACTTCTACCTAATACTTGGATTGTGTTGGGGTTTGTCATCTTATTCCATCTTATACATCTATTCAATAAAATTTATTGATGTCTTATTGATTGTGTCAAAAGAAAATATTAGTGAGGACTATCAAAATTCATAACATAAAAAGCTTGTGTACTAGCAGATTTAAAGATAGTGAACTAGCATTTTATAAAAAAAAATTGAAGATGCAAGGTAAGTAAAATATAAAATAAACAAAAGGAAGGATCATACATAGAAAAATATTTGTATCCTTAATCAATGATGATTTGATTTTGTGTATTTTTTGTAATAAAACAACTAATATAGAAATATAATGATAAATATTATTTGTGATAATTTAAAAATGTCATGACATTTAAAATGTAAAAGAATAATTGTTTGTATACGTGGTTTTAAAACAAAAATAAAAAAATTAATATATGAAATGGACATTATACATGAAAATTTCATTGAATCTTAGAAAAATAAATATGCTATTGAAAATTATAATAAGATGAGTGTTACATGCACATCTAGTGAAATTAGTAATTAATGAAGAACATAATAATAATAATAATAATAATAATAATAATAATAATAAAAGTAGTAATTATTTTGTACTTCAAATCTAAAAGGGTTTCTTTAAAATTGATCAAATTCAATTATATTGAATAATTGTTGAAAATTTAGTAAAACATCATATATTTTAATTAATAGTTGAATATATTATTATTTTTTATTTTAATTTGATTATTTATCCAAGTTTTCATGAGGTAAAAAATATTAATCTAAAAAAATAGTCTTAATTAAAAAATTGATGTAAAATTATTTGATTGAGTGAGAAATAAATATTTAATTGTGTCGGCTGAATGAATTAACAAAAATATAAAATGATAATTACTTTCATGTGATGTATCTAAAATAAATATTTTATTATATTTATGCACTCAACTGATATTTGTATACCTACAATTACAAATTTGTATTTAGATTTAAAAATAATTATAACAATGAAAGAATAAAATATGTTTTATGGTATTTTAGATTATTATTAAGCTATATAATGATGCAAATGAAATTTGTGTTTTTTTATTTTTTTTATGTTAATTTCAACTAGAAAATTTGCAAATTAATTATGAGAATTTTATAATATCACAGATAAAAAATATTGGAATTGAAATTGTAAAATTTGTGTTATGCTTTTGTATTATATTATGTTGATTTGGTGCTATAGAATGTTGTAAATGTCTTTAATATGAAGAATACATAAACAAAAGTTATCTTCTAATTGCTATAAGTGTAAATTTGATTACAACTAGTTAACATGATTAGATGATTTGCTAAACAATTGGAATTGTTTAGATTCTTGAAAATATAATGTACAATTATTTTTTAATGTTGACAATCGACTCAATTTGTGATTAAGAAAATTTGAGAAATATATTTACTTATTTTGATTAGGTAGATAATTTATTAGTAAAATAATAATATAGAAAATAATAGGGAAAATTATGTAAAAGGGTTGTAATATGAAAATAATTAAGAATCAATGCTCAAAATAAAAAATATCTATATTTTGGTGTTCGTAAAAATATAGATGAATAAATAATTTTTTTCTCATGTTGCCTAAGCTTGTGATTAAAAAATAATTTTAAAAATATATTTATCTATTAGATTAGGTAAATATATTTTAATATTTAACAAAAGTCAAAAATAGTTATTTTGAATATACTATTTTTGAAAACAAAAGCATATACAATATGCATGTACGTATTAATATGTGTAAATGTATAAATGTGTAAATGTGTAAATGTATAAATGTGTAAATGTATATATTGTATACATGTATAAATGTATTAATATGTATGTGTTAATATGTATATATTGTATATATGTTTGTATGTATAAACATATTGTGTGTGTGTGTGTATATATGTATGTATGTATCTATAAATATATATATATATATATATATATGTATGTATCTATAAATATTTATATATGTATATATATATGTGTATTAATATGTTTGTTTTTTATTATTTTCTGATTTTTTGTTTTTTACATGATGTAGATGAGTAAGAGTATATTTGGGTTTTTATTTTTGAAATATAAAAAGGTTAGATAACATTTCTTAATTATTTTCCAATTATATTTTTTTTGGATAATTTTTCCAAAAAAATGTCCAACACTAAATATATATTTTTATTCTGGAACGCACTTGACTATTACTTAAAATATTCAATCTTTTTCGCTTCACTTTATTGGTTGTTTATGTATAAAATTGAGCTTTTATGAAATGCATTCATAAGATAATGAATAATAATACAAAAGATATTTGTGAAGGGTACAATAGAAATGACTAGAATTCAAAAGGGTGATACAAATCATTAGTATGAGGTGAGATTATAATTAATAAATCTTTAAGTATGGTTGAATTTATCTTGTACTAATGATTATTTTATTAAAAATAAAAGTCGTGTCTAGCGTACTGGTGATTTGTATAGATGTGTAATGAAAATGATGAATAATTTTAGAAAATAAGAAAAAAGATGATAAAATTAATTAATAATGATTGCTTAAAAATTATTTGCAAGTGAGTTTGTTATTTGAACCCTAAAAACCATAATTTATTTATATACTATATTTTTAAACATATTTTATTTGATTCTCTTTGTTCTTGAAATATTAATACATATGATACGAATGAAAGTGAATTGCTTGTTGAGTTTTATCTATTATTTGGAAGGTTCTAATGAGATTTCTGAATTTGTATTTCATTAAATAAGAAAGAAAGTAGAATATTTTTGAAATTTTGTGTTACTAATTGTTACAACATTGTAGATAAAATAATAAGTAATTTTGTTTTATGAATTTATGATTTTTTATTTATGCATATTATTGTGATTTAATATAATTTGTATGTTTTTTATGCTATATTGTTTGGGAGCATCTTATATATTAGTTGTTCCAAATCATACACACACACACACACACACACACACACACACACACACACATAGCGATGCAATTTCCTTAGTCAATATTTAATTATTTAATTTTTTTTAATTTATTTTTACACTACAAGAAAAATCTCATATAGCTAGGGATAATTCCCTAGCTAAATAAGCATTTTCCATTGCTAAACGGAATATAGTGACTGATTACTGATGGATCGTTCCCTATCTAAAGTGCTCGTCGCTAAAATTTAGTGAGGGAAATTTTCCCTAGCTAAAAATTAAGCAACGGAGATATCCATTGCTAAAAAAGATAAATTCTCTAGCTAAATTAGCAAGTTAAATGAGATTTTCTATCGCTAAACGAAAATAATGACGAAAGATTCCCAAGCTAAAGTGTTGGTCGCTAAATTTTAGTGACGGAAATAGTCCCTATCTAAATAAATTTTGTGACGTAAAAATTCGTTACTAAAATATTATTTCCCTTGCTAATTTAGCAAGGGATTTTTCCCTTGCTAATTTAGCAAGAGATTTTTCCCTAGCTATTTTAATTTCAAAACTATTTTCAGAATTTAAATTATTTTAAAATTTTTTAATTTAATAATTTAATATTTTTATATTAAAATTGAATAAAAAATGAAACTAATAATAATTTAAAATAAATAAATAATAAATTCATTTAATAATTTATTCTAATTCAATATTTTACATAATTGAAATAAAAAATAACAAAATTTTATTACATCTTATTTATCAATATATCTACTAATTGTACATAAAGTATAATACATTCATTCATTGATGTTGCTTTCTCTCCCTCTACTCCTTCTATCATCATTTTTCTACTAAGACAAAGCTGTCTGAGTTATGTCACATAATATCTAGTGAAAAATCCCATCACTTTTTTTTTAAAAGGCTTTTATCTTTTATTAAAGAAAACATAACCCTCACTTGTCGGCAGAGGAAAACCTTTACAACCTCAGAAGTCTATTTGTAAGACATTACATTTACAGGGCAATTCCCTATTCCAAAATACAGAGCATTATCCTTATTTAAATTAACTGTGGCGGAAGCCGCTCTCTTTGTGATTCTTCGTAAATATGTAACAGTGAACGGCAGGTAGACTTTCCACACCATTAGGTATACTAATCTCAGCAGCGGGAGGACTCATTGTAGCAACAGATTGCTCTCTGCATAGGTGTATGCACTGTGTAAAATTTTTGTTCTCCCATGGCAGCAACAGACTACGCTTATGGCAGCAACAGACAGCAACAGACTTCCACAGCTTCATCTTTATTCTCCCATCATCCTGATTTTTTGATCAGGCAGGTTCAGGCAGCTTCTTCCACAGCAACAGACAGCAACAGACTTCCACACCAGCAGGTTTTCAACAGACAGCAACAGACTGCATAGGTCTCTACATCTGTGTGGAGGCAGTTGTAGCAGCAGCAAACAGCATCTGGAGGCAGCATATGGGGATAGTGCTGCCCATGTGGTCGGGCCTCTATCTCTCCTCTTCCCCGTGCGTCTGGCTCTTCTCTTCACATACTTTCTAAAAGGTTTCCAGCCGTCTTCCTTCCTCGTTTATACACTGTCGATCCTGTAACAAAACCAAAGAGAAAAAAAATGAACGTGCCTACAAGATCTTAACACCCTATTATCCTTATCCTTGATTAAACTTATACAACATAAGACTAAAGCTCCACAGAATTGTCGATTTCTCATCCTTAACAATCTGCAAGGAAAGTCAGAATACATATTATCCTGCAAGGAAAGTCAAAGTACATACTTTCTAAAGAGAATATCAAATTCTGCCGAAATGAAGAATTAGCACATATTTTTAGATATGCAGAATTAGCACATACTTTCTAAATTACATACATATTATCTTGACACCCTTGCATTTTTAGCTATGCACTGTTCCGCCGGAATGTAGAATTAACACATCCTGCAATGGGATCTCCTTCATTTATACTCTATTATTCTTCTTAACATCCTGCAAGGGAAGTTAAGATACATCTTTTAAGATACTCACTATTCTGCCGAAAAGCAGAGTTAAGACATTTATAATTCTAATCTGTATGCTTCTTTTTTAAATTCAAAATTCTAAATTAAGATTTTAGTTTTATTTTATTTTTAAATATGGCTCAATCTCCCCCCTTCCATTTCATTTAATTGTGAGACAGAAATTCTCTGCAATGATGAATTCCCGCTCAATCCATCAGAAAGTTGAGACTTTGTCATACCTTCGTGGTCTATTTATTTGTTCTAATATAAGGAAATCTCATTTTATCTAAACATGCTATTCCCTTTAGTTTATTTGGCATGAATTTCTCGTTATATTCAATATCTTTTCTGGTAGTGCCTATTTTAGATAGACTGTCCACTAGATTATTAGCTTCCCTATATATATGTATTATCGAGGCCTTCAGTTCGTCCAAAAGACTAAGAATTACTTTTAGGTCCTCTTCATACCTCCATAATATTTTCTTATTGATTACTATTTCAACTAGTAATTTTGAGTCTACCTGAACTTCAATGTTTTTAAAGTTTAGCTGCTTACATATCTCTAACCCTGATTTTAATGCTCTAATTTCTGATTCTAAAGCCGAGGAGGCTCTACTAGATCTGGTGAAAGCTCTCTGTACTGTCCTTGTATGATCTCTTATTACCCCGCCTCCTCCTACTATTCCAGTGTCCCTGCTAAAACTCCAATCCGTATTAAGTGAGAGTTTGCCAACCGGCAGAGCATTCCAGTATATACATTTAGCCCATTGTTGTTTTAATACTTTATATGTGAGATCCCATTCTTTCTCAAGCTTCTTTTCTTGTTTCATTTCCTGTATTACTATCAGTTTTATTATTGATATATTACATATCTCCTTTCTAATATCTTTTATAATTTCTGTTAAATTCATCCTTATATTTTCAAATTTACTTTTGTTTCGAGATTTCCATATGCACCAAATAATTAGATGCGGCAGTTTCTGATTAAGCCATATCCTGTTAGGGCTTTTCGTGTTTTCTTTTTCCCATTTTTTAAATTTATCTATTAATCCATCATCTATTTTACATATTCTTTTTTCCCCTTCCATCTCTCTCTATATTTCTGCTGCGATGGGTCCATTAGAAAGGAAATGATCAGTTGTTTCAACCGCTTGCGAATAGCATTCGCATCTTGATGCCATGTTTATCCCTTTTTTTTGTATATTTCTATCTACCGGTATAGCATTCATTAAAGCCTTCCATGTGAAGGAGCGCATTTTTTGCGGGATATTTTCTTGCCAAACCTATTTAAATAGAGTTTGAGCTGGTTTTTTCTTTCTGACCAAATCTTTTGCCGACTTGAGGGAAAAGTTTCCTTGTGGTGTTAACGTCCATTTCCAGCCACTCTTCTTTAGTATAGAGTGTGAGTCTACTATCTCTTTTTATTTTTCCATTGACTTCCAACTGTTCGAAACTTTCTTAGAGGTCTTATTCTTATTATCTAAATATTTTACCCGCATATATTTAGCCCAAAGATTATCGCTTTCTTTAAGTCTCCACCAGCTTTCACAGTCCCAGGCAGCTGCCGAGTCCTGGAGGCTCATTAGACCTAATCCTGCTTCCTCTTTCGGATAACAGATACTTTTCCAGTCCTTTCAGTGTAGTTTATTTCTGCCTTGTTTTTTACCCCATAAGAAGTTAGCCATTTCTGATTCGAGTTTTTTAATAAATTTTTTAGGGGGATGTATCACTGATAAAATGTGTGTTAGTGTGCTTTGTAATACGTGTGAAAGCAGCGTAATCCTCCCCCCAAATCCCAGGAGCTCTTCTTTCCATCCTGCTATTTTCTTTCTTAACTTGTCTTGAAGGTAAGTTAGATATTCTTTCTTCAACCTCCCCTCATATATCGGACAACCTAGATACATTAATGCCCCTTTAGTTTCTGCAAAACCTGTAATATTTTTTATTTTATCTACTAACTTTAATTTTGCATTTTTAGCAAGCATGAACTGACATTTACTTTTATTAACCATTTGGCCTGTCTCTTTTTCAAATATTTGAAGAAGATCCATAAGATTCATTAAAGACTTTATGCTAGCATTAGTAAATATTATAAGGTCATCTACGTAAGCTAAACAGCCTATCCTGGGTGTATTCCTTTGTTGTCTGAATGACATTATTTTACCTTCGGATATTTTCTTATTCAAGTTTCGTATTAATAGTTCTAAATAGATATCAAAAAGAAGGGGGGATAATGGATCCCCTTGCCTTAAACTTTTATTTGGTTTAAATTCCTCACTTATCTTACCATTTACCAGGACTCTTACCCAAGTACTTGAAATGCATCTAAATATTAGATCTATGGTCAGCTCAGAGAAGCCGAACCTTCTTAGCACAAAGCAAAGGGTATCCCATTCCACTCTATCGAAGGCTTTCGATAGATCTAGTTTGACCACTAAGTTTTTTCCTCTAGATTTACCTCCTATTTCTTTCATCATTTCTGATGCAAGTTTTATATTTTCAATCATTAATCTATTTTTAACAAAGCTCGTTTGTTCCTGAGATATTATTGACAGTAAAATTAAGCTTAGCCTATTTTATAATATTTTTGCCAATATTTAATAAATAGCATTGCATAAACTTATTAATCTATAATCCTCACATTTATGTAGTGATTCTTTTTTTGGAATTAATACTATAAAAGATTTTACCCATGATTTTTCGATTTCCGCACCTACAAAAAAACTTGCAATTGCAGGGACTAGCTCAGTTTTAATCGTATGCTAATTTACCTGGAAAAAATAATTAATCCAACCATCAGGTCCTGCTGCACTATCTTTATCAAGACTAAAGACAGCCTCTTTAACTTCTGGTTCTTCTGGGATCAATTCTATTAATTGGTTTTGAGCTTCCGTGATGGTCGCCCTAATCTCATCCATTAGAGAATTATCTGTCTTACATGACTGACTACATAGTTGATTTTAAAAAAAATTTTTAAAGAGAGCTCCTATTTCCTTTTCATCTTCTACCCATTTTCCTTCTTCATTTATTAGTCCTTTAATTTTATTTTTTTGAGATTTTATTTTAGACATATTATAAAAAAATTTTGTATTACGATCACCATCTTTTAACCATTTTATTTTTGCTCGTTGTTTCCAATAAATTTCTTCCATGTGTAATTTCAATCTCAGTTCTCCTTTAGCCTTACTTAGTTCTAGCTGAGTTTCATTATTATTAGTGGAGTCAAAGTCTTGCTCCAGCTTGGCTACTTTTTCTTCTAGTTTTTTTAGCTCCTGATTTAATTTCCCAAAAACCTCTTTATTCCATGTTTTTAAACAAGGTTTTAGCCTCAAAAATTTAATTGATAGAACTTGCATCAGTTTTCCCTCTGCTGGCTCTTTCCAAGACTCACTGACAAGTCCTGCGAAGCCCTCATGCTTTACCCACATATTTTGGAATTTAAAATTAGACGTATTACCCTGGTTTCTTTGAATCAGGATAAGCAAGGGGCTATGGTCAGAGCAAGTTCTATTTAGGTGTCTAAGCCCCATAATCCCTTGTGAGGTGACCCACTTTGTGTTACACATTATCCTATCCAGTCGAGCCCAGATGACTCCTCTTTTTTTCCAATTATTGCACCAGGTATATCTCGAACCAGTGAAATCTATTTCCATTAGATTAGTAATGGCTATTGTGTCATTAAATTGTTTCATGGCTACCTTATCCGGTGGTTTGCCACCTTTCTTTTCTTGAGGGCTTCTAATTATGTTAAAGTCGCCTCCTATAATCCAAGGTGAATTTCTACTTGTTATATCTTTCATTTCTTCCCATAAAGCCAACCCAGATTATTTATCATTTTTTGTGTAAACTACTGAGATTATTTGATCTGTGCTCTTATCTAATTTGAAATGTACTATTTGTTCGGTATCTTTTATTATTTCAATTTTCAATTTACTGTGCCATAAAATCCAAAGTTTACTATTTAGGTTAGCATAAGCCTTATTAAATCCTAAAATTTCTCTATATTTACTTAGTTGATCTTGCAGGACCATTGGTCCTACAATAATCATTAATGAGATTTTATGTTCTTTGATTAAAAGTCTTAATCTATTTATCATGGGGCTATTAGCTACCCCCTAACATTCCAATATAGACATCTATCCATTAAAAACTAATTTATTTTGGGCTCGAGTTGTACACTTAGATTCATAAGACATGTTAGCATATTTTTTCGTATTTCTTACTGTTTTAGGAGTGGGAGGAATTTCATGCCTAATCTCATTGTATTTTACCTGTTTTCCGAGCACTATGGCCATTTGCTTTAGGGCCTCCATGGATTGGGTTCTTGAAAGATTCCCCCAATCTTCATTATAAATATATATATCATCCTTTGCTTTCACCTCAGGCTCGTCTTGAGATACATCACCCTTGTGACTTGAGGGGCAACTAAAAATTACCAGTTCATCTTCAGGAAAATCCAGAAGATGTTTTTTTTTATATTTTCAATACAATTCTGGTTTTAGATGTTTTTTTTATATTTTCTCTTGTGTTTTACCTCCTCCCATCCTTTATTTGAGCTAAAATCATTCTCTATCCCCAAGAAAAAATCCCATCACTTATACAAGCTTTCTATGAGGAAAAATATGGTATCATATCGGTAAGAAATTTAAATCACTAAGTCAAATTAAAATAAGTAAAATTTATGTTTTGATAAATATATAATTTTGTCGTATACATATAAATATATACTAGCATTTCACTCGTACATATATTAATATAGTATATGTACATGAAAACTAGATTATTATGTGTACATATATACTAAGTGCAAATATACTCAGTATATATGTACATAAAATACTGTAGTATTATATGTACATATATAATAACTTTATTCGTATGTATATAACACATTTGTTACTGTTGCTACTGCTCCCGCTACCACTGCCACTACCAATGCCACTACTGCAGCCATAGCTGCCACCACTGCTTCTGCTACCGCCACTGCCCCCGATGCCGTAGCTACTACCGCACCTACTGCCACCACTACCACCGCTACCCCCGCTATCGGTGCTATCGCTGCATGCTACAGATGCGCTACTACCATTGCCAGAATATTTTTCTTGTAATTGGAAAAATATTCAGATGGCTCTGAAGCCATTTTTTAGTTGTCATGCTGCAAATGAATGATTAACCCGATTTTGATTAAAGAAAGTTACATGCAATATAAACTAACATAATAATATAATTTTTCCCCGTAAGTCATACGAAAAAGGAAGGACTGACATGCACATTTTAGTTCATTGCTAAGGGAGCTTATTGTAATCGAGGAACACCAACTTGATCTGAGAAGAGCCATTGCTCTGATTTAGTTTTCAAGTTGAAACTAGCAATTGATGCATTTTCACAATCAAACAACCAATCTTGTTTCACATCAGCAAGGTACACATCAATTGCTCTCAAAAGTTTTTCCTACAAGAAAAAAAAAGGTAACACTGAAGCTTAAGATTGAATCGATGAACATATACATACACTTCTCAAGTTATTTAATATGTGGAAGAACAGAACCTCCAGCTATCCACTATGGCTTTAGAACAATTTTTGATCTGGATAATCCTATTTGTGCAAAAGCCATTTTCATGTGGAACTAGACATCTGGGTTGAGCCAGCTTTGTGCACAAATAGAACAAACAACTAAAATGCACTCATCTTAGAGTTATATCTATTGTCTTTAGTCCTAAAACATTTACAACAATTAGTAATAGTCAATTTGAAAACATTTTTTCTTCAAAATTTTGGTTATTCATGGTTGCAGTATGTAGTTCAATTGCATCTTTAAACATACAACAATCACTCCATTCATTAAGTATTTTCTTTCTTTGAGATGGTGTTTGTGCAAATTAATATGCATTAAAGAGGGACTATTAGGTCGAGAAAAAAATTGTTTTTGCCTGGGTCTTAAGCATCGAAGTCTTCTAGAATGTGACTTATTTCTTTGTAAAGGCCGATGGTTCTGGACTTCACTCCCTCCAAGTTGAGTTGTTGCAGTATCGCCTGGTTGAGCTTCTCCATGGTAGCAACTTGTTGGAGGTTTTGTTGCTACTACTTTGGCAAGCAAACTTCCTCCATTGTGTGAGTTTTTGTGCCTGTTATAAAACAAATGTAAATGTAATGCATATGCTATTTACATTCAATTTTGTAGAGAATATAATTCATTGATGAAGGTGAAGCGCGCAAGAAGCTTGCTTGAACTCACCCGCTTGATTCTTGATTCCCACTTCGGTCCCACAATGCAGTGCTCTAAAAGTCAGAATTATTTTTTTGATATCATTTTGATATAATTTTGATCAAGGAAACACTATAAAAAACCCATTTGTTTGTGAAGAAGCATTTAATCATTTAGTGCAGAAGCTCCAATGATAATCTAATTCAGTTTTGTTGTGATTGAAGCCTGATGAGTCCTGTGACCAAAAACCTAGTTGGTCGATACTGGTTTAGAAGAAATGAACTGAGAGAGAGAGAGAGAGACATGTATAAATGGGAGCGAGGTGGCCGAGTAATTCACTGTCATTTTTGCTAAAATTATCCATAGCTACCATCCTGGCTGTCTGTTCGCTGCAAGCATTTTCAAGCACTATGTTGATGGTTGAACAAGACATGGAATGAAAAAAAACATAATAATTATTTTTTTTGTGGGAGACGAATATTACGGCACAATTGCTCTATTTGGGAGAGCGAGGTTCTTACACAGGAGAACTAAAACTTGGTCAGATTTTGAAGCACATCACCCATTGTTTCTCCTCCTTCAATCTCATAAGAATCTAACTCACCCATCTTCCCACCATATTGTCTGATTCACATTCTTTCCCCACCACCTGTCACAAACACAAATTCGACAACAAAATCTGGAATGGACACATACAAGCAATATGAGTTATGAGGGAATATAAAAACAAGCCTGCATATTGCAATAGTAATGGTGAATGAAGTATAAGCAATCAAATTCAAGCAAAATGAGTTCATCCAATCCACTTTTGAATTTTAACTAGCTAAAAGCTGAAAAAAAGAAAAAAATAAATGGAGAGATCAACAACATACACAACATTAAATATTAAAAAATATTTCAATAACAAAAAGATAATCCAAGTATGTTATGATCAAAATTAACTAGGATAATTATACTTACACAAATTACAATCAAATAATCACATGTCAAATAATCGTCAATGTTATATTTTAAAAGAGTATCCTACAACCAGTAGCTTGGGCCTCCTGTAAGAATGAACAGCATGATCGGGCTAGAGAGATGAAAAACACTATCACACTAAGTAAAGAAATCTCATCAAGTCTATTATGTTATAATTATATCACATCACTCTTATTAAAACACATTACTAATATAATCAAGCAAAAATACAATCATACAATACAATCAATCATAAAATCATACTAGCCCACATCAATTCCTTGTGCAACTTTTCTCTACTTTCTATGATCCTTAACCAAGCTAATATGCATGGATGGACATGTATAACTATGTTAAAATATCAACCTGCCACATGTTTAATGCAAGTGTAAAGCAATTCAAACATTTTAATAATAATAAAGAGTGGATTCGCAAATGCACATGAGATTTGAAAATATAACCTTCCATCACTTATGACCGGTATTTGTAATGAGTTTTAGAGAGTGGATTTGCAATTGCCAACTCATGAGATTTATTGTCTTTCTTGCCGAGACATCGTTAATTTGAAAATAAAGCAACAATCATATAATAGAAAAATGTCTCTAAACGAATTTTGACTAAAATCTATGTCGCATTTAAGAAATGATTTCTTAAACTGCACATTGGCCTCTGAGTGACTTTGAATATCTATCAATGTGCTCTGTAACTGGAAGAATTCAAAAACTCAAACCTAGCAAAATGAGATGATGCCAACAATTGAATAGACACAACAAAAGATCCACAAACCGATTATCAACTTAAAAAGCATTAAGATTCTTATTAACTTGACGATACACAAGTATTACATAGGCAATTGATTAGGTTTTTTTTAAATGATAAAAATGAAGCAATTCAAAAACAAGTAAATTCTTTAAAAAAAGGGTTCATAGTTCATATTTGTTGGTGCACATTACTTGGTCCCAAGAACAACATAGTTTGATCCATTGGTCTTCTGAATTTATAAAATTTTGCGCAAAATATTGCCAAAAGCATTCTTGTCCTTCTACATTTTTAGTCTTGATTTGAATTTAGCAACAAGTTCCTGCATAGTAAGGAGTTCATTTTGCAGCAAAACACTACGAAGGAATGCAATAAAAAACCAAAAAAAATGGCTTCGCCTGTATCAATTGATCCACTCTTGCATTCAAATTGTGCGAAGATGCTTCCTTGTGAAGAGTTTGTAGTTTATAAAGCATGTGAGAATTGATATCATTTGATGTTGAATGAGGGGATTAATAATTGAAGGGGGATATAATTTGATGATATTAAAATAAAGTAGGATTAATAATCTTATTTCAGATTTAAAAATCTTATGAATTTGCATGGAATATACATAGACTTAAAGATTTAAAACACTTATTTTACATATTTATCAGAAAATCATTATAAATGAGAGATTTCTTAAGAGTTTATAGTAATTTATAAGTAACTACCAATTATAATTGATATATTTTAAAATCTAATTTTCAAATTCTTGTGGAATTCAAATAATGAATGACTATGTTCTCTATTTGGTCTTCAACTTCATGACTTATTCAAATGTTAAATTAGATATACTTTTCTATCTAATAAGATATCATATCTTTATGCTATGACAAAAATTTTTCCAAACTCTAAGAATAGTAAGTCTCGAATTCAAGATTTATTATGCACGATCTCTTTAATCTTTTGAGGTAAGACTGTCAAGATAATATACTAGTACAATTTATTTTCATATCTAGCCTTCATATTTTAAATGTTGCCAAATATTAGGATACGATAAGATAGATATGGAGATCACATTCACACCCAAGTATATAAGACTCTTGATTTAACAAGATATATAAAAAGATATAAAAACCTCGAAAATTTACCCAATAACTTTGTAGAGACGATGTTTGAAGAGACTATGTAATACACAAAATTTTCAAGTGAGCAATCATCTTAATATATTATTCTCTGATAAACAAATTTAACTTCAAAGTTATTATGAAAACCAATATTAGTATTTAAATGGTCTCTTGATCAATAGTTACTAGACAACATCCTCTTCGAGGATAAGATGTTATAGTCAAAATTATATGAATTAGCAAAAAAATGACTCAAAAAATAATAAAATATTTACAATTAGTATATAAAATCTCAACTTGGATTGTGTCTACTCACATGTTGACAGCTCATATATAAAGTATAAAAAAACATAAACACAAAAAAATGCAACATTCTCAAATTGATGAACAAATATTTATGATATCAATTTTAGAAAAAATTAATTTGAAATTTATTCAAGACTTTCGTGAAGATATTCACTTGTTAATTTATTATATAAACATAATATAACATAATATCATTTTAGATCTTTTTTTTTTTTGGAAAAGATATAATTCATTTTCTATATATTATATTTGCTAGTGAAATATCAAAAGAAATATTATATATCATTATCATGAAAATTTATTTATAATATTATTTATCATCATACATCAAAGATTAATCATCTGAGAAATTCTTAATAAAATTATTTATCAAAATAAATAACAAAATATAATATCCACTACAAATTGATGAACAAATACTCATGATATCAAATTTTAAAAAAATTGTTGAGATTTATTCAATACCTTCATAAAATTATTCACAAGTTAATTTATTATATAAACATAAATTATACACATAATATAATCTTAAATCTTATTTTTTTGAAAAAAAAAATAATTCATTTTATATACTTTATTTGTGCTTGAATCATCAAAATTAATATTATATATAATTAAGTATTATAATAAAAAATAAAAAAGAAAAACAAAATAATATTCAATCTCTTCAAATAAATAATTAATCTAAAATATCTCACTTATGATCATTATCATTAGATTTAATTATGCATCTATATCAAATCTCAAAAAATTATTTTTTTATTATTTTTCAAATATATAAAATCCCAACTTAAATATGAATGCTCGAATAATTGTAAAAGGATTGATCCCTAAAAGAAATCTAGGGCCTAAAAATTCATCTCATCCTTCAGTATATGATAAGCTACATCTATCTGAATCTATAATAAAAAATTTAAATAATTATTAATTATGCTTAATATAAAAATTATATCTGATATTATAATAATCAAATAATTAATCTTACATATGATTATCTAATATGTGAGAGTTAGCTAAATAAATCAGATAAAACATAAATCTAATATTTTAGTCAATCAAAATATCCATTACAATATAAGTCAAAGGACCAACTCAAAGTACATATATCAACTATATATCTTATCTATGACAATATAATCTCTCATTAAGTATATACATTTTATCTAATGAAAATATCTAATCTATTCAAGGTCCTTCATATAAAACTACAACTAAAAATACTCATTGAGATGTGTGATTCACATATCATCTTCTTTAACAACAAAAATAGTATGCACATACAATTAATAAAATCAACCAACTAAAAATTCACATATCAAGCACTCCATGACTATTTAAGTTATATAATATGTTCTATATTATACAAGTACTATTCAAAATTTAGAAAGTTACTCAATATATATACATATATATCCTTTTTATTATTACCATGAATAAATATAATCATGTATAGCTCATGTATCCATCATCTATTAGATGATGCCAGCTCTATACTAATACCATTTTGACAATTTGAAATAAATATCTTAAAAATTCTCAATAAATATTAAAATAAACTCTCACAATAAGTTCACCTTAAAATAATCTACATTCTTATCTGAATAAATTACTACAACAAAAAAATCACAAACAACCAATAACAACCAATCATGTGTGTCAATGTACTAATTCCTAGATCTAATTGATGTTGATATTTTTCTCTTCTAGCATAGTTTAATAATATCTAAGATAATATAATACTTCATAAAAAAATTTGAGTATCATAGTATTAATAGAAGGAATAATAAAAGAGATTAAAGAAATAAAAAAACATAAGAATAATAATACATATGAATTAGAGTATTATGGAGAAAACCATTTCAATTTCTTCCAAAAAATAATCAAAAGATCAAAATCAAAAAAAGCAACTATAAAATTATCTAGCTTCTCAAGAGACTCTCTTTACTTTAAATAGGTTGTTTATATTATTTTTTTTCTAATATAAACTTTTTATTCTTATATAATCAACTCTTCTTATTCTCAATTGATTCTATGTTGGGAGGAGAAAAATTTTTTATATAATCAACTCTTTTCAAGAGAGATATCAGATCATTTGGATTTGAAATAAATCAATATAAGCAAGGAATACCCTCACTTGTGCCTACACTTATCTCAATTCTCATGAGAAATGCCTTTTAAAATTATAGTCTGATCAAAAATTTTATAAGAACAATTATAAATATTTAAAGAAAATAAGCATTTAAAATAGATAAAAAATTTTGAGATTAAACATTAATTTATATTTTTTATAACTTTATTCAACAAGATTATGACATATGAAATAATGTGTTGCTTTCCCTATAATGTGTTTTTTTTATTTGATAACGCAATATGATTTTAAAAGAAACCCAATATTATATGCCACATATGACTATTCTTCATTGATGTCAAAGCCCAAATATTAATTATAAAGAGCCACATTTTTTTAACTAACAGAAACTTACATCCATAATTAAGTTAATAAATAAAAATTTTATACCAATTTTTAACATTGTCAAGGCTCACATCTTAATCATTATACCTAATTTCCATTCCCAATGAAAAAAAGGATGGCCCTACCAAAAAATGAAAATAAACCCAAAAAAACCCGACATTGTCATATCTTGATTGTTAACCTAACCATCACAGTTGACATAATAGTTGAAAATCATGAAACAAAATAGATTAAGATTTCGTTGCTTTGGTTTCACTCTGACATGTCAGTCTCAAAGTTCATAAGTAGAGAGAATAAGACATTGATTATACATCATCATCATATTAGCTGTATGGCAAGAATCCATGGGATCTCGCAACTGATTACTGATTATGACAAGAGAAAACATACTAGCAAGCTTAGGTCAAGCAAATGAAAAAGATAAGAAAGGAGATGAGTATCAGCTTTCTATCAAGAATTACTCACTTTAATAAATTTTATCATTTTATCATTTGTAGGTAACAGAAAAAAGGACCTTAAAAAAATTTAGCTAATTTATCATTCAAGAGAACACACCAAAAGACTAATTTCTTCCAAAAATAACTCTTTCACAACAATAATTAATGAAAATCACACTAGAGATGTAGAAAATAAGAGAAATCAATCACAAAAATATCCAATTTGAATGAAATCAGTCTTTGGTGATGATAGTACAAACATTCATATGAATGTTTTGGTGAAATGGAAAATTAAGTGCCTTTAAAATCCTATTTCAATGGAGGGAGCAATGATAAGCAACAACAGTGGCGGTTGCTAGTGTGACTAAAATAGTATGGTCAGATTCAGATATAACTATGATACAAGTTAAATTTGAAGTAAAACAAAAAGGAACATTTTATTTATCATTAAATCAACATGGATAGACATGTAGTATATAAAGAATCACAAATACCTAGCAACACATATGCATCAACAAATAAATTATAAAAAGTATACACATATGCATCAACATATAAATAAAATGGAATTGGAAAATCATAGCAAAGATTATTCCTTTCCAACGGAAGAAGAAAAACAAGTCATGGAAAAAATGATGATTGTTTTGTAATGTCCCTTGCATATGCTGTTTGACAAAAATTAGAGTGGTTTCTATTACAAAGCTCATGCGTACTTAATCAATTTAGTAAGATTACATTTTGATTTTAGTTAGAAATCTAAGTTTTCATTTGATAGAAAATGACAAACATAAATTTATTGTTTCTGAGCTGTCGGAAAATGGAAAATATAATCCTCGATGACTAATATTGTTGTTTCATTCATACATCAAAATTTAATGAGCTGTACAACAACAATGCTGATTTCTCAACATCTTAGCTTTTGTACTTATAAGCAACCAAAAAACAAGAGCAACAGATATCAAAACAAAGATGTTAACAGATATATGAAACTTACCTCCTCAAGAGCAGCACGAACAGACGCGAAGAGGGTGGTAGAGCTCTCATTAATGGCAAGAGAATCCGTCTCTACTACTTACAGAGCTTAGAAAATGTTGGTCTGGTTCAAAGAAAAATTTGATTCCATTTGGCCATGGAGAGACTTATTCAGCGATGCTACAACGACATCCATTTAATTAGTTTTCAATAAAAATTTTGTTATTTTTGAGTCGGCACGTATCGATCGATGCTCCATGCATGGTGTTCATTGCATCATGATCTACATAATATGCCTAATTTAGGCATGGGTACATGATTTAAGCTAGTTCCTGCTGAGCTGAAGTTGAAGACGTCAAATACAAATCTCAAAATTACATTCTAGTTTTCCAGTAAAAATAAGCAAAATTAATGAAGTACTCTCCCAAACCAAAATTCTTGAAATTGAAATATATTAATATCATTTTATATTTAATATTATGTTTAGCAGTGCTATTTAAAAAATATTTACCAAAATAAATATATTTCACATTATAATCTAATATTAAAAGCTGATTTTGCATTAGTGTTGAAATCATTATTTAAAAAGATTACATAACAAAAAACTAATTTTTCAAAAATTATACCTTTTGAATTCAAAAATCATTTTTTAATAATCTTTCCAAACCTTACACACACACACACACACACACAATTAGACATGTATATATATAAACTTTTATATGTATATATATAAATACACACACATATATAAATGTATACATATATACACACACACACACAAATATATGTGTATATATAATATAGGTTTATAAACATATATATTTATATATAAATTATCAAAAATGTTTATTGATATAATTATACACACACACACACACAATTAGACATGTATATATATAAACTTATATATGTACATATTTAAATGTTTTAATTTTTATTTATCAAAAGATTAAATAAACAATAAATATATATAAAACAAAAAGACTCATATTTTTTTTAATTAATAAATTATTTTCAACAAGTTCATGAGCATGCAGCAAGGCACACATGAAAAAAAAACAACTTAAAATTTGTAATTATCAAATTAATTTAAAAATAAATATATAAATAACTTCAAAAAATAGAAGACTACAAAATTTATAAATCTTATATAGCAAGGCACCCATGAAAAAATGATTGGTCTTCAAGCTACTCTTCTAAGAGTTATAAATACTCTTTATGTTAAAAATATATAAATATATATATTTTATGGTTATAAATTTTTAAGAATTCATATTTAATTTTTATGAAGATAATATGAAATAATTTTAAAGGCATAAAATTTAATATTATTTGATATAATTTATAATTTATAAAATTTTAAAAATTACTTAAAGTGAGAAGATTATAAAAAAAATTATATTTATTTTTTTAATAAAGATGGAATATTAAAAGCTAATAGAAAAATATTACTCAAGTGTTTAATTATTATAAATTTCAGTAGTGGCAAACATCTATGTATTTAACTTTAAATATCAATTTATTTTCTTTTAAATTTAATGAAAAATTAGATATTTTTTTTATAATTTAAAATTTTCAATTTTTTCAGTGATAATTTTTTTAAAAGTTTTCTATATTCATAATACTATTTTTATAACTTAAAATAATATTAATATTTACTAGTTTATTCGTTACTTCAGATATTTTTGTAAATATTTTTTATTTAATCATACAATGAAATATTTTAGTCCTTTTATTAGTAAAAATTTTAATATATGTTCATTTATTTTTTAAAATATCTTTAAAAATTATTATAATTATAGAATTAATTATTTAATGTTTTTTAATACAAATAATTAAATTTCATTATTAAAAATTTAAGAAAAATTTTTTTGTATCATTTTTTTAAAATATATAATCATAAAATTATTTATTTTAAACTTTATAAGTATAAATTTTTTTTCATATTACAATTTTAATGAAATTTTTTATTTATAATATCTTATTTTTATTATTATATGAGGTGAAAGTGTCTTTCAAGATTGATCATCCATAGACTATGACATTCCTTTAATATATAAAATTGCATAAAATTATAAAACAAATAATATGTATAAAAAAATTAAATAAAAAAAGATTAGAGATGGAAATTATTCCCGACCCAAATATCCATAAAAATTTCATCGCTAAATTATGGATTTTATTAGCTAGGAAAAATACATTGCTAATTTCGTAGCTAAAGTACGGATTTTATTAGCTAGAGAAAATCCGTCGCTAATTACATTGCTAAATTATGAATTTTATTAGCGAGAGAAAATCAGTCGCTAATTACGTCGCTAAGTTCATTATTTTATTAGCTAGAAATATTTCGTCGCTAAATTCATCGCTAAGTTCAAAATTTTATTAGCTAGGAATATTCTATCGCTAAATTCCCCGATTTTCTTAAGCGGAACTTACAAAAAATTTCCTTCGCTAATTCGTCGCTAAATTCCCCACTTTTCTTGAGTGGAACGTACGAAAATTTTCCGTCGCTAATTCGTCGCTAAATTTCCGGCTTTCCTTGAGCGGAACTTATGAAAATTTTCCATCGCTAATCCGTTACGAATTTTTATTTCAATAAAAAATCGTAGATCCCTTGCTATTCCTTAGCTAATCCCTCACAATTTAGCTAGGGATTAATCCCTAGCAAAATTTTCCTAGCTAAATATACACTTTCTTATAGTGTATAGTTTTAATATTTTATTTAATTTTGTTTATTAAATGTATGTTAATGGTCTATAGATGAGCGATCCTTAAAAGTTACATTCTCCTCCTAAATCATAAAAATGATATTATAAATAAATAATTAAAAAATATAAAAATACAAATAAAATTATATTAATGAGGACTAAAATTACTATTTATATGATGTATTAATTTTTTTAAAAAGTATACAAAAAATTATTCTAAAATTTTTAATTAAGAAACTTAAAAATTTGTATTAAAGTAACATTAAAAAATTAATTCAATAATTATTATTTTATTTTGATATTTTAAAAATTAAATTAACATACATTAAAATTTCTACTAATATAAATGTAAATTAATTCATTATATGATAAAATATAAAATTTTTTCGAAAATATCTGAATTGATGAATAAACTAGTAAATATTGATATTATTATTAGTATAAATAAAAATTTATGATTATAGGAAACTTTAAAACAAATAATTAATCCAAAATTTGAAAATTTTGAAATATAATAAAAAAGTAAATATTTTAATTAAAGTTAAAAGAAAATATATTAATATTTAAAATAATTACATAGATGTTTGCACATACTAAAATTTATCAGAATTAAACAATTAAGTAATATATTTCTTTTAGCTTTTAACATTCATTCTTTATTAAATAATTAATATTACTTTTTTAATTATCTTATCAGTTTAAGTAATTTTTTGAATTTAAAAAAATGATATCAAATAATATAAAATTTTATGCCTTTAAAATTATTACATATTATCTTCATAAAAATTAATATGATGAATTCTTAAAAATTTATAACTATAAAATATAAATGTTATTATATTTTTTAACATTAAGAGTATTTTATAACTCTTAGGAGGGTGGCTAGAAGACAAATCATCTTTTCATATATGTCTTATTATATGAAGTTTATTAATTTTGTAGCTATTTGATAATTTTTTTATAAGGCTAAACATATAATTTTTAAAATTGTTTATATATTTATTTTTTAATTAATATTATAATAAAAATTGTAAGGTGTATATTTTTCATGTGTACCTTGCAACATCCACATTAATTTAGTCAAACAAATTTTGATAGTAAATAAAATAAATGAGTCTTTTTTGTATTATATATATATATATAATATTAATTATTGATTTAATGTTTTTATAATTAAAAATATAATATTTTGGAACTATATATAATTTTCACCTCAACCATATTCTATAATCTTAGTTTAATCAAAATGAGTGTTTTTGTGTTAGGTAGTGTGTATAACGCATAAATATATAAGTGTATTTTATTATATCTATAACTATAAAAATCGTATACTTAAACACAACTATATATAATATAACAACATAGATTTAATATAACTATATAATATATATATATATCTTTCATAATTTATATATAATACATTCAATATACTTGTCATGTATTTCAAATATAATTAGTATTATACATATAACATTATATACATATTTTGCACAAATAAAGTTATTCTAACTTTATGATATAATGTATATTTGAAATTTGGTAAGTCATCATTATGAAATACACGTCTAATAAATTTGCATTATGAAAATATCTATTATTCCATAATGTCGTGCCTACCCAATAAGTATTATTAAATTAATATCTGTAAACTATATTTTATACATGGCTTTATGTATAGGTAAAAACACACTCTTATAAAATGTAAGAGTGTATTTACTATCTGTTAATGTCAAATTAATATCTGTAAACATTATTGACCAATTTTCAATTAGTTTAAATAAAATGTAATAACTTTATGTATACTGATACTAATTTACATGAAATTTAAAAACATGTATATATTTGACTATACTTTAATTACTTTGTTTAATTAAATGCCGAATAGGCTCCCTTATAAATACCCTAGCATTGACTATCAATATGATTCATACTGGATAAAAATATATACGATATCCAGCTCAACTGACATACATTATTTCTTCATTAATTGATGCCAAGACTTTTTGATGGGTTTGAGAAGTTCCACCAATATGGATTAGTAGATGTCACATATTTTATCACCGCTATAGCCATTAACTCATAAATTCTATACCCATGGACTTGATACTATTTACTTATTGTAAGCTAACCTAGAATTATTTACTTGAGTAAACACTAGAAACTATTTACTTATTGTAAGCTTAGATAATGAAAAAACTTTGATCATTAATCCAAATAATTAATATCTATGAAATGATAATCCAGATTCAGAGTTAACTTTATTACTTGTTAAACTCATATACTCGTGATACATTTTACTGTGCTATAAAATAACTAACACTTGCATTGATTTTTATAGTGTCTTGTCTCTCTATAATTTCAATACTTAATGGTATTTGAGCTATTATAATTACAATGATTCTTAGATTTAGACTTCTTGTTTTTTGATTTACTTTGACGTTTTCTCTTGGTTAAATTTCTTTCAATTAACTTTGTATATAATTCTAAAGAGATTGATGTTTCACTTGTCTATTTCTGTTGAATCTCCTTGCTGAAAATTAGATCATGAACATCATCGAATTTCAATTTATTAGTTCTTGATAACTATGCACAACTATAATTGTAATATGTTAATTTTTGATAAAGAACACAGTAAGTATCAAAACACATACTTCATCATTGACTTCAATACCAAACAAACTTAATTGGGTTGTGATTGTGTTGACTTCATTGAGTTGTTGGGACATTGATGTGCTTTTGTCAACTTCATATTGAAAAAACACCTCATCATGTGCACTTTTTAGCATCAATTAGTTTTTCGTATATACTAGCAAGTGCATTCGTAAGCCTTACTATGCTCTTCTCATTTTTATATTGAAAGTAAGTTGGTAAGATATCATATTTCAGATGAATTCAAGTGCTAATATGTGCTCTTCTTTCTTCACAGACTCTATCTTCTTCCCAGAAGAGGTTGATATAGATTTTTTAGTATATATATTCCTCCATCAATAATTTCTATAATCCAAATTTCATTCCATAGATTTTTTTTATTTTCACTTTTCCTCATATGCAGTCATTACTGTCTACAAAATATGACTTCTTCTAGATAATTCTTGCAAAACACTGCGTATGAGAATTGAGAACACCGCTTTTGACATGCTGAGATTGTCTGCAAAATTTTTACTATCTATTAAATTCATTATTATCATCAATAGTAACTTCACTTAATTGGGCATCATAATGCACAACCTAAACCTCCAATACTAATTGTTGAGAATAACTTGATTTCCTATTTGTTAGATTTATGAAAGAGAACAAATATATATAATTAAATGAAACACAAAATTTACATTGTTCGGCACATGCTTACCTATATAATGGGCTCTTCTCTTTTCCTCTCTTCTTCACTATGAATTAGGTGAATGTAAGAAATATATACTTTTGAAATCTCAATGCTTATTATATGTTGATCTATGCTAGAAAAATAATAAAACAAAAAAAGGAGTTTATGCTTCTTTTTTTGACAAAAAATGGGGAGTAGACGTCCCCCATTTTGACATTAAATATATTGATCACTTATATGTGTTTTATATTTTGGCACATGTTTCATAAAAGAAGATTTTTTTTAATTTTTTATTTCATGATAATTAGATCACAAATCAATTTTACATAATGCTTTATTATATACAACAAATCAAACAATTCATTAATTCTCAGAATAATATTTGTTTTTGATTATTATTATAAATAAATCATGAATATAGATAATTTTTCAAAAAATACATTAACAAAGATTCTTGCCACCAAAATATGTACGTATAAATATATACGTAATATAATACTATAGTATTTTATGTACATATATACTACGTATACATGTACTCAGCATATATGTACGCATAATACTAGAGTTTATATGTACATATACTGTATATATGGTACATATTTACTGTGGTAATATATATCTATCAAAATATAGTTTTTTTTATTTATTTTGATTTTATTGAGTTGTTTAAATTTCTTACAGATATGGTACCGCATTGTTTCCTATTCGAAGCTTGTATAAGTGAAAGAATTTTTCAATAGATATTACGCACCATGACTCGGACAACTTTTTTGCAGTAGAAAGTGATCGGAGGAGTAGAGAAAGAGAAAGCAACATCAATGTATGAATAGATAGATCATAGTTTATGCACAGTCAGTAGATACATTGATTAAAAAGATGTAATATAATTTTGTTATTTTTTTGTTTTAGTTATTTAAAATATTGTATTAGAATAAGTTATTAAAAGATTTTTTTGTTTAATTTAAAATTTTCATTTATAGTTTCTATTTTTATTCAATTTAATATAAAAATATAAAAATATTAATTAATTTTTTGTTGAAGCTATATGACAATCAACTTTAATATGTGTTTGTTCATGTCTATAATAACTATTTTTATATATCTGTGAATATGTTTGTGTGTCTTCAAATTTTTTGGGCAGAGTTTTAGCCTATTATAGATATGTAAAAGCATATTATTTGTAGTGGTAGCAGCGGCAGTGATAGCAGTGGCAGCATCGACAGTGAAGGTAGCAGCGACAGTGGCAGAGGTGGCGGTAGTGGCTGCAGAAGTAGTAGTGGGAGCAGCGGCGACAACAGTGGCAGTGGCGTTAGTGGCTGTGGTGGCAGCAGCAATGGCGGCATCAGTGGCAGCAGGTTGTAGCGGAGGCAGTGGCAGCATCAACGGCAGCGATGTAGCAGTGGTAGTGGTGTAGTTGTGGCAGCGGCGGTAGTGGGGTAGTGTGGTGGTATCCAGGGCAGCGGCAGCAGCAACGGTAACACCAGTGGCAGCGGCACTGGTAGCAATGGTAGCATCGGCAGTAGAGGTAGTAGTGGTAGTGGTAGGGGTAGTGGCACCGGTAGAACCGACAGTAATGTCATCACCGATAGCCACTACAACAGCACCTGTAGCAGCGACAGTGACATGGGCAATGGCAGGAGCAGCAGGGATAGTGGGAACAGCACCAACGGCAACAAATATGGTATTTACATACGTATATAGTCAATATACGTACATATAATACTACAGTATTTTATGTACATATATACTGAGTATATATGTATGCATTTACTACAGTAATTTATATTTATCAAAACATAGTTTTTTTTAAATTATTTTGATTTGATTGTGTGGTTTAAATTTCTTACAGATATGGTGCCACATTGTTTCCAATACAAAGCTTGTATAAGTGAAGGAAATTTTCAATAGACATGAAGCACCATGACCCAGACAATTTTTTCACAGCATAAAGTTGGTGATTGGAGGAGCAGAGGGAGAGAAAGCAATGTTAATACGTGGATAGATTATACTTTATGCACAGTCGAGTAGATGCATTGATTAATAAGATGTAATATAATTTTGTTATTTTTTGTTTTATTTATTTAAAATATTGTATTAGAATAAGTTATTAAATAATTTTTTTTGTTTAATTTAAAATTTTCATTTATAGTTCTGTTTTATTCAATTTAATATAAAAATATTAAATTATTTAATTAAATTTTTGTTGAAGCTGAATGACAATCAACTTTAATTTGTGGTTATTCATGTCTATAATAACTATTTTTATATATCTGTGAATTTATTTGTGTTTATCCGAATTTTTTGGGTAGAGTTTTAGCCTATTATAGGTATGTAAAAGCATGTTATTAGATGGAAAGATGATTTGGGCAATTACTAAGAAGTTGAAAGCTAATAATCCTATGCAGTCAGAAATCCAGGCACTTTTGTCTGGATTAAAGATAGAAAAATAAAGAACATTTAAATACAAACTGATTAAAGTATGTTAGTAGGTATTATTAAAGGTTAGAGATTGCTTTGGAAATATAAATGACATAGAAGGAATCATACAATTGGTTTACGAGCTAAATTGCAGTATTATGCACATATTTAAAGAAGTGAATTAAGTAGCCGATAAACTAGCTAAAGAAGGTGAAAAATTAATAAATCAGGTCTTTGATGCTCAAAACATGCCCACTAAATATAGAGGTTACACAAACTAGATGAATAGGATATCCTATATTCAGAAAGTTAACACTTAATTCTAAGAATCTTTTAGGAAGTATATAAGTAAAAAAGTGCTAGTATATTAATTAACCTTTAACTCTATAGACATGGTAGGTTAAATTTAAAGAACATGTGATCACATGATAGGATTCTAAACTACATTATGGTAGGATTTCTAAAAATTTTCTGCATGTGTAATGTGTTTAGTATCCCAGTCCTGTGATGCTTAAACAGATTCTGTTTGGGACCTTACAGTGAATTTATTGATAGTTTTACTTTATGTTAATTTATGGATGAATGGTAGTGAGGATGATGCATGCTGTTGTCAGAAGGCAACAACAAATTGTTTAGTTTTTCTTGAAAGAGCAAGTGCCAGAGTTAATGGAATGAAGATCTTGTTAATGTCACAGAGATGGAAGTAGTGAAAAAGATTTTGTTTTTTTTTGTTTTTTTGTAACATAGATGCTAAAACTGCTAAATAATGCTTCTAGAGAAGTTTGAAACTACAGGGGAGACAATGTAAATGTAGTCAATGCTTTGCGGTGATATGTGAAATATGCAGGATAATGGCAGTTGGTATGATTTAGCATCCTGGTCGTGTAAATCATGATAAGAAAAATTTTTAGGGTGGTGATGAATGTACCGCTAAATCAACAAAAGAAAGAAGGTGATAAATGTATAATGTTTTGTTCTATTTCTTAAAAGTGCAGGGAAGCTAGTCCAATATCAACCATTCTACAATGATTGATAAAAACACATAGACAGAAGCAAGACTAGTGCAGCTTGTTATGTTTGTCTGTTATTCTTTGTTGTGTAACAGAGAATAAGAAGAAGCCCTATGGGGTAAATAAGATCATGGCAGAAAATAGAAGAAGTGCAATAATATCAGGACAACAGCACAAGAAGTATTTGAGCCTTAGGGTTAAAAACAACAATAGCAAGAAGTATTTGAAGGCAGAGTGAAACAACAGGAGGGAGGAACTTAAAGGCAGACAGAGGTGAATTTGGAAAGTATAGGCAGATTCTACGCAAAAGCACAGAAGAAAAAACATATATATCAGGACAACAACAAAAAGGATAATAATGGCAGCACAAGAAGGCAAGAGGCTCATGCATAAAGATAAAGGAAACTTCAATCAAAAACATGAAAGAAAAGGCAGGCAGAAAATTTAGGCAGATATTATTGTTAAATCTATCGGAACTAAAACTAGGAGATTCTTATGAATTAAGAATTTAGGCATCTTAGATTAAATAAGATTTTATTATTGTTTGTTTTATTTCTTTAATTTTGATATGGGTGTAAAAGGGCAGGGAATAGTATTAGCTTGTAACAATGGTATTCCACCGCCAAAAGAGATGGCTATTATAATTAATAAAATAAACTTTGAAATAATAATAATAATAATAATAATTAGAAGAATAAGAAGAATAAACATATTAAGAAGATTAAAGAGAATAAAAAAAATAAGAAGAATAAGAAGAATAAAAAAGAATGAAAAGAATAAGAAGAATAAGAACAAAAAAAAAATAAGAACAATAAGAAAGAATAAAAAGAATAAGAAGTATAAAAGTAATAAGAAGATTAAAAAGACTAATAAGAATAAGAAGAAATAAGAATACTAAGAAGAATACAAAGGTTAAGAAGAATTAGAAGAATAAAATTAATTAGAATAATAAGAAATAGAAAAAAAAAGAATTCGAAGAATAAGAAGTAAAAGAATACGAAGAATTAGAAGGTTAGTAGACTTAGAAGAATTAGATGAATAAGAATAATAAAAAGATTAAGGAGATTAAGAAGAATAAGAAGAATTTGAATAATAAAAATGATAAAAATAAGAAGAAAAAGAAGAATATAATATGTAGAATAAGAACAATAAGAAGAATAAGAAGAATAAAAAGATTTTAGAGAATAAGAAGAAAAAGAAAAATAAGAATAATAAGAAGAATAAAAAGAATACGAAGAATAAGAAGAATAAAAAGAATATGAAGAATAAGAATAAAAATTTGAATAAAATTATAATAAAAATAAGTAGAATAAGAAAAATAAGAAGAATAAGGAGAATAAGAAAAATAAGAAGAATAAGAAGATTTAGGAGAATAAGAATGATAACAATAAAAGAATAATAAGAAGAATAAAAAGAATACGAAAAATAAGAAGAATAATAAGAATAAGAAGAATAAGAATTATTAATAAAAATAAGAAGAATAAGAAGGATAAGATGAATAGGAAGAAAAAGAAGAATAAAAGAATAAGAAGAATAAGCAAAATAAGAAGAATAAGAAGACTAAGAAGAATAATAAGAAATAGAATAATAAGAAGAATAAGAAGAAAAATAAAAATAATTAGAATAAAAAAATAAGAATAATAAGAAGAATAAGGTGAGTCGGGGGGTCGGTCACTTACAGTCTAGGCTGTAAGTGCTTGGGGGCTATACTCTTGTCAGGGAGTCAGTTTACTGCAATTCAAGTAGATAGGAAAGGAAGCATCAAGCACACAAGAAGCCGAAGGAAGGAAGCACAAAGAGGATAGAACAAGGGCCCTCAAAGCTGGATAACGTGGGCAGCTAAAGATAGAAGAAATAAAGCACAGCAAAAGGGCAATAAGGCACACGCCAATCCAGAAACATTTTGAAGATATGAACCGGTGGAGAAGGATTTAAAGGGGGAAGATGTTGATATAGTCTTTCTAGACTATACCAATATTCTGTGTAGGTAATGAGTATATAAAGGTGTAGATCTCCTGTTATCTTTTTTGCAGACTTGAGAGGGCTGGAGGATTTAGAGTTGGACAAAAAACAAGGGCCAAGCGTTGGTAACCTGTTTACAGGCGATTTTGCTAAGGGTCTATCGACATTTAGGATGTCTGTAACTTGTCTATGCTGTGCGTCTGTATCGTTTATGTAGTACGTATCTGTGAGTCATTGTTTTGGGTCAATTTGATGTCAAATGACATCTTGCCGAGCATCCTGTAAACAGCCTATAAGGTGTTTGTAAAAAAGTCAGGCAAGTAGTGGTCTGAGTCTGCTATGAGTGTATGGGGGTGTTTGGTAGGTCGGTTGTTTGGAGTCTGCTCATCTTTGGGATTGGTTCAAGCCTCTTCACTATGCTGCGGAGGGAGGAGGATCAAAGGAAAATGAAGGAAAATGAAGGAACTCTAGGAGAAGAACAAAACGAGGGGAGCAGGAAAAGAGCCAAGAAGTTGCAAAATGAAGGAGTAAAAAACATCCAAAGGGTTAGTAGGAAATCAGATTCAAAATTCAACATTACGCATAAAATTATTAGGGAATGATATATTTGAATATTAATATAGGCTAGAACTTCTCTTGTTTTTTATTTTAAGAACTGGATGTAAAAGGGGAAAGGGTAGTCTTTAGTTTGTAAAAATGGTATTCCTACGCCAAAAGAGAGGGTTATAATAATAAAACAAAAATTTAAAAAAAAAGAAAAAAAGAAGAATAAGAAGTAGAATAAAAAGAATAAGTAGAATAATAAGAATAAAAGAATCAGAAAAAAAAAGAAAATAAGAAGAATAATAAGAATAAAAGAATCAAAAAATAAAGAAAATAAGGAGAATAAGAAGAATAATAAGATAAGAGAATAATAAGAATAAGAAGAATCAGCATAAGAATAATAAGAAGAAGAAGAATAAGAAGAATAAGAAGAATAAGAAGATAAGAAGAATAAGAATAATAGAAGAATAAGAAGAATAAGAAGAATAAGAAAAATAAGAATTAGAAGAGTAAGAAGAATAAGAAGAGTAATAAGAATAAGAAGAGTAAAAGGAATAAGAGAAAAGAAGAATAAGAAGGGTAAGAAGAATAAGAAGAGTAAGAAGAATAAGAAGAGTAAGAAGAATAAAAGAATTAGAAGAATTAGAAGAATAAGAAGAATAAGAATAAGAAGAATAAGAAGAATAAGAAAAATAAGAAGAGTAAGATGATTAATAAGAATAAGAAGAATAAGTAGAATAAGTAGAAAAATAAGAATAATTAGAATAAAAAAAATAAGAAGAATAAGAAGAATAAGAAGAATGAGAAGAATAAGAATAATAAGAATATTAAGTAGAATAAGAAGAATAAGTAGAATAATAAGAATAAAATAATTAGAAAAAAAATAAAAATAGGAAATAAAAAGAATAATAAGAATAAGAAGAATATAAAGAATAAGAAGCATATGAATAATAAGAAGAATAAGAAGAATAAGGAGCATAAGAAGAATAAGAAGTATAAGCATAATAAGAAGAATAAGAAGAATTAGAAAAATTATAAGAATAAAAATATTAAGAAGAATGAGAAGATTATGAAGATCAAGAATAATAAGAAGAATAAGAAATTAGAAGAATAAGAATAATAAGAAGAAAAAGAATACTAATAAGAAAAAGTATAATAAGAAGAATAAGAAAGATAAGAAGAAAATGAAGAATAAGAAGAATAAGAAGAATAAGAAAGAAAAATAAAAAGAATAAGAAGAATAAGAAAAATTAGAAGAATAAAAAAATTAGAAGAATAAGAAGAATAAACATATTAAAGAGATTAAAAATAACAAGAATAAGAAGAATAATAAAATAAGATAAATAAGAAAATAACAGAAAAATGAAGAATAATAAGAATAAGAAGTAAAAAAGAATAAAAAGAAAAGGAATAATAATAATAATAATAAGAATAAGGAGAATAAAAAGAATAAGACGAATAAAAAGAAGAATAATAAGAATAATAAGAATAATAAGAATAATAAGAAGAATAATAAGAATAAGAAGAATAAGAAGAATAAGAAGAATAAGAAGAATAAGAAGAATAAGAAGAAAAACAAGAATAAAAAAATAAGAATAATAAGAAAAGCAGACGAAAAAAAGAAATATAAGAATAAGAAGAATAAGAAGAATAGGATCAAAAAGAATATGAAGAATAAGAAGAATAAGAAATAAGAAGAATAAGAAGAATACGAAAAATAAGAAGAATACGAAAAATAAGAAGTATAATAAGAATAAGAAAATAAAAATAAGAAGTATAATAAGAATAAGAGAATAAGAAGAATAAGAAGAATATGAATAATAAGAATAATAAGACGAATAAGCAGAATAAGAAGAATAGAATATGAAGAATAAGAAGAATAAGAAGAATAAGAAGAATAAGAAGAATATGAAGAATAAGAAGAATAAATAAGAAGAATAAGAAAATAAGAAGAATATGAATAATAAGAATAATAAGATGAAAAAGCAGAAAAGTAGAATAAGAAGAATTAGAAGAATAAGAAGAATAATAAAAAAATAAGAATAGAAAAAAAAAAGAATAAAAAAATAAAAAGAATAAGAAGAAAAATAAAAATAAGAAGAATAAGAATAATAAGAAGAATTAGAAGATTAAAAGCATAAGAAAAATACTAATATAAGAATAATAAGAAGAATAAGATCAATAAGAATTATAAGAAGAATAAGAATAAAAAGAATAAGAAGATTATTAAAAATAAGAATTAGAAGAATATGAAAATAAGAAGAATATGTTGATTAATAATAAGAAGTATAAGAAGAATAAAAGAATAAGAAGAATAAGAAGAATAAGAAGAATTAGAACATAAAAATATTATTAAAAATAAGAAGATAAGAAAATTTAAAAAAATATGAAAATAATAAGATAAGCTTTTCTGTGCAGAAAAATCTTATTCTTAAAATGATTAACTAGACTAGATAGAATTGAGTGTATGGGTCAAAACCTGGTTATTCTGCTCTAGGGGGTCCTTGAGCTTATCTGCATTAATTTTATTCTTCTATTTTTCTTTTTGCATGAAAGGTGGGGGGTTTGGGAATGGGGTATGTAGGTTTCTTGGTGTTTTTGGTGAGTGCATGTGTTGAATTGGGTGCTATCAGTGTATAGTGAAGAGATGCAGGAACTGCATAGGAAGCAAAGTAGCAGGAAATGTAGAATTGAGTGTTCTGCATTAGCCTATTCTATGAAAGTAGTACTGCATTGATTGTGTATATTAACTGAATGTTATAGTGGTTTGTATCATTTAAGTCTTAATGTGTAACTTTGAAGGGGCCATGTTGGCTGGTTTTAAATTAGTAGAGTCAGAAGGCCACTTGTTAGGGGTTTTTATGGTTTATATTCTCAACAAGACCATCAAGGCTCCAGATAGAGGTAGAATGGCGGATAGATCAAGATGATGGAAGAATAAAACAGTAATGGGGAACAGTAGGAGTAGCAGAAAGATCTAACAAGGAGGCTTATATTTTTTGTTAGTAAATATGTTGAAATTTTAAGGGAAATTGGGGGTTAAGGGCTGGCATACAGGTATGATGCACTAATTAGTTTTGCAAGTGGCATCCGGTAAAATGAAGGCAAAAGCAATTAGGTAAAGTGGCCAGGGACGACAAGATAGTTCAAAGAAGAATACCTTGAAAGTGGTAGAGGACATTTGGGAAAGTTGAAAGCTTAACAAAGGGAAAAGGGGATATCTTACATGGGTTGAGCAAAAAGATATTCAGACTCATTTGAAGCGAGGCGAGAAAGCTAATAGAAATGGAAGGCCTAACAGAGCTTTCATCATACCAAATTGTGTTATTTAGAGAAAGTCCTATAGTTATTTCTTTGTTTATTAAATAGTTATTACTAAAGGCTAGAAAGGGTGTAAAGGGGAAAGGATAGTTGTTAGTTTGTACCAATGGTATTCCTCCGCTAAAGAGTGGGTTATAATTAATAAACAACTTTTAAAAAAAAAAAAGAATAAGAAGAAAAAGAGAATAAGAATAATAAGACTAATAAGAAAAATAAGAATATTAAGAAGACTAAAAATATAATAAGAATATGAAGAATAAGAATAATAATAAGAATAAGAAGAATAAGAAGAATACAGAGAATAATAATTTACTAATAAAATAATAATATGTAGAATAAACATATTAAAGAGATTAAGGAGAATACGAATAATAAGAAAAATAAGAAGAATAATAAGAGAAAGAAGAATATGAAGAAGAATAAGAAGTAAATAAAGAATAAAAAAATAAAAAGAATACAAAAGAATAATAAGAATAAGAAGAATAAGAAGAATAAAAAGATTAAGGCGGAGTCTGTGTTATTTTCGTGTGTTTGGAGTCTAAGTATAGTCGCATGGCAAAGTAAGAGGTGGGTGCTGAAGAACCAGCTCATAACAAAATATGGAGGAAGCCAACGCATATACAAGGATGGAAACATTGAAATTGAATAGCAGGAAGTAGAAAATAACAATGCATGAAGGATTAAAAATGCAACTGTATTTGGATATATATATTTTAAAAGGGTAAAGGCAAGACAGAAAAATGGTATTTTAGTTGTGCGGATATGATGCTTTTTTTGGTATACAGAATAGAAGCTATGAAAGAGGCAATAGGGAGGGACAAAAGAGGCTAAGGAAATGCAGTAAAAGCGGCTAAGAGGAAGAGGAAGGAAAGCTATCGAAAGGCAGCAAAAGAGGTACTTGTGAGACACCAAAAAAAGGCTATTGGGCGACTGTAAAAGTAATATTGGGAGGCAGCAAAATAAGATATTCGGGAGATAACAAAAATGGCTTAGGGGAGTAGCAAAAGAGGCTTACGAAAGAGAGGAAGGAAAGCTAATGATACACTCAGAAGCTAAAGATTAAAAATACATGTATATAATATCAAGAAGTATATACGGTTATTTAATCTATAAAATTAATGATTATGTGAGTCATAATAACAAGTATACATAATTGGTAGAAGTATATAGGTGGTTAGAAGGGTGTAAAGGGCTTGGGTAGCAAGTAAGTAGGTTATAAAAATGGTATTCCTCCCCAAAAGAGAGGGCGAATTTTAATAATATACTTATTAAAAAAAAGAATAAAAATTAAGAAAATAAGAAAAATAAGAAAAATAAGAAAAATAAGAAAAATAAGAAAAAGAAGAATACTAAGAAGAATAAGAAATAAGTAAAATAGAAGAATAAGAAGATTAATGAGAATAATAAGAATAAAAAAATAAAAAGAATTAAAAAATAGGATGAATAAGAAGAATAAGAGAATAAGAAGAATAAGAAGAATAAGAAAAATAAGAAGAATAAAAAGAATAATAAGAATAAGAAAATATAAATTAAAGATAAGAAATATAAGAACAATATGAAGAATACGAAGAAAGAAGAATAAAAGAATTAAAGAATAAGAAGAATTAAAAAAATAAGAAGAATTAAAAGATAAGTAGAATAATAAGATAATAAAAAATAAGAAGTGTAAGAAGAATAAGATGAATATGAAGAATTTGAAGAATAAGAGAATAAATAAAAAATAATAAAATCAGAAGAATAATAAGATTATGAAAAATAAGAAAATAAGAAGAATAAAAGGAATAAGTAGAATAAGAAGAATAAAAAGAATAATAAGAATAATAAATATGAAGAATATGAAGAATAAAAAATAAGAAGAATAAGAAGAATAAGAAAATAAGAAAAATACGAAAAATAAGAAGTATTAGAAGAATAAGAAGTATTAGAAGAATTAGAAGAATTAGAAGAATATGAAGAATAAGAAGAATAGATGAATAAGATGAATAAGAAGAATAATAAGAATAATAAAATAAGAAGAATAAGAAGAATAAGAAGAATAAGAAGAATAAAGAATAAGAAATAAGAAGAATAAGATAAGAAGAATAAGAAGAATAAGAAGAATAAGAAGAATAAGAAGAATAAGAAGAATAAGAAATAAGAAGAATAAGAAGAATAATGAAGAATAAGAATAAAAAATAAAAGAATAAAAAATAGGATAATAAGAAGAATTAGAAAAATAAAAAAAATAATAAAGAAATAAAAGAAAAGAAGAATAAAAAGAAATAAAAGAATAAGAATATAAGAACAATAAGAAGAATACGAAGAATAAGAAGAATTAAAAGAATTAAAAGAATTAGAAGAATTAGAAGAATAAGTAGAATAATAAGAATTAAGAATATAAAAAGTGTAAGAAGAATATGAATAAAAAAAATAACGAATTTGAAGAATAAGAAGAATACAATAAAAAAAAGAATATCAAAAATAAGAAAATAAGAAGAATAAGAAGAATATGAAAAATAAAAAAAAAGAATAAAAATAAGTAGAAAAGGTAGAATATAAAGAATATAAAATATAAAAAGAATAAGAAGAATACAAAGATAAAAATAAGAATAATAAGAAGAATAATAAGAATAAGAAGAATAAGATAAATAAGAAGAATAAGAAAGAATAAGAAGAATAAAGAAAAGACGAATTTGACGAATAAGACGAATAAGGAGAATAAGAAGAATTAGAAGAATAAGAAGTATTAGAAGATTTAGAAGAATTATATTAATTAGAAGAATTAGAAAATAGGAATAAAAGAAATAAGAAGAATAAGAAGAATAAGAAGAATAAGAAGATTAAGAAGAATAAGAACAGAAAGAATAATAAGATATAAAGAAAAAATAAGAAAAATAAGATATTAAAAAGAATAAGAAGATAAGAAGAATAATAAGAATTATAGAGTACGAATAATAAGAATAGAAAGAAGATAATATATATAATAATGAGTATAAGAAAGATTAACAAAAAAAGAATAAGAAAATAAGGAAAATATGAAGAAATAAAAGATAATGGAGAATAAAAAATAAAAAGAATAAAAAAAATAAGATAAATAAGAAGATTAAGAAGAATTAATAGAATAAGAAGAATTAAAAGAATAAGAAGATTAAAAGAATAAGAAGAATAAGAATAATTAGAACAATAAAAAGAAAAAATAATAATTAAAAGAATAAGAAGAATAAAAAGAATAATTAGAATAATAAGAAGAAAAAGAAGATAAAAAAATAAAAGGTATAAAAAGAATAAGAAGAATAAGAATTTTAAAATAAAATTGAATAAGAATAATAAGAAGAAAAATAAATATAAGAATAATATGAATAATGAAAAGAATAAGAAGATTAAATTTATAAAAAGAATAAGAAGGATTAGAAGAATAAAATAAGTAGAATAAGAAAAACAAGTAGAGTGAGAAGAATAAGAAGTGTAAAAAAAATAATATGAATAAGAAGAATGAGAAGAATAAGAGAATAAAAAATAAATAATAAGTTGAATAAGAAAAATAAAAAGATTAAGAAGAATAAGAAGATTAAAAATAAGATGTATTTAATGAATAAAAGGAATAAGAAGATTAAGAAGAATTAGAAAGATAAGATGAAAAGAACGATAAAGGAAAAGAAAGTAAGATAAATAAGAAGGATAAAAATAATTTGAAGGATAAGAAGAAAATGAATGATAAGTAGAATAAGATGAATAAGAATAATTCATAGAATAGTATATTAATAATAATAATAATAATAATAAGATACATAAGAAAAAGAAGAAAAATATAATAATAATAGAATAAGTAGAATAAGAAGAATAAAAATAATAAGAAAAAGAAAATAAAAGAATTGAAGAGTAAGAATAATAAGACGAATAAGAAGAATAATTAGAAAAGGTAGAATAAGAAAAATAATAAGCTTGAAAACAATACGAAGAAAAAGATGAATAAGAGAAAAATAAAAATACGTAGAATATGAAGAATAAAAAAGAGAAGATAATATAATAAGAAGAATAGAAGAAAAAAAAATAAAAAATAAGAAGAATAAGAAGTATTAGAAATTAAAAGAATAAAAAAAAAGATTAAATAGAAAAATATAAGATAATAGAATAAGAAGAAAAAAGAATAAGAAGTAAAAAAATAAAAGATTAAGAAGAATAAGAAGATTATGAAGAATAAGAATAATAAAAGAATAAGATGAATAAGAAGAATAAAAGGAATATGAAAAATAAATACAATAAGAAGAATACAAGAAAAAGTAAGAAGAATAAAAAAAATAATAAATATGTAGAATAAGAATAAGAAGGATAATAGAATAAGAATAATCATAAGATTAAAAAAAATAAAAAGATTAAAAAGAATAAGAATATATAAGAATAAGAAAATAATATAATAAGAAGAATAAGAAAAAGAAGAATAAGAAAATAAAGAAGAATAAGAATAAAAATAAAAAGAATAAGAGATATAAAGAATATGTATAATAAGAATTAAGGAGAATATAAGAATAAAAAAAAAAATAAAAAAGTAGAAAAAGATTAATAAGAACAATGAATAATAAGAATAATAAGAAGAAAATGATGAATAAGAAGAATAAGTAAAATAGAATAAAAGAATAATTGAATAAAGAAAAAAATTAAAATAATAAAAGAATTAAATGAATTCGAAGATTAAAAAGAATAAAAAAATATGAAGAATAAGAATAATAAGAATATAAGAAGAATAGAAGAATAAGAAATAAGAAGAATAAGAAGAATAATAAGTATAAGAACTAAGTAGAATAAAAGAATAATAAGAAAAGTAGAATAAGAAGAAAAAGTAGAATAATAAGAAAAATAAGTAGAAATGGTAGAATAAAAAAAATATAAGATTGAAAACAATACGAATAATAAGACGAATAAGAAGAAAAAGAAAAATAAGTAAATATGAAGAATAAAAATAATGATATAAATAGAAGAATAAGAATAATAAGAATAATAAGAAGAATAATATGTATAAGAAGACTAAGTAGAATAAAATAATAATAAGAATAAGTAGAATAAGAAGAAAAGTAGAATAGGGTGAAAAAGAAGAATAGAAAATAAGTAAATAAGAAGTATTAGAAGATTAAGAATATAAAAATAAGAATAATAAGAAAAATAAGAAGATTATAATGAATAATAAGAAAATGAAGAATAGAAGATAACAATAATAAGAAGAATAAGAAGAATAAATGGAATATGAAGAATAAAAACAATAATAAGAATAACATGATAACAAGATTAAGAATAATAAGAAGATTAAATGAATAAAAAGAATAAGATAATTATAAAAAAAGAAGAATAAATATAATAGAAGAAATGAATAAAAAGAAGAATAAGAAAATAAAGAAACAAGAAGAATAAGAAGAATAATAAGAATAATAGAATATAAGAAATATAAAAGAATATTTAGAATAAAAAGTTTAAGGAGAATTATAAAATTAAAAGAATAAAATAAAAAGTAGAATATGATTAATATGAAGAATAATAATAATAAGAATAATAGAGAAAAAGATGAATAAGAAGAATAAAAGAATAAAAGAATAAGAAGTAAAAAGAATAAAAAAAATAAGAAGAATAACAAGAATAAGAGAATAAAAGATAAGAAGAGGATAGTAAGAAGATTAATAAGAGTAAGAAGAACAAGAAAGTAAGGAGAATAAGAGAGTAATAAGAATAAGATGAATAAGTAGAAAAAAGAATACACAATAAGGAGAATAAGAAGAATAAAAAATTAAGAAAAATTTTAAAAATAAGAAACATTAAAAGAACTATAAGAATAATAAGAATACGTAAAATATGAAGAATAAAATATTAAAGAGATAATAAGAATTAAATTTAAGGAGAATAATAAGAATAAAAAGAATAAATAGAATGATTTAAAAGGATGATAAGAAGAATAAGAAGAATAAGAATAATAAAAAGAAGAATAAGAAGAATAAAAGAATAAGAATAATAAGAAGAATAAGAAATAAAAATAATTAAAAGAATTAGAAAAATAAAAAAAATACGAAGAATAAGAATTATAATAATATGAAGAAGAAGAAAAAAAAAATGAATAAGAAAATTAGAAGAATAATCATAATAATAAGAAAAATCAGAAGAATTAAATAAGAAGAATAAATAGTAGAAGATAATAAGAGTAAAAGTAAAAGAAGAGTAAGAAGAATAAGATGAAGAAGAATAAAGAATAAGAATAATAGAATAATAAGAAATATAAAAAATAGTATGAATAAGAAGAATTAAAAGAATTAGAAGAATAAGAAGAAAAGAAGAATAACAAGAATAAAAAAAAAGAAGAAATAAGAATAGTAAGAAGAATAAGAAGAGTAAGAAGAATAAGAAGAGTAAGAAAATAAGATGAGAATAAGTTGAATAATAAGAATAATAAGAATAAGAATAATAAGAATAATAAGAAGATAAGTATAATAAGAAGAATAAAAGATTAAGAAGAATAAGAAGAATTAGAACAATAAAAGATTAAGTAGAATAAGAATAAAATATAAGAAGAATAAGAATAATAAATAATAAGAAAATAAGAATAAGAAAATAAGAAGTAGAAATCGAGGAATAAAATAAAAAAATAAGTATAATAAGAAGAATTAGAAGGATAAAAAGAATATGAAGAATAAAAAGATTAAAAAGAACAAAAAGAATAAAAATATTTATACGAATAAGTAGAATAATTATAATAATAAGAATAATAATAAAATGAGAACAATTAGAAGAATAAAAAAATACGAATAATAAAATAATGAACAGAATTTAAAAACTCATCTTTCTAATCAGAGAAAATGCTCTCAACTTCTAGAGAGAGAAAACTCATCTCATTTTTTTTTCAATAATGTTCTCAATTCTAAGGGAGAAAATTCAATTTCTAGAAAGAAAAATATCCATTCCTATTAAATCCAAGCTGGTTGCAACTCAAAATGGAGTAAAGAGACCTCTTATCAATAAAGAAGTCTTTTGCCTCAATTTTAAAGGAACTCCTACTATCTCCTGAATATTTTGGAACAAAGATGGAAGTCCCACGATATATTTTCCATCTCGAATAGTTACAGAAGCTTGCAGAGGTCTTCATGTTCATGTTGATATGAAAGTTCTTCCATGGCAGACCTCTCTAAATGGATACAGAACCTTCATTAATTCATTTAAGCTCAAAGGAACGGTTAAGTTTTGCCGATTTTCCATGCTAAACACATATTTTACAAGTGCATGATGGAGGAGGATTATCACCGTATTTGGTTATGGGGGCAATGGAATGTTAATGGCTACCCTATGCGATATTGAAAATGGACAAAAAAACTGTAGTCCACATGAGGAGGCCCCGACTGCCCGGTATGGTTTTCTCTCCCAAACCTTCCAATATTTATGTATAATATGCATTTTCATTCTCACTTTATTGCTTCATGCTTGGGTTTTCCCTATGATCGAGATAAGGCGACCGTAAACATGACTAGGCTGAGTAAGGCTTGGGTATGTGTTGAGTGTAACTTGCTTACACATTAGCCTACATGAATCTGGATAGGTAGTGGGCTAGGTAGATCAAAGTTCTAGTTTCTTGCAACCTGTCATGCTAAAAAAACCTACCATCCTATTGTAGTGTATGTAAAAGGGCTAGGGCATGCCAAGGGGGAGTGCAAGCTTGGGCTAGAGAAGAAGTGCAGAAAGAGGGGGCAGGTAGGTAGAGGATGGGTAAGAAAAAAAAGTTATTGATTAGGAGGCAAGAGGGGGCAGGAATGAGATAGGGAAATTTATTAGAGGTAGTTTTATGCATTGCTGAAGGCAAGTAGAGGGGGAAGGAGGCAAGGGCAGTGGGTCTTCTAGATCTTCTAGATCTTCTAGAAGGTCCATATATGGAGGTCTGGAAGGAGGAAGGAATGGGCAGTAACATAGGAGGGCTAAGGCCAGTAGAGGAAGGCGTGGTAACCCTAAAAGAGTGGAGGAGTATGCCAGTATGGGCACAAAGAGCAGGGAGGAATGGCAGAAGTTGATAAGGGTGAAGGCTGGATGGAGGTGAAAGGGAAGAGAAAGAGGGATAAAAAATTAATGTCTAGGAGGGTTTTGAGAGAGAAGGGGGAGGAATATAGTTGGATGGATGAGGATCTTATGGATTTTCTAGAAGTAGACTTAGACATATTCAGTTGTCCCTCATTAGGTAGGGATGGAGTAGAGAAGATGGGGATACAGAAAAGGTGAAGGTTGATTTAGAGGTCTATGAGGAGGATTGGGAGAAGCTCACTAGGGATCAGCTATGGAAGCCTTAAAAAAATGGCAAAGCAACTTGGGCCGCAACCTAAATATAGAGAGTTAATGCAAATTACTCCTCGTGCGGCAAAACAGTCAAGAAATAGGATGAAACATTTAAATAAGACACGAGCTGAAATTACTATGAAAGCTCAAGCTAAATCTGGATTTATGGATAGGTGCCTATACTAGAATATAAGGGGTGTGGCCAATACCCCCTCGATTAATAGGCTAAAAAAGTTGATAAAATATCATAAAATCAACTTAGTTATTATTGAGAAACCTATGATAGATAAGGACCATTGGATAAACATAGTAAGATTTAGGTTTTAATAACGCATATGCTAATCTAAATAGTAAGCTTTGGATCATGTGAAGCAATAAACTGGATATTATAATCTTAAAAGATACTGAACATGTAGTTAATTTTAAAATTAATAAGAAGCAGAAGGATAATAGCAGTGGTATATAGCAACAATGCTAAGAAACGATAGATTAGAGTTATAGAAGGAGATGGAGGAAATAGATATCAAGGATAGCTCATAGATCATTGGGAGAAGATTTCAACATAATAAGAAATGCACATGAAAAGAAAGGGGTAAAACTCTGATACTATGGCCATGACACAATTTAATGATATAATATCCAGAGACACATGAGGGAAGTGGATTTTACAGGATCTCGATTCCTTGGTGTAACAACTGGCATAAAAGAGGGAGCAATCTGGGCCGGCAACGGGGTTATGTGTAATGCTAAGTGGGGTTTTCATGAGCAAGGGGGTACAGGGAATAAGGCATTTAAATAGAACATGCTCGGATCACAGTCCCATTGCTACTCTCCCCTATTCTTAAAAATCATTCGGATGGTAGGGAGCTTTAAATTTCAGAATATGTAGGCAAAGCACAAAGAATTTGAAAATGGTAGTGAAGGAGTTATGGAAAGAACCAGCATATGGAAAACCAATGCAGGTACTATAGTTCAAGTTACGTAGATGAAAAAACTATTTTGCAATTATGGAACAAATAAATTTTTAAGAAATCTAAATTCAAGGATTAATCAAGTAGAAGAAGTAGTAGAGAAGCTGAATTAGAATTTGAGAGTAATCAGAGTGAGGAAGTCCAGACTTAAATAAGTGAAGGACAATTGTGGCTCAGATTGGCACATGGAGAAATTTTATGGTAACAGCGGGCAAAAATAAAATGACTGAAGGACGGGGATCAAAATACAAAATTTTTTCACAATATGTGTAAAGTTAAAACACAGAGAAAATAAGATTAAGGGTATTAAGAATAAGGAAGGTACATGGGTAGAAAGCGATAAAAAAATAGCAACCCTTTTGAGGACTTTTTTAAGAGTCCTTTATGGGCGGCAAACTAGACATGAAGGAAAGTCATTATTTGAAAGAATTTAAAACTACTATCACAAATGAACATAATCAAAGAATGGAGAGGATTCCTGGGGAGGAAGAGGTTAGAGAAGCTGTGTTTAGTTTAGATAAAGATAGTGCTGCAGGCTCGAATGGCTGGAATAACTATTTTTTTTAGTTATGCTGGCATATTATTAAAATGATCTTGTAATGGCTATTTCAAGCCTTTTTGCAGGTGCGGATATTCCAAAAGCATGAGTGAATTCTTTATTGTGCTTATCCCTAAAAAGGTATCTCCTGAGAAATATGAGGATTTTAGACCAATTAGCTTATGTAATGTAGTTTATAAAATATTGACAAAAATCTTGCAAAGTAGGCTAGGCTATATTTTGCCGGAGATAATTTCTAAAGAACAACGGGGTTTTGTCAAAAATAGATTAATGACGGAAAATATAAGATCCAAAAGATATCTTCAAATGGGCCATGGAAGAAAGATATGCTGCAAAAGATCAACACCTTCATGTGGAGGGTGCTATCAAAAGCCATTCTATTAGATGAGGATATTCAGAAAAAAAAAGATAATGCTAGCATCTAGATGTGACTGACTGCTTTGAGGCAATAGAAAATATAGATCTCACTGTTTTCTATAGAGAGGATAGCTCTAGAAGTATGGAACAAAATTTGAATCAAATGCGAGAATGAAAAAAAGAGAGCTACCTTTGAAGTCCTAGAATAAATGTTGGAGGTAAGCCCGCACAATGGTAAGCTATTAAAATGGATTAAAAATAATATACCTCACATAGTAGTCTAGTGTATAAGGAAAGTGAGAAAATAAATGTAGATTTGAGAACGTTCCAATGAATGCCTAAAAGCATACTAGAGGATATAAAAAGAAGAAAGCTCTTCCATTTCAGCCTGATACTTTGATAAAAGTCAGTAATAAGGACAAAGAAGCTGGAATAAAAAAAACATGGAGGCTAGAAACTATCATGGAAAGTCACTAGGCATTAAAATATTTATTTGGAACAAACCACTAAAAGGCGTATTAGCCTTAATACAGATGAAAGTTTCAAAAGGGATATGGGGTGGCAAGGAAGAGGGGGGGCGATAAGAGATGAGCAAAGAGAGGTCATTAAAGCATTTATAATGAGGGGAAACTACCATTTCAGTCTTGCATTAAGAAATTCTGGCCTTGCAAAAGGCCTGGAAATCTGTAGAAAAATTAAATTCCAAAAAATTTAAGTAAGGTAGACTTATGCCTATTGGTGGGATCTTGCCACAAGAAAGATAGAATTAATGAAGGTTAGAGGAAGAAATAAGTAGCATTAGGCAAGCTCTAATAGAACTGAAAGCTAAAGTGACACACATTTAAAGAGAAGTAAACACACTTCCAGACAGATTAGTAGAAGAGGGTAGCAAGACACGTTTTCAATAATTCTGTGGAAAGGATATCCCAAATAGATTCAAAGGCATAATTAATTAGACACAATAGGTTTCCTTATTTTAGAATTACAAAGAACAAGAACCTATAAAAAGAAGAGTGGAGGCGCTGGAGGGTTTAAGCTGGTAGCACATGGGCCCCCCTGGTCCTTAGGGGGGGCTTGTATTTGCAACAATATAGAAGCATTAACTAGCAATAATAGAATTTATACTAGGAATAGACTACACTATTAACACAGAATAGGAAAACTAAAACAGATAAAAATGAAAGTTGAATTTCAGGTTAAAAGATTAAATAGTTGATATATTTCTCCCATGCTGCTGTATTTGCCTATGTTGATTTTGCTTGGCTTAGCCTCATAGAACAGGGGAGGATTCATTATTGACACTATAAGAGATACTAAAGACAAGATGGCTAGATGCAAGATAGCAGAGGGTAAAGGTTTGAAGCAGAATTTTGCACATATCTACAGAATGTGATGGTTGTTTTGTCTATTTTTCTTTGGTTTTGTTTTGCATTATTGAAAATGTAGGAAACACTCTATGTAGAACGAGATACTAAAGACAAAAGATGCACAAGAAGGCACAGAAACAATAAAAAAGCATTGCAAGGCAGAAGCAGAGAAGATGACAACAGAGGGGTTTCCTACTGATGCATGAGAGATAGATGCTTTGACTGCTTGTATTGTTTGTGTTAGGTTTTGTTTGTATAGTGTAGGAGATATACTAGAGACAATAAGGAAATTGAGGCAGGAGCTCCACCAGTAGTAGGGTGGCAGGAAAAAGATAGAAAGAGTATAACATAGTAGTAGCAGCCATGCAAGCTGCTGCTATTACAGAAATATTACTATGATAAAAGGTAGAAAGACAACAGCAGGAGGTTTACTTGTCCTATTGTTGCTTGGTTTCTTTTGAAAAGGCAGTTGGCATTATAGAGGCAGGAGAGATACATGTGATACTTGTTTAGCCTAGCTGGAAGAAACAATATTACTATCTTGGCAAAATCTACAAAGGCAGAGAGGTAGCAGTAGGGGAAATGACTAAAACAGAATGTGATTGTTTGTATTGTCTGCTTGTTATTGTTGGCTATAGTATATCTGAAATTGTAAAGAATTACTAGAGATATTATGAAAATGGAGGCAGGAGCTCCATGGGTGGTAAATCATTGTGTTATTTAAAAGGGCAAGATGGCATATCAGATGTAGAAGGATAATACAATGCTGGCAAAACCTATAGGTAGATAAACAGCAGCAAGGAAGAGGACTGAAACAGAATGTGATGTGATGGATGTATTTTTGTTTTTTATTGTGGTTTTTGGTTTTTCATTGAAGGTGTAGGTTGCACAATAGAGGCAGGAGATGCTCAAGTGGGCAAAGATGCATTCAGGAGCTATAGGGAGTAAATATAAAGCATAGAATGACTACTATGTTGCTGTTTTCTACAAAAGGAGGGACAAAGTAGGCAGCGGGAGAATCCAAATAAGTAGAGTATTTCTTAAAGGGAAAGCAGGCAGAATACACAAGAAGTGTTATAAGGAATATAAGAAAATTTGAAGCAGGAGAATTTTATAGGAGCAGAGCATGATATAAGGAAAAATAGGAAGAGTAGGAACCTTCTTAATGTAAATGAATCAAAGCCATATATATGCTTTCTTTATATTTCATGTGCTTAAAAGGGTGTATATGGATAAAGGTAGCATCTTAGCTTGTATCAATGATATTCCTATGATAAAAGAGAGAGATCTAATAATAATAAAATGTTAAAAAAAAGAAGAATTAGAAAAAAAAAATGAATAAAGAAGAGTAAGATGAAAAATAAGAATAACAAGAATAAGATGAAAATAAGAATATAAAGATTATGAAGAATGAAAAGAACAAGAAGAATAAGATAAATAATAAAAATCAAAAGTATAAGAAGAATAAGAAGAATGACAAGAATAAGAGGAATAATAAGAATAAGAATAAGAAGAATAATAATAAAAAGATGAATAAAAAGAAAAAAGAAGAATAAGAAAGAAAGAAGAATTAAGAAGAATAACAAAAATAAAAAGAATAGAAGAATAAAAAGAATGAGAATAATAAGAAGAATAAGTTGAATAAGAAGAATAAAAAGAATGAGAAGAATAAGAAGAATAAGAAGAATAAGAAAAATAAGAAGGATAAGTAGAATAAGAAGAATAAGTAGAATAAAAAGAATAAGAAGAATAATAAGAATAAAAAGAATTAGAAAATATTAAATAAATAAAAGAATAAGAATAATAAGAAGAATAGGAAGATTAAGAAGAATAAGAAGAATTAGAAAAAAAAGAAGAATAAGAAGAAAAAGATGAAAAAAAAGAAAAAGTAGAATAAAAAGAAAAATAAGAATAAGAATAATAAGAAGAATAAGAGAAGAAGAAAAATAAAAGGATAAGAAGAATAAAAAGAATAATAAAAATAAATAAAATAACAAGAATAAAAAGAATAAGAAGAAAAGGAAAAATAAAAAGAATAAGAATAATAAGAATAATAAGAATAAAAAGATGAATAAAAGAATAAAAAGAAAAGAATAATAAGAAAAAAAATGAATAAGAAGAATAAGTATATGAAAAAGAATATGAAGAAGAAGAATAATAAAAAGAATAAGAAGAAAAGGATGAATAAGAATATTAAAAAATATAAATAGAATCAAAAAAATAAGAAGAAAAAGAATAAGAAGAATACGAAGAACAAAAAGAATAAAAGAATAAGAAGAATAAGAAGAATAAGAAAAATAAGAAGAATAAAGTAGATTTAGATGAAAAAGAAGAATAAGAAGAGTAAGAGAAATAAGAAGATTAAGAAATATAAAAATAATAAGAATAAATAAAAAAAGATTAAAAAGTAAAAGAAGAATTAGAAGAATAAGAAAAATAAGAAGAATAAGAAGTAAAGAAAAATGAGAAAAATAAGAAAAAGAATATGAAGAATAAGAAGAATAAGAAGAATAAGAAGTATAAGAAGAAAAAAAGTATAAGAAGAATAAGAATAATAAGAATAATAAGTAATAAGAATAATAAGAATAATAAGAATAATAAGAAGAATAAGAATAATAATATAAAAATACAAAAAAGAAGAAAAAGAAAAATTAGAAGAATAAAAAGAATAAGAAGAAAACAAAAATAAGAATAATAAAAAGAATAAAAAGAATGAAAAGAATAAGAAGAATAAGATTAATAAGATGAATAATATGAATTAGAAGAATAAGAAGAATAAGAAGAATAAGAAGAAAAAGAAGATCAGAAGAATCAGAAGAATAGAGAATAAGAAGAATAAGAAGAATAAAGATAAAAATAATAATAAGAATAATAAGAAGAATAAAAGAATAAGAACGATATAGAATAAGAATATTAATAAGATAAGAAGAATAAAAATATTAATAAGAATAAGAAGAATAAGAAAAATAAGAAGAAGGGAAGAAAAAGAAAATGAATAAGAAGAAAAGGATGAATAAGAAGATTAAAAAGAATAAATAGAATGCAAAGAATAAGAAGAGTAAGAAGAATAAGAAGAATAAGAAAATAAGAAGAAAAGAAGAATAAGAAGAATAAGAAAAATAAGAAGAATAAGAAGAATAAGAAGAATAATAAGAATAAAAAGAATAAGAAGAATAAGAAAAATAGGAAGAATAAGAAAATAAGAAGAATAAAGGATTTATATGAAAAAGAAGAATAAGAAGATTGAGAAGAATAAGAAGTTTATAAAAAATAAGAAGAATAAGATGAATAAAATTAATAAGAAGAATAAAATAAATAAGAAGAATAAGAATTAAAAGAAGAATAGAAGAATAAGAAGAATAAGTAGAATAAAAAGAATATGAATAATAAAAAAAATTAGAAATAAGAAAAATAAGAAAAATAAGAAGAAAAAGAATAATAAGAAGAATAAAAAGAATAAAAAAAATAAGAAAAATATGAAAAATAAGAAGAATAATATGAATAAGTAGAATAAAAAGAATAATAAAAAAACAATAATAAGAAATAGAAGAAATAGAAGAATAAGGAGAATAAGAAGAAAGAGAATAAAGAAAAGATTGAGAAGAATATGAAAAATAAAAATAATAAGAACAATAAAGATAAAAATAAGAATAAGAATAAGAATAATAAAAAGAATAAAAAGATTGAAAAAATTAAAAGAATAAGAAGAATAAGACGAAAGAGAATAAACATAAGAAGGAGAAAATTGAGAAGAATATGAAAAATAAAAAGTATAAGAACAATAAAGATAAAAATAAGAATAAAAATAATAAGAAGAATAAGAAGAATAAAAAGAATAAGAAGAATAAAAGAATACGAAGAATATAGAATAAAAAGAAATAGCATAATAAAAAGAAAAAAATATTAATAAGAATAAGAAGAATAATAAGAATAGAAAGAAGAATAAGAATAAGAATAATGTTTAATAATAAGAGAAAGAAGAAAAAGAAGAATTAAAGAATGAGATTAATTAGAATAATTAGAAAAATAAAAAGAAAAGGAGAAATAAGAAATATTTTGAATTAAAAGTTAATATGAAAAAGAAGAATAAATAGAATAAAAAAAATAATAAGAATGAGAAGAATAAGAAGAATAACATGAATAAGAAGAATAAGAAGACTAAGGAAAATAAGTAGAATAAGAATAATTAGAAGAAAAAGAAGAATAAGAAGAATAAAAACAAGATGATTAAAAATAATAAAAAGATTTACTAGAGTAAGAAAAATATGAAGAATAAGAAGAATAATAAGAATATAAAAATAAAATGAATGAGAAAAATAAAATGAATAAGAAAAATAAAATGAATAAAAAGATAAAGAACAATAATAATAAGAAGAATAAGAAGAATAAGATTAATAAGAATAATATAATAAAAAGTAGAATAATAAGAATAAGAAAAATAAGAAGAATAAGAAAAATAATAAGAATAAGAAGAATAAAAAAAATAAGAAGAATTAGAAGAATAAAATAAATAAGAATAATTATTAAAATATGTTGAATAAAAAAAATAAGAATAAGAAGAAATATAAAAATAAGTTGAATAAAAAAATAAGAATAATAAAAGAATAATAGGAATTAAAAAAAGAAGAATAAGAAGAATTATATAAATAAAAAAAATAAGAAGAATAAGAAGAATAAGAAGAATAATAGGAATAAAAAGAATAAGAAGAATAAGAAGAATGGGAAGAATAAAAAGAATAAGAAAAATAAGAAAAATAAGTAGAATTAGAAGAATAAGAATACTAAAAGAATAATAATTATAAGAAGAATAAGAAGAATACGTAAAATAACAAAAAAATAAAAATAAGAAAAATAATTATGAAGAATTAGATGAACAAAAAAATATGAAGAATAGATGAATAATAAGAAGAAGAAGAATAATAATAATAATAATAATAATAATAAAAAATTAAGAAGATTACAAAAAATAAGAAGAATGAGATGAATAAAAAGAATATGAAAAATAAAAAGAATAAGAAGAATAAGAACAATAAGAAGAAAAAAATAATAAAAATGATAAAAAGAATAAGAAAATAAGAAAAAGATTAATAAGAAGAATAAGAAAAATAATAATTTTAGGAAGAATAAGAAAAATACAAGGAATAAGAAGAATAAAACTAATAAGAACGATAACAAAAATAGATGAATAAGTAAAATAAGAAGAATAGAAATAATTAGAAGAATAAGAAGAATAAAAGAATATGAAAATTATAAAGAATAAGAAGAATAAGAAGAGTAAGAAGAATAAGAAAAATAAAAAGAATAAGTTGAATAAGAACAATAAGAGGAATAAGTAGAATAAGAAGAATAAGAATAATAATAAGTATTAGAAAAAAATGAATAAGATGAATAAAATTAATAAGAAGAATAAAAAAAATAAAAGAATAATAAGAATGAGTAGAATTACAAAATTAAGAAGAATAAGATGAATAAGATGAATAAGAAGAATAATAGTATAAGACGAATAAGATGAATAAGAAGAATAATAAGAATAAAAATAATTAGAAGAATAAGAAAAATGAGAAGAATAAAAAGAATAAGAAGAATAAAAAAAATAAGAAGAATAATAAATATAAGAAGAATAAAAGAATTAGCAGAATAATATAATAAGAAGAATAAGAAAAATAATTAAGAAGAATTTGAAGAATATGAATAGTTTGAAGAATAAGAAGAATAAGAAAAATAAGAAGAATAAATATAATTAGAAGAATAAGACAAATAAGAAGAATGAGTAGAATAAGAAGAATAAGAAGAATAAAATGAATAGGAAGAAGAAAAAGAATAAGAAGAATAAGAAGAATTAGAAGAATAAGAAGAATTAGAAGGATAAAAAGAATAGAAGAATAAAAAGAAATCAAAGAATAATAAAAATAATAAGAATAAGAAGAAAAAGAAGAATAAAAAGTATCAGAAGAATAAGAAGAATAATAAAAATAAGAAATATAAGAAGAATAAGAAGAATATGAATAATAATAATAATAATTATTAGAAAATGAAGAATAAAAAAACATAAGAAGAATAAGAATAATAGGATGATTAAGAAGAATAATAAGAATAAAAAGAATAAAAAGAAAAAAAAGAATAACAAGAATAAGAAAAATAAGAAAAATAAGAAAAATAAGAAAAATAAGAAGAATAAGAAGAATAAAATAAATAAGAAGTATAAAGAAATAGACGGATAACAATAATAAGTAGAATAAAGTAGATTTAGATGCAAAGGAGAATAAGAAGAATAAAAGTAAAAAAAAGGTTTTGAAAAACAAAAGAATAAGAAGAATAAAATAATTATGTACAAAAAGATGTAAAAGAAGAATAAAAGAATAAAAAGAATAAGAAGAATAAGAAGATTAAGCAGAATAAGAATAATAAAAATAATATGAAGAATATGAAGAATAAAAAGAATAAGAGGAATAAGATGAAAAAGAAGAATGAGAAGAATAAGAAGAATAAGAAGAATAAGAAAAATAACAAGAATAAGAAGAATACTGATAAAATAAGAATAAGAATAATAAGAATAATAAGAATAATAAGATGAATAAAAGAATAAGTAGAATATAGAATAAGAAGAATATGTAGAATAATAAGAATTAGAAGAATATGAAGAATAAAAAGAATAAGAATAATATGAATAAGAAAAGAATAATAATAATAAATTTAATAAGAAGAATAAGAAGAATTAAAATAATCAGTGAATTAGAAGAATAACAAATATAAAAAGAAGAAGATTAAAAAGATTAATAAAAAGAATAAGAGGAACAAGAAGAATAAGAACAATAAGATGATTAATTAGAATAAGAAGAATAAAAAAGAATAAGAAGAAGTAGAATAATTATAAAATAAGTAGAATAAGAATAATTAGAAGAATAAAATATTAAAAAGAATATGAATAATAAGAAGAATACGAAGAATAAAAAATAAATTGAAAAGGTTGAATAAGTAAAATAAAAAGAATAAAACAATAAGAACAAAAAAAATAAAAGAATTATAAGAAATAGAATAATAAGAATAAAAAGAATAAAAAATAAGAAGAATTAGAAGAATAATAGTATTAAAAGAATAATAAGAATAAGAAATATAATACAAATAAGTTGAATAGGAAGAAGAATAATAATAATAATTATTATAAAATAAGTTGAATAAGAAGAATAAGAAGGATAAAAAGATTAATAGGAATAAGAAGAATAAAAGAATGAGAAGAATATGAAGATTAATAAGAATAAGAAGAATAATAAGAATATGAAGAATAAGAAGAATAAGAAGAATAAGAAGAATAAGAAGAATAAGAAGAATAAGAAGAATAAGAAGAATATGAAGAATAAGAAGAACAAGAAAAAAACAAGAATAAGAAGAATAAAAAGAATAAGAAGAATAAAATAATAGGAAGAATAAGTAGAATAATAATAAAAAGAAGAATAAGGAAGAATTAGAAGAATTAGAAGAATTAGAAGAATAAGAAGAATTAGAAGAATAAAATAAATAGAAGAATAAGAAAAATAAAAAGAAAAAGAAGAAAAAGAATTATAAAAAGTTTAAGAAGAATAAAATAAGAAATAAAAAGAATAAGAAGACTAAGAAAAATAAAGAAGAAAAAGAAGAATAAGATGAATATGAATAATTATAAGAATAAGAAAATAAGAAGAAATTAGAAAAAGAAGAATAAAAAAACATAAGAAGAATAAGAAGAATAAGAAGAATAATAAGAATAAAATGAATAAAAAAAATAAGAAGAATAAGATAAAAAAAAGAATAAAGTAGATTTAGATTTAAAAGAAAAGAAGAAGAATAAGTGTAATTATGAAGATTATGAAAAAATAGAAGAATAGAATGAATAAAATAAATAAGAAGAATATGAAGTAAAAGAAGAATTATAAGAATTAGAAGAATAAAAAGATAAGAAAAATGAGAAAAAAGAAAAATAAGAAAAATGAGAAAATAAAAAGAAAAAGAAGAATAAAAAAAATATGAAAAATAAGAATAATAAGATGAATAAGTAGAATAAGAAGAATAATAATAAAATACAAAAAGAAGAAAAAGAAGAGTTAGAAGAATAAGAATAATAAAAAGATTAAAAAGAAAAACACAAATAAGAAGAATAAAAAAAATAAAAGAATAAGAAGAATAATTAGAATATGAGAATAAAAAGAATAAGTAGAATAAGAAAATAAGAAAATAAGAAGAATAATAAGAATATGAGAAATAAGAAAAAAAAGAATGAGAAGAATAAGAAGATTATGAAAAATAAGAAGAATAATTAGAATAATGATAAAATAAGAAGAAGAATAATAAGAAGAATAAGAAGAATAAAAGAATTAAAGAATAATAGAATATAGAATACGAAGAATAAGTAGAATAATAAAAATAATATTATTAATGAATAAGAAGAATATAAAGAATAAGAACAAAAAGAGAATAGGAAGAAGAAGAATAAGAATAGAATAATAATAAATTAAATAAGAAGTATCAAAGAATAAGAAAAATTAAAAGAATAAGATTAATAGAAGCATAACAAAAAAAATATAAAGAAAAAAAAGATTAATAAGAAGAATAAGAAGAATAAGAGGAATAAGAAGAATATTAAGAAAAAAAGAATAAGAAGAATAAGAAGATTAAGTAGAATACGAAGAATAAGAGGAATAAGAAGAATTAGAATAATCAAAAAAATGAGTATTATAAGAATAATTATAAGAATAAGAAGAAAAAAGAATAAAAGAATAAGAATATTAAAATAATAAAAAGAATAAGTAGAGTAAAAAAATAAGAATAATAAGAAGAGTAGGAAGAATAAAAAAATAAAATGAAAAAGATGAATAAGTAATATAAAAAGTATATAAATAATAAGAACAAAAACAAAAAAAGAATAAGAATAATAAGAAGAATAAGTAGAGTAAGAATAATAAGAATAATAAGCAGAATAAGAGGAATAAGTAGAGTAAGAAGAAATTAAGAATAATAAGAATAAGAATAATAAGATGAATAATAAGAGTAAAAAAAATAAAACTAATAAGAATAAGAAGAATAAGAAGATAGAAAAATAAGAAGAATAAGAAGAATAGAAAATAGGAAGAATAAATAGAATAAGAAGAATAAAAGAATAATAAGAATTAGAAGAATTATAAAAATAAGTTTAATAAGAAGAATAATAAGAATAAGAATTATAAAAATAAGTTGAATAAGAAGAAAATAAAAATAAAAGAATAATAGAAATAAGAAGATTAAGAAGAATAAGAAGTATAAGAAGAATAATACAAATAAGAAGAATAAAAAGAATATGACGAATAAGAAGTATAAAAAGAATAAGAAGAATAAGAAGAATAAGAAGAATAAGAAGAATAGAAGAATAAGAAGAATAAGAACAATAAGAAGAATAAGAAGAATAACAAGAATAAAAAGAATAAAAAGAATAAGAAGAATAACAAGATTAAAAAAAATAAAAGAATAAGAAGAATAAGAAGAATAAGAAGAATAAGAAGAATAGAGAATAGGAAGAATAAGAAGAATAAGATGAATAAGAAGAATAAGAAGAATAAGAAGAATAAGATGAATAAGAAGAATAAGAAGAATAAGAAGAATTAGAAGAATTAGAAGAATAAATTAATAAGAAGAATAAAAGCATATGGAAGGAGCTGGAAATCTCATTATGGGGTGCTCAAAAGTATTAGGTTTAATGGGTATAATAGAGAGATGGAGTAAGGTAAATTCAAAAACAAGGTATATAAATCGCTCACCCAAATTCTTTCACATGTAATTATATGATGTATATGGAAAGCCAGAATAAAAGTAAATTCAAAAAAGGTATGAATTCGTACGAGATAATAAATGATATAAATAAGAAAATTGCAAGTATATTGGATATAAAACAAATTAGAGTAGCAAATAAAAAAATGGAAAAAGAATCTAGAAGGATATGGGGGGTTTCTTTAAAGAAAGAAAAATGGCATGGGATACATTGTTTTTCTGGATAAGCCACCAATAGTGAAAATAAAACTCAACAACGATGAATTTTTAATAGGGAAATGGGAGTAGGAGGAGGAGGAGGAGGAGCAATAAGAGACTCACAAGGGTGAATATAAAAAGCATTTTCCTTCAACACGAAGGTGTCAACAGCCTTGCAGGCGTAAATCTGTGCTCTAAAAAAGGGGCTTCAAATATGCAAAGATTTAAATATATAGATGTGCATATTCGAGTAGATTATGCATTGTTAGTTAGCTTAGCTACTAACATACTAGCAATGTGGAAATATGAGGAAGAGGTAGAAGAAATTATATATAACAAGTACTAAAAGCCACCATACAACATATTTATAGGGAGTCAAATGCCCTTGTAGATGGTTTAGCAAGGCTAGGATTAATTGCAGGAGTCTAAAATTTTGATAGGGAGTCTTTACCAAAAAAACTTAAAGGATTAGCCTGACTAGATATGGAGAGAATTCCCTACTTAAGGGATAAAAGGGGAGGGAAAATATAAGAATAAGATATTAAATTCTCAGGATGTTATTTATTTAAAAAAATAAAATTTCTGAGAAAGTCACTATAATTGGTATGAATATCTTGTGTTTCAAGTCTAAAAATGCAGGAACAATTTAGACGAATAAAAACTCAAGGACACATGGGCAAAGGAGGGTAGATTCTAATTTAGTTTCTCCCTTTCTTGTCATGACTCTGGTATAGGTTCCCTTTCTTTTTGCAAGGGAAAGGGATGAAAAAGGAAAATGGTAAGTTAAAGTAGTCTTGTGGTGCTTTATTGGCTAATGTGTATGCAGTAGGCAAGCAGATAAAGTATAACCCAGAACATGAGAATAGAACATAACAGGGAGCGAAAGAGGGCAGTAACACGGGGCAGTGGAGTGTTATGGGCATGGAATTGTCTATGTGTTTTAATTGTAGGTTAGTTTTGGTAGGGTAGAACTTATGGCTATGTGGGGAGGCTGTCTAGCAGGAGTGACTGTCACATTGCTAGATTGTTGGGTGTAATGTTTATGCATGTTGTTAAAGCTTGAGTTGAGAAGAGGAGGCTGTAGAGGCCAGCAGTAGTAGGAGCAGAGGGCTCATTGTGTCGTGAAGCAGGAAATATGGGTGGGGCAGGGTGCAAAAAAGTTATTGAGAGTCTGTACTATAGGTCTCGGGAAGTAAGCTTCAGGTAGTAGCCGGGGAAGCATAGCATGAGAGAATGGAGGATCTAAAGCTAGGCAGAATGTTAAAGGATAGGAATCTAATCTTGCATATTTGGATCTAAAGGAATGTCAAGGATGTACTCCTCTAGGCTTAGTTGATAAAGAGCACGGAAGAGGCTGTGTAAGAATTTAATAATTTATAAATATCAAACAAAAAAGGCAGAAGTTTGGTTTAGAAAGCTAAAGAGGCATCATGATGTTGTGATGTGCTATGATGTATTTTTGTTTTCTGATTTTTATTTTGGAACTGGGTTTAAGGGGGGCAAAGGGTAGTATTAGTTTGTAATCATTGGTATTCCTCTGCCAAAAGAGAGGGTTTTTATAATAAAACTAATCTTTGTAGAAAAAAAAAGAATAATAAGAAGAATAAAAAATATAAGAAGAATAAGAAATATAAGAAGAATAAGAAAAATAATTAGACTAAAAAAATAAGAAAAATAAGAAGAATAATTAAGAAGAATTAGATGAATAAGAAGAATAAAAAGAAAAAGTAGAATAAGAATAATAAGAATAATTAAAAGAATAAGAAGAATATGAAGAAAAAAAAGAATAATAATAAAAACGAATAAGAAGAATAAGAAGAGTAAGAAGAATAAGAAGAATAAGAATAGTAAGAATAAGAAGAATAAGAACAATAAGAACAATAAGAAGAATAAGAAGAAAAGATACGAATTTGACGAATAGACGAATAAGGAGAATAAGAAGAATTAGAAGAATAAAAGTATTAGAAGAATTATATTAATTAGAAGAATTAGAAAAATAGGAAGTATAAGAAGAATAAGAAGAATAAAGCATCAAATGGAGCATTTTGATTATTTAACGAAGAAGAAGTTGTTTTCCCAACAATTCAATAAGACCGCACATCCCTATTCGCAAGCTTCAGATATTCACGGAAAAAAAATGGAGAACCCTCGATAGAGTTCTCCTCGACAGATATTGATATGCTCTCGGAAGCCCACAAATTCACGCTGGTGGGCAAATTTTCACATGGCCATCCGCGTTGAAGATATTCGTGCTTTCTATGCATCATTGAAGCTTAAAAGTCTAACAAAAATAGGCATTCTCGACGCCAAGCACATTCTTCTGCAACTATCCAGTGAGGAAGATTTCCACAGGGTTGGTTGAAAGGTATATGGTACATTATGGGCTACCCCATGCGAGCTTTCAGGTGGACGCCATCCTTCTCAACCAAGCTAGAATCGCCATTAACACCGGTTTGGTTCCTTCTCCCTATGCTGCCCATACATCTCTTTGATAAATTCTCCCTCTATCATATTGCACATGCAGTGGGCACCCCTCTCCTTCTCGATGGTGCTACTGCCACATTGTCTCGCCCGAGTGTTGCTCGAGTATGCATAGAGGTTAACTTACTACAACCTATCCCACACCGCATATGGATTGGAACCAAAGAGGGAGAAGGTTTCTGGCAAGAAATAACTCCCGAAAACCTTCCATATTATTGTCTTACTGCAGTAAACTTGGCCATAGTTGTGACCAATGTTTAGTTAAAAAGAAACACTTAGAAGACAAACAATGGCTTGGCCTAGAACAACCGCAAGGAGGGGAAGAGAGGAATACAGAATAAAGCCCCCCCAAACATTAGAACAGAACCTAGGGGCAGTAGAAACTGGATTAGAAATCGTAGAATATGTGCCTCCTAGAGAAAAAGAGAGAGAGGAGATAGATAGATTGGAATTCAATAAAACTCATGAACTTATGCAAAAAATTGCAGAAATTAATAAAAGAGTTAGGAGAGGAAGATTTGAAAAAAAGAAAGTTGTGAGAAAGAGCTGGGCAACGAAATAGTTAATAGCTCGAAGATGAGCTAGAGGTTAGAAGTGGGATCAACCTAGACAAAAAAGAGGAAGAACCAAAGCCTTTTAAAACCTCTAAAGATGATATAGATATTGAAAGATCCTATAATAAAATGGGAAATAGAGAATGGGCCATGGAAGAAATAAAAATCATGGCCGTTCAGCTAGGTAGGAAGTGGGGAGAGAGAAAATAGAAGATACGAGTGCTATAAAAAGAACTAGAAACAGGAAAAAATACATAAATAAAACTTATGATTCAAAGTGCACCACTAGAGCTAGGGCTAAGTCTAACTCCAATGTTTAGATTTCTTTACTGGAATGCAAGGGGCATCGGAAACGCCCCTACTATAAAAAGAATTAAAAATTAATACAAATCCATAAAACTCCACTTATAATATTAGCTGAACCCATAATAAGTAAGGACCAGATAGAACACTATAAAAATATCTTAGGATTTGATGAGGCATTTTCCAACAAAAATAACAAAATTTGGCTATTTTGGAAAAACATATTTAACATAAACATTTTAGAAGACTCAGATCAAATGATCAACTTTAGCTTAGATTCCGCCCGGGATGAAATAATTTCGGCAGTCTATGCTAAATACACTAAAGAAGGTAGAAGGTCCCTCTGGGACGACATACTAAAATAGCCAATTTAAACATACCCTGGATAATAGGAGGTGACTTTAACATAATAAGGAAAGTTTGTGAAAAAACAGGGGAAATCCTCCTAACAAAAAAGCTATCTCTCATTTTAATAAGACTATATCAGAGGCCAGTCTGATGGAAGCAAGCTTCCTAGGCTCTCGTTACACCTGGTGCAATAACCAGAAAGATAAAAGGACCATATGGGCAAGATTAGACAGAGTATTATATAATGTAAAATGGCTAGAGTCATATGGATCCACGTCAGTGAAACATCTAAATAGATCCTGTTCAGACCACAATCCACTAATCATATCGGTAGAAAAATCTAGACCCATAAATAACTCTTTTAAATTCCAGAATGCATGGTGCTTGCATCACACATTTATTAATATGGTTAAAAATTCATGGTCAAAGGAAGCTTCAGGTAATCCGGGTCAAATCTGGAATATGAAGCTAAATAGACTTAAAAACACTTAAGGACATGGAATAAAGATATCTTTGGCAATATCAATAATAACATCATTGTAGCAGAACAGGAAGTTGAAAAAAGGGAACTAGATGATTATTTACTTCAAAATAAAGACAGTAGAAAGGAGTTAAATAGAGCACAAGCCGAATTAAAACTAAAGCTTCTCATGGAGGAAGTCTTCTGGAAACAAAAAGCCAAAATAAAATGGCTGAAAGAAGGAGACAAAAACACGAAGTTCTTTCAGAAATCAGCCAAACTTAAAATACAAAAGCATAGAATAAAAGGCATAAAAAACAATCTAAATAAATGGTTAGACAGAGATATAGATATTAAAAATCACTTTGATGATCATTTGAAAGATTATTTAGAGGAGATATAATCCTGCGTGAAATTATCTTCTACATAACATTGAACATAAAATCACTAGTGTAGAAAATGATATGCTCACAAGATTTCCGAATGAAGAAGAACTAAAGACTATGGTTTTCAGTCTGGGCAAAAATAGCGCTCCGGGCCCGGATGGGTGGAATAATGAATTTTACCAAAATTGCTGGCCTATTATAAAAAATGAGCTCTTAAATGTCATAATCTGGATTTTTTGTGGAGCTGAGATAGGTAAGAAATGGAGCAGCACGTATATCGCTCTCATTCCAAAAATGGAAAATCCTCAAATGGCAGAGGATTTTAGACCTATTAGCTTATGCAACTCCATCTACAAAATTTTGACTAAGTTGCTTCAAAGTAGATTAGCTGGAGTTCTACCAAAAATCATATCTAAAGAACAGTCAGGATTCATGAAAAACAGGCTAATAATGGAAATATCTGTCTAGCTAAAGAAATGATTAAAGAATTAGGTACTAAAACTAGAGGGCATAATGTCCTGATAAAGTTAGACCTATCTAAAGCCTTCGATAGAGTAGAATGGAATATCTTATGCTTTACCATGAGAAAGATGGGCTTCTCAGAAACCTGGATTGATCTGATATATAGATGTATATCAAGCTCATGGATCAAAGTTCTTGTCAATGGAGATCTAGGAAAAACATCAAGCCACTAAGAGGTTTAAGACAGGGAGATCCCTCTCTCCCTCTCTCTTTAACATTTACATAGAACTATTAATTATAACATTAAAGTTAAGATGCACTCTAACATAATAGGACATTTTAGACAGCGAAAGATACCCCCTCAGTGGGATGTCTGGCGTATGCGGATGATGTGATAATCTTCACAAACGGTAGTGCCAAGTCCCTACATAATCTGATGGACTTATTAAAAACATTAGAAAATGAAACAGGGCAGAAAATAAATAACCATAAATGTCAATTCATGACTGCCAAGAATGCCCCACCAAGCTTAAATTTCAAAATTAATAGAATAACAGGTTTTTCTCATAAAAAAGGCGCTATGCAATATCTTGGCTACCCGCTTTATGAAGGAAAATTAAAACCAGAGTATTTAGAATTCTTACATGTTAAAATCAAAAATAAAATTAGGTTGGAAAGTAGAATCACTTAACATGAGCGGTAGGATTACTTTAATTACCCATGTGCTTCAAAGTGTAACCATGCAAAATCTGATGGTTACCTATCTTCCAGAGGCAGTTAAAAAAAGTATTGAGAAAGAATTGGCCCATTTTCTGTGGGGAACTAGCAATGGCAAAAGAAAGCTCCTGGAAAAAGTGGAAAGATTTATGCTACCCTAAACAGGAAGCAGGGTGGGTTTTGTTGAGTTAAATGACCTTGCCAAATCCTGGGCGTGTAAAAGATGGTGGAGACTCAAAAAATAACAGCCTTTGGGCTGAGTTTATGAGATCTAAATATTGCATAGAGGGAGACACAAGCAAAGATAGAAGAAAGAACAAAGCCTCACAAGTCTGGCTACAAATGCTCAATCAAAGAGAAATAGTTGACAAATACTCCAAATTCTCCAAAAATGGCTGGAAATGGATTTTGAGTGCAGATGGTTCTTTCTCTCTCAAATCCATTAAAGAAATAGTGAGAAACAGGAAGGTTGTGCAACCTTTATTTAAATGGGTCTGGAATAATGATAATAGTCAAAAAATTAAAACTCATACATGGAAAGTGCTCTCAAATATTGTTCCGATAGATGAAAACATAAAAAGGAAAGGTATACAACTCTCCAGGTGCGAATGCTGTTTCTATGCCACAGAAACATTAGATCACTTGTTCTCTCAAGGAAATATTGCATCGGTAATATGGAAAAGATTAGAAACTGAAATGGGTATTAAGCATAAATGTTCTTCTATTAGAGATAGACTCCTTAAGTGGAGCTTGGCTCACTCACAGCATAGTCTTCACACTTGGCTTAAAAATAATCCCATATTACCATCTGGTGTATATGGAAAGCCAGGAATAGTAGTAGATATGAAGGTCGCACTATGGTAGTTGAAGATATATGGAAGGCCATTAAGAAAGAAATAATAATCACCTCGAAAGCTAATCCGATAGTAGCCAGAAACTCTTACCTAGACATAGACTCTCTTAACTTCTGGAACCTCACAGTTGCAAAATCCCCTCCATATAAGGCATAGTAGTTAAGTGGGAAAAGCCAGCTAAAGGCAGATTAGCTTTAAACACTGACGGTAGCTTCGATAGAAACATAGGTTTAGCAGGAGGTGGGGGGCCGTAAGAACCATAATGGTCTTCTTATACTTGCTTATTCGGGAGTCATTAAAGCCTCATCTGCAATACATGCTGAAATCTTAGCATTAAGAGAAGGTTTATGGGTGTGTAAATCTGAAAATCTATCAAATCTAGATATACAGATAGATTCTAAAATCTTAGTTGATCTAGTGAATAAAAAAAGTAGCATGTGGAAATATGAAGAAGAGTTAGAAGATATTAATAACTAGTAGAAGCTTTGAATGCATCGATCATACATATTTATAGGGAAGCTAACTCACTGGCAGACAAGTTAGCTAAAGAAGGAAGAAATAAAAATTTTCAGAAATATGAACAAGAGTCTCTCCCAGATAAATTTAAAGGATTACAAAAATGGATAAGGAAGAACTCCCATACATTAGAATAATAAAAACTCTTTCCTCTAATGATGAATGTTTCAATTAAATGCTAAGAGTATGAATGGGCTGGTTAGTAGCTGGAAAATAAAGCTTACAAATTTCCTGGTCCTGAAGGAAGTATGTATAAACTGACCAAAGCCAACCCTCTAATCTCCAGCCCAACAAGTTTAGCTTGCGTGGTTTAGATATATATATGTAAACCATCATCAATGAAGTCACGGTAAAACATAGCGAGGGCAGGAAGTCTGTATATTTGCTGTGTTGTGCTTCTACTTGTCTATCTTACTAGGTACACGGTCCAGAAAAGCTTAGTACAAAGAATAAAATATGAGAATCATATATCTATGAAGTTTGTTAGATTGGTATGTTTGCGGTAGCCTCTGTGCAGGGGAATTTCTGTCTCTGCAGGTGAACAATACGAAGGCTAATGGGAAAGAGCAAGGTAAGCATTTGAATGTTAGTATATTATCCTGTTATCTTCTCTTCTCTTAGCAGCGCAATACCACAGAAAAAAGACCCAGAAAATCCAGCAGTTGCTGGAATTGTTATAATCTAGAATACTTTTGTTTGGTGTACTAGTCTGTATTAATTCCAGGTTAAGAGGATATGTGTGAATGTTGCGGAAAAGTCATGTGTTAATTTACTTTAACTTATAGATTTAGGGCATGTAAGGGCTAGAATAGGAGGCTGGTTCTGCAGCTATTGAAAGCTGGAAAATTCAGAATAAGAGTGACAAAGGAGGCACGGTGCAATTGGAAATTGAGACAAAATAAAGTGCTGAAGTTAAAGAGCAGCTATAAGGTAAGTAAGATAGTTGATTGTGTATGTAGACATGTGGTTCTCTTTTGCAGAAAATCAGCAACCTATATTAGAACAAGCATATACTTGGGAGCATAGGAGGGTAGCAGATCAAGCACAACAAAGTTGTAGGATCTGAACCGGATTACTAAGAGCATAACAAGGAAAGTTAAAGCTAAATTGAAGGATTCTAAAGCAACTCCAGCAAAAGTGCATCGATTGCTAAGTTTCTCTAGGATAGATGCCTATCAATTTCAATTTATATTTTATTTGTTGTTAAGGGGCAAGGTTGTAAGAGGGGAATGGGTAGATTTAGTTTGTAAAAATGGTATTCCTCCGCCAAAAGAGAGGGTTAATAATTAATAAACTCCTTTAAAAAAAGAATAAGAAGAATAAGATTAATAAGAAGAATAAGAAGAATAATAATTTTAGGAAGAATAAGAATAATACAAAGAGTAAGAAGACTAAAAATAATAAGAAGAATAAGAAGAATAAGAAGCATACAAAGAAAATGAAGATTAAAAAGAATAAGTAGAATAAGAAGAGTAATAAGAATAAGAAAAAAAAAGAATAAGTGAATAAAAGAATAACAAGAATAAATAGAATAAGTAAAATAAGAAGAATAAGTAGAGTAATAACTATAATAAGAATAAAAAGAATAAAAAATATAAGATGAATAGGAAGATTAAAAAAAATAAGAAGAATAATAATAATGATAAGAAATTGAAAAATAAGAATAATAAGAAGAATAAAAAGAATAAGATGAATAAGAAGTATAAGAAGAATAATATGAATAAATAGTATAAGAAGAATTATAAGAATAAGAAATATAAAAAGAATAAGAAGAATAAGTAGAATAAGAAGAATAATTAAGAAGAACTAGAAGAATATGAATAATCTGAATAATAAGACGAATAAAAAGAATAAGAATAATAAGAATAATAAGAATAATTAGAAGAATAAGAAGAAAATATCGAATAAGAAGAATAATAATAAAAAGAACAATAAGAAGAATAAAAAGATTAAGAAGAATAAGATGAATTAGAAGAATAATAAAATTAAGAAGATTAATAATAATAAAAAAATAAGAAGAATAAAAAAAATAAGAATATGAAGAATAAGAATAAAATAAGAATAAAAAGAAAATAAAATAAAAATAAAAAGATAA
>JAREIK010012630.1:0-72979 GCA_029783825.1 Sapria himalayana | reverse complement strand
ATATATTATTAGTGAGATGGATCTAATTTAAATTAAACCGGTATCCCTAAATAATAAATAATAAATCTCATTTTTTTATTATAATTTTAAATATACATTTTTATTATTTATTTGTTTATTTATATATAAATTAATAACAAAATAATTATGAGTTAGACAAATATAATTTATATAAATTATTTTTCATCAAATAAATATAGATAAACTTATTAAAATAAAAAAAAATTCAAAAACAAAAAATTATTATATAGTAATATATTTTTTATTTGCTTCTGAATGATTTTATGTTTTGTAATTATATTTTAATTGATACCGATCTTATTATTAATGGATTATTAATTTATTTTTTGATTATTATTAGAATATTTATCAATAAAATTGTTTATATTGAATTTATATAATATATAAATATAATGATTAGTATAACTAAATATTGTATTCACATTAAAAAAAAATTTAAAAATTATTATATTTTCAAAGGTTATAACCTTTGAAAATATCAAAAATAATAAAAATATTTTTTTTTATTTTATTTTTAAATAAACCTATAACCCCTATAATGCTAGGAGTGCTCATAGGGACGGGACGGGATGGGGATACAATCTCCAATACCTTCCCAAGTTCGGAGATTTTTTTTAAGATCGAGACGCGTCCCATAGGGTTGAAAAATACCGGGATGGGATGGGATGGAGATTGGGATTTTGGGTATAAAAAATGGTTCCGGACAGAATGGAGTGTCGGACATTTTATTCAATTTATTTTCTTACAAACCGGCCAAGTTAGTTCATGTCAAACCTTTTGTTGTATCATATATCATTCCTAAGTTATGTATCTTTCAAACTAAATTGGGTCAATTTTGTTTTGTCAAATAGGCTGAATACCGCAAACGAGTTCCATTACCTTGTCAAAAACTTTGATGTGCAGAAAAGGATAGAAATGTTAAATAGACTTGGACCGAGTTGTGTGCTTAATTTGGTTCTTTGTTTTGTCACAAGTTGGCTTTGTTCGGCCGAGTGAAAGTTAACCATAATAGCAATACTACATTTTTTAAACAATTACTTAGAATATTAAGGAATAGCTAAAGATGACCACAAACATTGGTAGCAGTAATTACTACTTAAGTAATTGCTAAAATTAGGCAGCTTAATATAACAAAAAAAATACAACTAATAACAACCATGATAATAATCATTTCAAAGGTCCGTTTCAGAATAACAATGAAAATCCAAACTCAATTAATTATCTTTTCAACAACTCATCCCTTTTCTTCCTCCACTATAAAAGGACAACCAAAGATGAAAACGTGTTAATCATGTAGACATAAATTTCTAAGATGAAAGAGTAATAAAAAAACAAAATATTACCTTATAAAATTTAATACACCCATTCAAAATTTAGTTGGCCAACTATAGTTGGAAGAATATTTGGAACTTGTGACCCCTCTGAAATTGTAATTGAACCATATTTTTATTAAATTGAATGAATAAAATAAGTAAAAGTGAAATTAAAATTTACAAGATTTGTATACTAACCTGATTCATTATCATCAAGGTCTTGAACTAATTTTTCAATTTCAATAGGTTTGTTTGATCTTCTCAATCAATCTTGTAGACATATGAGTACTTCAGCTGTAATAGGTCTTAAAGAACTCCTAAATTTATCTAAAGTTCTCCCCCCTGTGCTAAATGTAGATTCGTAGGCCACAGTAGATGCTTGGATAGTAAATACATCCCTTGCTACATTTTCCAAAGAAGGATACCTAACCTCATTTACCTTCCACCAGTTTAGAATATCAAAATAATTCTATTTTTTTCAAGTTTATCCTTCAAGTACCTATCCAACTCTTCCAAAGCTGCAACTTCTTGTTCTCTCCAATTCAACAAAAAAAAAATCATCAACATAAGTATCACTACCATCAAAGAAATCATCATTTTTCTTCAACACAGTAGATGAGAAATCATCTTCTTTTGATTCATCTTCATTTAAATCTTTATAATCATCCATCATCTCTATTAAAGGATTTATAACCTTTTTCACCAAATTTTTAGCCAATTCCTCTTCATAATGCTAAGTGTACTTAACCTTTAGATATTTGAGCTTATATCTTGGATCCAACACTACTGCTAGATAAAGCATAATATTTGTTGATTGAAGAGAACCCCAATATTTGTGAATTTATGCATCATTTTCATACCCATTTCAGACACCATTGTATCTCTACTATTTTCACAAAGCTCAATTTTTAACAAAATTCGAATAATCTCCGGAAAATAAATACTAGAGGTAGAATATTATGACCCAGAAAATTCACAAGTTACCTCATAAAAAGTTTTCAAGAAACGAGCCAAAATTTTGGCGTTTGTTCAGTCTCTCTCAGTTGGAACGTTTGAACCAAACTACTTCAAAACTTTTTGTCTTTTTCCTCCAAATTATCAAATTCTTTTTGATATTTTATATCAGTTTGTAGCATCAAATAAGTTGAATTCCATCTTGTAGGACAATTTAATTGCAATGAAGATCCATATGTCAAGTTTGCTTTTTCAACACATAACTTAAACATATCTAATCTTTTAGGACTGCACCTCACATATTTCACCACACCTCTAATTTTTTGAATGGCACCCTCAACTACTGAAATGCCATCTCTGACAATTATGTTTAAGATATGAGCACAACATCTCATATGAAAATGCTCGCCTCTCAAAAGTACAACACTTTTCTTCACAAGCTTTTTTTTTCAATTGTATAACTGCAACATCATTATCCGATGCATTGTCAACAGTAATGCACATCAACTTTCTCAAACCCCATTCATTCATGCAAAACTCAATAGCATTTTCATATTAACTCCAAAATGACTTTTAGAACTTCATGTTATATATATATATATATATTTCTGGTTCTATTATTGGATTTTTAGGATGGTACGGTTCTCGAGATGGATATTGCTTAAGAGCCAGAACCGTCCCAAAAGAAAAAATACGTGACAGAATAGGACGGAAAAATTCAAAGTCAATGGATTTCTCTCAGTCCCGATTCTTTCGGGACAAGACTTTGGTTCGGGTCGCGAATATCCGAGTCCCGTGAGCAGCCCTACTAAATGCATATAAAGTTAAATCAGTAAACTCCAAAATACCGTAATGCCTAAATACATAAACCATTAAACCGCTAAATACTACTTAATAATTAATAAATCTATTGTTTATTGCTATTTATTATATTTTTAAATATTCATTTTAATTATTTATTAGTGTATTTATTTAGAAATATTTATTACAAAATAAATTATGAGTGGGACAAATATAATTTAAATAATATATTATTTATCTAATAAAAATATAAGCTTATAAAAGAAGAATAAATTTAAAAATTAAAAATTATTTTCAAGTAATAAAAGTTACTTTAATTTTGAATCAATTTGGGTTTTGTAAATATTTTTTAATTAATATCTATCTTAATATTAATAGTTTAAAATTTTAATTTTTGATCATTATTATAATATCTATCAATAAAATTATTTATATTAAATTTATATGACATATAATTATTAATATTATTATAACAAAATATTGTATAAAAATTTCAAAAAATTTTAAATATTATTATATTTCAAATGTTATAACCTATGAAAATGATAAAAAATATATAGAAATTTTTTTTGTTATTTTATTTTTTTAAATAAAACCTATAAACCACTAAAAGCCTAAAAACATAAATCGTTAAACTCTTAACGACAAAACCTCTAAATACTTAAATCATTAAACTAATATACATTAATAATAAATCATAAATCTCATGTTAATTTTTATTCAGTATAATTTTAAATTTTTATTTTAATTATTTATCAATTTATTTTATAGAAATATTAATTACAAAATAAATTATTAGTGAGATAGATCTAATTTAAATTAGACCGGTATCCTTAAATAATAAATAATAAATAATAAATAATAAATAATAAATAATAAATAATAAATAATAAATCTCATTTTTTTTCATTATAATTTTAAATATTCATTTTAATTATTTATTTGTTTATTTATATATATATATTAATTACAAAATAAATTGAGATAGACAAAAATAATTTATATAAATTATTTTTCATCAAAAAATTATAGATAAACATTCTAAAAGTAAAAAAATTTTCAAAATAAAAAATTATTATATAGTAATATATTTTTATTTGCTTCTGAATCATTTTAGGTGATTTTATTATATTTTAATTGATATCTATCTTATTAATAATAGATTATGACTTTATTTTTTGATCATTATTAGAATATTTATCAATAAAATTGTCTATATTGAATTTACATGTTATGTAATTATAAAGATTATTATAAATAAATATTATATTTAGATTTGAAAATAATTTAAAAATTATTATATTTTTAAACGTTATCATCTTTGAAAATTAGATAAAATCACAAAAATAATTTTTTTGTTATTTTATTGTTTATATAAAACCTATAAACTACTAAATGCCTAAACACTTAAATCATTAAACTCCTAAATGCCAAAACTCTAAAACACTTAAATACTTAAACATTTAAACCATCTTTGAAGGTTTAAGTATTTATAAATAATATATAAATATCTATCAATAAATAATGGTTTATTAATTTATTTTTTGATATTTATTATATTTATATATATATTTAGTTTATTAATATCTATCAATAAAATTGTTTATATTTAATTTAAATGATATATAATTATTATGTTTATTATAACTAAATATTGTATTCATATTTGAAAAAAATTTAAAAATTATTATATTTATAAAGGTTGTAACCTTAAAAATTGATAAAAAATTCGAAAAATAATTTTTATGTTATATCATTATTTAAATTAAACATATAAACTACTAAATCCCTAAACACTTAAATTACTGAACTCCTAAACTCCTAAATACTTAAACCATTAAACCGGTATACCATAAATAATTAATCATAAATCTCATTTTTATTTGTATTCATTATAATTTCAATATTCATTTTAATTATTTATTAATTTATTTTTATAAAAATATTAATTTCAAAATAAAATTATGAATCAGTCCAATATAATTTAAATAATTTATCTTCATTAAAAAAATTTATAAGCTTATAAAAAGAATCAAAAATTTAAAAATAAAAAATTATTATTTAGTATTATAGTGTACTTTGATTTTGAATCATTTTAGGTATTGCAAATATATTTTAATTAATATCTATCTTATTAATAATAGTTTAATAATCTATTTTATGATCAGTATTATAATATCGATCAATAAAATTATTTATATTGAATTTACATGATATTTAATTTTTATGATTATTATAATTAAATATTGTATTAAATTTTGAAAAAAAATTTAAAAAATAATATTTTCAATGGTTATAACCTTGAAATGAGAAAAAAATCATAAAAATAATTTTTTTGTTATTTAATTATTTAAATAAAACCTATAAACCATAAAATACTTAAATACTTAATTTACTAAACTCCTAAACCCTGATACTGCTGCACCACACACACATATCGACAGACCACAGTACACACGTGCACATATTCTTGTCCATTTTGGTGGAGCATTTAGAGGGGCCAGAATGTCCTTGAAGCAGCTAGAAGTATGGGCCACCAGCTTGTAGTGGCCCCCACTAGCAAGCATTGATGATAACATTCAGACAACTAACGAGATCGAGGACATTGGTCGGGAGTAAACCCAGGAGTAGCTAGGAATGGGTCCAACTAGCCCTATTAGACAGCAAAAAGGGCCACCCAATCGTCGCCCAACAAGAGTAGTGGGTAATCCATGAATAATTGAAGAGCTAGAAAAATCCGAAGCATCATCAAGCAGGGCCAGTAAGCAATGGAGTCTAGACCAGCCACACGGGAGCGAAAGATTCAAACTTGTAGTTTATGTTTGTAGTCTTATTTGTATTTTGGACTTTGTATGCACCATGTACTTCTAGAGACGGATCATGACATACTAACACACACAATATTGTTTGTTCTCTATGTAGCATGCAATGAGGAGAACTGCACCCATGAGTATCTTTAAGTGGGGGCCACTAATGCATTTTGTAAATACATATTAGGCGATGCTACACTCCCGATAGCAGAAGAGCCATCTTTATAGCATTTTGTAATTTTACTTGTATTCTAGCTTGGTTGTACTCCTAGATAATTAGACTATGAGATGGACCTCATCACACATGCACACCGATGCATGAAAATTTTTTGATATTTTGTCGGTGCAACATACAGCCACTTCTTGGAGCTCGAGGAGGAAGCATTCTAACCCAAGAGATACTCTTTTAAGGATCATTGGAGCAAAAGAATGTGGAATTCAGAGGTGAGAATGAATTGACAAAGTGCCGTAGATATGGACTTGTGGATTTATGTGTATTCAGTTTTACCTGCATTCCATTGCATACCAATGACATAGGAAAACGCTTGATGCTGCATGTCACACACATGCAGAATCTTATATTTGCATAGTTTTAATATGGTGCATTATTCAGTTCCTCCAAAAGGCTAGGACAAATTTGAATGGAAAGGACACAGTGCGCATAATGACTCAATGCCAACTCTGAAGTCCGGGATTTCCAGGTGATTTTAGTTGTATTCGTACCGTTGGAATTATTAGGCATTATGTTTTTTTATGTATTTTAAGCATAGAATCATTAAGGTGCATAGGATTTAGTGGGCTGGCCTACATTAGTCAGCTTTTTAGACTCTTGTAAGTTGTGTGCCTAAATGATAAATAAAGTGTGTATTTTCCAAAAAAAAAACAAAAAAAAATCTATAAACCCTAAACTTTAAATCCTAAACCTTAAACCATAAAATATAACCCTAATCCATAAACCCTAAATCCTAAATCTCTTGTTTTTCACTTTATTAATCAAATGACTAAGTGTTAAATTTAAATTGAAATTCACAACTTTTAGGAATTTCACAGATTTATCTTTTTGTATATGTAACACAATGTCATGACTCAAGGGGTGAGTTATGGATTCAGTCTCTTTCTTGCTTTAGATTATTGTAACATTAGCAATGGACATGATTGTATATTTTGTCTCTAGAACACAAAATCATATCGATGAGAATATGCCATAACTTGTATCTCTCTCTTGAACATATTGTTATGGCACTAAGAATGATCATGAATACATATTTAATCACTATAATATAGGGTCACACTATTGGATATGACCATAGCTTGTGCTTTTTATCTTTATATTGCAAAGTCATTGCACTAGGAATGATTGTAACTTTGGACATCCCTCAAGAGCAAAAGTCATGACCCTAGAAATAGTTAAAGCTCGAGTACTACTCTTTATAATTTTCTATAGCTAAAATTCTTGGGATTGGAAATATGACTATGGCTTTTTCCATTGATTTTTGACCTCAAGTGTCAATATGAAAGACTAATATTTTCAGAAATGATTAAAACCTTTTATACATATAAATAAGATTCATTTACAACTTTTTGGGTATTGTGAGCTTGTATACATAACTCATTTAATATAAAAAGAAAGAAATGATACTTTTCATATCCATGAGGATATAAAAAGGGGGCTTAGACATGATAATAAAATAAATTTTTTGATTCTTGATTGAAAGAGAGCCCATACTTCTTGCCCTGAGGCTATTTTTTTCTAATAGGCTACAAGGTGGTTATTTTTTTAGAGGTGAACTATGTTTTAGGAAAATTGCTTTTAGTGTGTGCATGAGAGATATTTTAGAAGAAATTACAATAATCAATATAAATAGCATCCTCAACAACTAGTTATTTCAACACATAGGATTACAACTTTGGTTTAGTCTATTAGTGTACATGAGTCAAATCACCTTTGATAGCCCAGTGATTCAACATCAAATATGATGAGTCATAATAGAGATAAAGTAAAATCTCCTATTATGTTGGTTAGAGCTTTAGAAATCATTCTAGAGTTGAGAGAGGAACAAAATAAATTATTTTAATTATTATGTATAATTTTATTTTTTATTTTAATTATTTATCAGTTTATTTTTATAGAGATATTAATTACAAAATAAATTATTAGTGAGACAGATCTAATTTAAATTTAACCGGTATATCCTAAATAATAAAGAATAAATCTCATTTTTTTTTCATTTTAATTTTAAATATTCAAATTTAATTATTTATTTGTTTATTTTTATATAAATATTAATTACAAAAAAAAATTATGAGTTACACAAATATAATTTATATTAATTATTTTTCATCAAAATAATATAGATAAACTTTTTAAAAGAAAAAAAAAGTTCAAAACAAAAAATTATTATATAGTAATATATTTTGCTTTGCATCTGAATCATTTTTGGTTTTCTAATTATATTATAATTGATATATATCGTATTAATAATAGATTATTAATTTATTTTTTGATCATTATTAGAATATTTTTCAATAAAATAGTTTATATTGAATATATATGATATATAAATATAATGATTATTATAACTAAATATTGAATTCACTTTTGAAAAAAATTTAAAAATTATTATATTTTCTAAGGTTATAACCTTTGAAAATATCAAAAAATAATAAAAATAAATTTTTTGTTTTTTTTATTTTATAAATAAAACTTATAAACTACTAAATGCATACACAGTTAAATATGTAAACTCCTAGACCCCGTAATGTCTAAATACAGTAACAATTAAACCGATATATAATACATAATAAATAATAAATCTAATTTTTATTTATATTTATTATAATTTTAAATATTCATTTTAATTATTTATTAGTTAATTTTTTTAGAAATATTTATTACAAAATAAATTATGAGTGTGATAAATATAATTTAAAAAATTTATTTTTAATGAAATAATATATATACGCATATACAAGAAGTAAAAATTTAAAAATTTAAAATTTTTATCCAGTAATATATTTTACTTTAATTTTGAAACAATTTGGGGTTTGTAAATAATTTTTAATTAATTTCTATCTTTTTATTATTAGTTTATTGATTTAATTTTTGATCATTATTATAATATCTTTCAATAAAATTATTTATATTGAATTTATATGATAGATAATTATTAATATTATTATAACTAAAATATTATATTTACATTTAAAAAAATTTTAAATATTATTATATTTTCAAAGGTTATACCCTATGAAAATGAGAAAAAATTATAAAATTTTTTTTATTATTTTATTGTTTAAATAAATCCTATAAACCACTAAATGCCCAAAAATATAAATCTCTAAATTTTCAAATGACAAAACATAGAAATACTAAAACCATTAAACTGGTATACATTAATAATAAATCATAAATCTCATTTTAATTTTTATTCAGTATAATTTAAAATTTTTATTTGTGAGACAGATATAATTAAAATTAAATTGGTATACCCTAAATAATAATTAATAAATCTCATTTTTTTATTATAATTTTAAATATTCATTTTAATTATTTATTTGTTTATTTTTATATAAATATTATTTACAAAATAAATTATGAGTTAGACAAATATAATTAATATAAATTATTTTTAATCAAAATATATAGATAAACTTTTTAAAATAAAAAAAATTGAAAACAAAAAATTATTATATTGTAATATATTTTGCTTTGCTTCTGAATTATTTTAGGTATTGTAATTATATTTTAATTGATATCTATCTTATTAATAATAGATTAATTATTTATTTTTTGATCATTATTAGAATATTTATCAATAAAATTGGTTATATTGAATTTATATGATATATATATATATAATGATTATTATAACTAAATATTGTATTCACTTTTGAAAAATATTTAAAAATTATTATATTTTCAAAGGTTATAACCTTAAAAATGATAAAAAATAATAAAAATAAATTTTTTATTATTTCATTTTTTAAATAAAACCTATAGATCATTAAATGCTTTGTTACTTAAATCAGTAAGCTCATAAATCCCGAAACCCCTAAATCCATAAACCATTTAACAGCTATATACTACTTAATAAATAATAAATCTCATTTTTATTTCTATTAATTATAATTTTAAATATTCATTTTAATTATTTATAGTTTAAATTTTTAGAAAAATTAATTACAAAATAAATTTCGAGTGAGACAGATATTATTTAAATAATTTATTTTTAAAAAAAAATATAAGCTTATTAAAAGAAGGAAAATTTTAAAAATTAAATATTATTATTTAGTAATATATTTTGATTTGATTTTGAATCATTTTGTGTTGTGTAAATATATTTTAATTAATATTTATATTATTAATAATAGTTTATTAATTTAATTTTTGATTTTTATTATAATATCTATCATTAAAATTGTTTATATTGAATTTATATGAAATATAATTAGTAAGATTAATATAATTATACATTGTATTCACATATCAAAAAATTTTAAAAATTATTTTATTTTCAAAGGTTATAACCTTTGAAGATCAGAAAAAATCTAAAAATTTTTTTTTTATTTTTATTATAAATAAAACCTTTAAACCACTAAATACCTAAAAACATAAATTCATAAACTCCTAAATGACAAAACCCATAAATAATCAACGATTAAACATGTATACCACATATAATAAATCATAAATCTCATTTTAATTTGTATTCATTATAATATTAAATATTCATTTTCTTATTTATTTGTTTATTTTTCATAGAGATATTAATTACAAAATAAATAATGAGCGAGACAACTATAATTTTAATAATTTATTTTTAATCAAAAAAAATATAAGCATATAAAAAGAATTAAAAATTTAAAAATAAAAAATTATTATTTAGTAATATATTTTACTTTGATTTTGAATCATTATATATAGGTTTTGCAATTATATTTTTATTTATATCAATCTTGTTAAGAATACTTTATTTATTTATTATTTGATCAATTTTATAATATCTAACAATAAAATTACTTATATTGAAGTTAAATGTCTTATAATTATTAAGATTATTATAACTATATATTATATTTACATTTTAAAAAAATTTAAAAATTATTATATTTTCAAAGGTTAAAATTTCAAAAATGATAAAAAATCACAAAAATAAATTTTTTATTATTTTATTATCTAAATAAAACTTATAAACTACTAAATCCCTAAATATTTAAATATCTAGACTCCTTAACCCCAAAACCCCCTAAATACTTAAACCATTAAACCTATATATTCTTAATAATAAATAATAAATCTCGTTTTTATTTGTATTCTTTATAATTTTAAATATTCATTTTTATTATTTTTTAGTTTATTTTTATTGAAATTTTAATTACAAAATAAATAATGAGTGAGACATATAATTTAAATATATTATTTTTTATGAAAAAAATAAGTTTATAAAAATAAACAAAATTTCAAAAATTTAAAATTTTATTTAGTAATATAATTTACTTTGATTTTAAATTATTTTAGGTTTTGCAAATATATTTTAATTAATATCTATCTTATTACTAATAGTTTATTAATTTATTTTTCGATCATTATAATAATATATATTAATAAAATTTTGTATATTAAATTTACATCAAATATAATTATTAAGATTACTATAACTAAGTATTGCATTCATATTTTAGAAAGATTAAAAAATTATTATATTTTCAAAGGTAATAACCTTTGAAAATCACGAAAATTCATAAAAATAATTTTTTTGTTATTTCATTGATTAAATAAAACCTATAAAAACCTAAATGTGCAAACATATAAATCAATAAACTCCTTCACCCAAAAACCACAAAAAACTTAAACCATTAAATAGGTATACCCTAAATAATAAATCATAAATCTCTTTTTATTAGTATTCATTATAATTTTAAATATTCATTTTAATTTTTTATCAATTTATTTTTTATAGAAATATTAATTACAAAATAAATTATTAGTGAGACAGATATAATTTAAAAATTTATTTTTCATCAAAAAAATATATATGCTTATAAAATGACCCAAAATTTTTAAAATAAAAAATTATTATTTAGTAATATATCTTATTTTGATTTTGAATCATTTTAGATTCTACATTTATATTTTTATTAATATCAATCTTATTAATACTAGTTTATTAATTTATTTATAGATCATTATTATAATATCAATTAATAAAATTATTTATATTTAGTTTACATTATATATAATTATTAAGATTATTATAACTAAATATTATATTTTCAAAGGTTACAACCTTCAAAAATTATAAAAATTCAAAAAATTAATTTTTTTTGTTTTTTATTTCTTTAGATAATAACTATAAATCACTAAAGGTCTAAACACTTAAATCACTAAACTCCTAAATCCAAAAACACCTAAATAGTTAAAACATTAAACCGGTATATCCTGAATAATAAATAATAAATCTCAATTTTATTTGTATTCATTATAATTTTAAATAATTATTTTAATTATTTATTAGTTTATTATTATAGAATTATAAATTACTAAATAAATTATGAGTAAGACAAATTAATTTAAATAATTTATTTATAATAACAAAAATATAAAGTTATAAAAAAAGAAAAACATTAGAAAAAATTATTATTAAGTAATATATTTTAATTTGATTTTTAATAAATTTAGATTTTGAAAATATATTTTAAATAATATCTATCTTATTAATAATAGTTTAGTAAATTTTTTTTGATCATTATTATAATATCTAGCAATGTAATTATTTATATTGAATTTAAATGCCTTATAATTATTAAGATTATTATAACTAAATATTATATTTACATTTGAAAAATATTAAAAAATTATTATATTTTCAAAGGTTATAACCTTCAAAAATTAAAAAAATAATAAAAATAACTTTTTTGTTATATCATTGTTTAAATAAAACTTATAAACCACTAAATGCCTAAACACTTAAACCTCTAAACTCCTAAACACAAAAGCTCCTAAATATTTAAAACTTTAAACTCGTAAAGCTTAAATATATTTTAAATAATTTATTAAAATATTAATTAGAAAATAAATTAAGAGTGATACAAATATAATTTAAATAATTTATCTTTCATCACAAAAAATATAAGCTTATAAAAAGAAGCAAAAACTAAAAAATATTATTATTTAGTAATAAATTTTACTTAGATTTTGAATATTTTTAGGTTTTGCAATTATATTTTAATTTATATCTATCATATTAATAATAAAATATTAATTTATTTTTTGATAATTGATATGCTATCTATCAATAAAATTGTTTATATTTAGTTATTATTATTTAAAATTATAATGATTATTATTACTAAATATTGTATTCACATTTTTAAAATATTTTAAAATTATTATATTTTCAAAGGTTATAACCTTTGAAAATGTGAAAAAATATCAAAAATAATTTTTTTGTTATTTCATTGTTTAAATAAAACTTATAAACCACTAAATGCCTAAAAAAATAAATCACTTAAGTCATAAATGAAAAAACCTTTAAATACTTAAAATATTAAACTGGTATACATTAATAATAATTCATAAATTTCATTTTAATTTTTATTCAGTATAATTTTAAATTTTTATTTTAATTATTTATCAGTTTATTTTTATATAAAATATTAATTACAAAATATATTATTAGTGAGATAGATCTAATTTAAATTAGACTGGTATACCCAAAATAATAAAGAATAAATCTCAAAATTATTTTTTTTCATTATAATTTTAAATATTCATTTTAATTATTTATTTGTTTATTTATATATAAATATTAATTACAAAATAAATTGAGCTAGACAAAAATAATTTATATAAATTATTTTTCATCAAAAAAATATGGATAAACATTTTAAAAGAAAAAAAAATTTCAAAACAAAAAATTATTATATAGTAATATAATTTGATTTCTTCTGAATCATTTTATGTTTTTTTATTATATTTTAATTAATATCTATCTTATTTATAATAGATTCTTAATTTATTTTTTGATCAATTTTAGAATATTTATCAATAATATTGTTTATATTGAATTTAAATGATATATAATTATTAAGATTATTACAACTAAATATTATAGTAACATTTGAAAATAATTTAAAAATTATTATATTTTTAAAGGTTATAATCTTTGAAAATCAGATAAAATCACAAAAAAAAATTTTTGTTATTTTATTGTTTATATAAAACCTATAAACTACTAAATGCCTAAACACTTAAATCATTAAACTCCTAAATGCCAAAACTCTAAAACACTTAAATACTTAAACATTTAAACCATCTTTGAAGGTTTAAGTATTTATAAATAATATATAAATATCTATCAATAAATAATGGTTTATTAATTTATTTTTTGATATTTATTATATTTATATATATATTTAGTTTATTAATATCTATCAATAAAATTGTTTATATTTAATTTACATGATATATAATTATTACGTTTATTATAACTAAATATTGTATTCATATTTGAAAAAATTTAAAAATTATTATATTTATAAAGGTTATAACCTTAAAAATTGATAAAAAATTCGAAAAATAATTTTTATGTTATATCATTATTTAAATTAAACATATAAACTACTAAATCCCAAAACACTTAAATTACTGAACTCCTAAACTCCTAAATACTTAAACCATTAAACCGGTATACCATAAATAATTAATCATAAATCTCATTTTTATTTGTATTCATTATAATTTCAATATTCATTTTAATTATTTATTAGTTTATTTTTATAAAAATATTAATTTCAAAATAAAATTATGAATCAGTCCAATATAATTTAAATAATTTATCTTCATTAAAAAAATTTATAAGCTTATAAAAAGAATCAAAATTTTAAAAATAAAAAATTATTATTTAGTAATATAGTGTACTTTGATTTTGAATCATTTTAGGTATTGCAAATATATTTTAATTAATATCTATCTTATTAATAATAGTTTAATAATCTATTTTATGATTAGTATTATAATATCGATCAATAAAATTATTTATATTGAATTTACATGATATTTAATTTTTATGATTATTATAATTAAATATTGTATTAAATTTTGAAAAAAAATTTAAAAAATAATATTTTCAATGGTTATAACCTTGAAAATGAGAAAAAAATCATAAAAATAATTTTTTTGTTATTTAATTATTTAAATAAAACCTATAAACCATAAAATACTTAAATACTTAATTTACTAAACTCCTAAACCCTGATACTGCTGCACCACACACACATAGCGTCGGACCACGGTCCACACGTGCACATATTCTCTTCCATTTTGGGGTAGCATTTAGAGGGGCCAGCATGACTAGAAAGTAGCCAGAAGAATGGGCTACCAGCTTACAGAGGGCCCCACTAGTAAGCCGGGATGATAACATTCAGACAACTGACGAGACCGAGCAAAGTGGTCGGTAGTAAACCCAGGAGTAGCTATGAGTGGGTCCCAATAGCCCTATCAAGCAGCATAGAGTGCCACCCAACCATCGCCCAATAGGAGTAGCGGATAATAAATGATTAACTGGAGAGCCAGAAAAATATGAAGTATCACCAAGTTGGGCCAGTAAGCAATGGAGTCCATACCAGCCACACTGGAGTGAAAGATTCAAACTTGTAGTTTATGTTTGTGATCTTATTTGTATTTTAGACATTGTATGCACCATGTACTTCTAGAGACGGATCATGACATACTAACACACACAATCTTGTTTGTTCTCTATGTAGCATGCAATGAGGGGAACTGGACCCATGAGTATCTCTAAGTGGGGCCCACTAATGCGTTTTGTAAATACACATTAGGCGTTGCTACACTCTCGGGAGCAGAAGACCCATCTTTATAGCATTTTGTAATTTTACTTGTATTCTATCTTGGTTGTACGCGAAGATAATTAGACTATGAGATGGACCTCATCACACATGCACACCGATGCATGCAAATTTTTTGATATTTTGTCGGTGCAACATACAGCCACTTCTTGGAGCTCGAGGAAGAAGCATTCTAACCCAAGAGATACTCTTTTGAGGATCATTGGACCAAAAGAATGTGGAATTCAGAGGTGAGAATAAATTGACAAAGTGCCGTAGATATGGTTTTGTTGATTTATGGGTATTCAGTTTACATGTATTCCATTGCATAGCAATGACATAGGCAAACGCTTGATACTGCATGTCACACACATGCACAATCTTATATTTGCATAGTTTTAATATGGTGCATCATACAGGTTCCTCCAAAAGGCTTGGATAAATCTGAATGGAAAGGATGAAGTGCACATAATGACTCAATGCCAACTCTGAAGTCCGGGAATTCCAGGTTATTTTAGTTTTATTCGTATGCTTGGAATTATTAGGCATTATGTTTTTTTATGTATTTTATGCATAGAATCATTAAGGTGCATAGGATTTGGTGGGCTGGCCTAAATTAGTCAGCTTTTTAGTCTCTTGTAAGTTGTGTGCTAAATGTTAAATAAAGTGTGTATTTTCCAAAAAAAAACAAAAAAAATTAAACCCTAAACTATAAATCCTAAACCTTAAACAATAAACTATAACCCTAATCCATAAACCCTAAATCCTAAATCTCATGTTTTGCACTTTTATAATCAAATGACTAAGTATTAAATTGAAATTGAAATTCACGACTTTTAGGAATGTCACAGATTTATCTTTTTGTATATGTAACACAAAGTCATGACTCAAGGGGTGAGTTATGGATTCAGTCTCTTTCTTGCTTTAGATTATTGTAGCATTAGCAATGGTCATAATTGTATATTTTGTCTCAGAACACAATATCATATCGATGAGAATATGCCATAACTTGTGTCTCTCTGTTGAACATATTGTTATGGCACTAAGAATGATCATGAATACATATTTAATCACTATAATACTGGGTCACAGTATTGGATATGACCATAGCTTGTGTATTTTATCTTTATATTGCAAAGTCATTGCACTAGGAATGATTGTAACTTTGGACATTCCTCAAGAGCAAAAGTCATGACCCTAGAAATAGTTAAAGCTCGAGTACTACTATTTATAACTTTCCATAGCTAAAATTATTGCGGATTGGAAATATCAATATGGCTTTTTCCTTGATTTGTGACCTCAAGTGTCAATATGCAAGACTAATATTTTGAGCAATGATTAAAACCTTTTATACATTTGAATATGATTCATTTACACCTTTTTGGGTATTATGAGCTTGTATACATAACTCATTTAATATAAAAAGAAAGAAATGATACTTTTCATATCCATTAGGATATGAAAAAAAGGCTTAGACATGCCAATAAAATAAATTTTTTGATTCTTGATTGAAAGAGAGACCATACTTCTTGCACTGCTCAAACTGCCCTAGGGCTAGTTTGTTCTAATAGGCTACAAGGTGGTTATTTTTTTAGAGGTGAACTATGTTTTAAAAAATTTATTTGTGTGTGTGCATGAAAGATATTTTAGAAGAAATTACAATAATCAATATAAATAGCATCCTCAACAACTAGCTATTTCAACACATAGGGGTACAACTTTGGTTTAGTCTATTAGCATACATGAGTCAAATTACCTTTGATAGCCTAGTGATTCAACATCAAATATGATGGGACATAATAGAGATAAATTAAAAGCTCCTCTTATTTTGGTTAGAGCTTTAGCAATCCTTGTAGAATTGAGAGAGGAACAAAATAAATTATTTTAATTATTCAGTATAATTTTAATTATTTATCAATTTATTTTTATAGAAATATTAATTACAAAATAAATTATTAGTGAGACAGATCTAATTTAAATTAAACCGGTATATCCTAAATAATAAAGAATAAATCTCATTTTTTTTCATTTTAATTTTAAATATTCAAATTTAATTATTTATTTGTTTATTTTTATATAAATATTAATTATAAAATAAATTATAAGTTACACAAATATAATTTATATAAATTATTTTTAATCAAAATAATATAGATAAACTTTTTAATAGTTTAAGTATTTAAAGGTTTTGTCATTTAGGAGTTTAGCTATTTATGTTTTTCGGCATTTAGTGGTTTATAGGTTTTATTTAAACAATAAAATAACAAAAAAAAATTGTAATTTTTTCTTATTTTCATAGGTTATAACCTTTGAAAATATAATAATATTTAAAATTTTTTGAAATGTAAATACAATATTTAGTTATTTTAATATTAATAATTATATATCATATAAAGTCAATATAAACAATTTTATTTATAGATAATATAATAATGATCAAATTTAAATTAATAAACTATTAATAAAAAGATTGATATTAATTAAAAAATATTTACAAAACCCAAATTGATTCAAAATTAAAGTAAAATATATTACTGGATAATAATATTTAATTGTTAAATATATGCTTCTTTTATAAGAATATAGTTTTTTTGATTAAAAATAAATTAATTAAAATATATATGTCGCTCTCATAATTTAATTTGTAATAAATATTTCTAGAAAAATAAACTAATAAATAATTAAAATGAATATTTAAAATTATAATAAATAGAAATAAAAATTAGATTTATTAATTATTAAGTAGTATATAATGGTTTAATGGTTTATGTATTTAGGCATTATAAGGTTTAGAAGTTTACTGATTTAACTGTGTATGCATTTAGTGGTTTATAGGTTTTATTAAAAAAATAAAATAATAAAAAATTTATTTTTATTATTTTTTTATATTTTCAAAGGTTATAACCTTTGAAAATATAATAATTTTAAAATTTTTTTTAAATGTGAATACAATATTTAGTTATTATATTCATTATATTTTTATATCATATAAATTCAATATAAACAAATTTAATGATAAATATTCTAATAATGATCATAAAATAAATTAATAATATATTTTTAATAAGATAGATATCAATTAAAATATAATTACAAAACCTAAAATGATTCAGAAGAAAAGCAAAATATATTACTATATAATAATTTTTTGTTTTGAAATTTTTTTTTCTTTTAAAAAGTTAATCAATAATTTTTTGATGAAAAATAATTTATATATATTATATTTGTCTAACTCAATTTATTTTGTAATTAATATTTATATAAAAATAAACAAATAAATAATTAAAATGAATATTTAAAATTATAATATAAAAAAAATCATATTTATTATTTATTATTTAGGGATACCGGTTTAATTTAAATTAGATCCGTCTCAATAATAATTTATTTTGTAATTATTATTTCTATAAAATAAATTGATAAATAATTAAAATAAAAATTTAAAATTATACAAAATAAAAATTAAAATGAGATTTATGATTTATTTTTAAAGTATACCAGCTTAATGATTTAAGAATTTATAGGTTTTATCATTAATAGTTTAACGATTTATGTTTTTAGGCTTTTAGTGGTTTATAGGTTTTATTTAAGAAAATAAAATAACAAAAAAAAATTTTATAATTTTTTATCATTTTCATAGGTTATAACATTTGAAAAAATAATAATATTTAAAATTTTTTGAAATTTTAATACAATATTTTGTTATAATAATATTAATAATTATATATCATATAAATTTAATATAAATAATTTTATTGATATATATTATAATAATGATCAAAATTTAATTTATAAACTTTTATTATTAAGATAGATATTAATTTAAAAATATTTACATAACCCAAATTGATTCAAAATTTAAGTAACTTATATTACTTAATAATAATTTTTAATTTTTAAATTTATACTTCTTTTATAAGCGTAGATACTTTTATTGATTAAAAAATTTATTTAAGTTATATTTCTAGCACTCATAATTTATTTTGTAAGAAATATTTCTATAGAAATAAAATAATAAATAATTAAAATAAATATTTAAAATTATAATAAATAGAAATAAAAATTAGATTTATTAATTATTAATTAGTATATAAGATTTTAATGGTTTATGTATTTAGACATTACGAGGTTCAGGAGTTTACTGATTGAACTATGTATGCATTTAGTGGTTATAGGTTTTATTTAAAAATTAAATAAACAAAAAATTTGAAAATTTTATTATTTTTTGATATTTTCAAAGGTTATAACCTTTGAAAATATTATAATTTTTAAATTTTTTTAAATGTGAATACAATATTTAGTTATAAAAATCATTATATTTATATACCATATAATTTCAATATAAACAATTTTATTGATAAATATTCTAATAATGATCAAAAATTAATTAATAATCTATTATTAATAAGATTGATATCAATTAAAATATAATTACAAAACCTAAAATGATTCAGAAGGAAAGCAAAATTTATTACTATATAATAAATTTTTGTTTTTAAATTTTTTCTTGTTTTTATAAGTTTATCAATATTTTTTGATGAAAAATAATTTATATAAATTATATTTGTCTAACACATAATTATATTGTAATTAATATTTAATAAAAATAAACGAATAAATAATTAAAAAGAATATTTTAAATTATAATGAAAAAAATAATATTGAGATTTATTATTTATTTTTCGGGTATACCAGTTTAAAAGAATTATCTATTTAGGGTTTTCGATATTTCGGAGTTATTGACTTAAGTATTTAGGAATTTTGTAGTTTATAGGATTTATTTAAATAATGAAATAAAAAAAATTATTTTTGATATTTACTCACATTTTAAAAGGTTATAATATTTGAAAATATAATAATTTTAAATTTTTTTAAAAATGTGAATACAATATTTAGTAATAAGAATCATTATAATTATATATAATATAAACTAAATATAAACAATTTTATTTATATATATGATATCAATTATCAAAAAATAAATTAATATGCTATTATTAATATGATATATATAAAATAAAATATAATTGCAAAACCTAAAATTATTCAAAATCAAAGTAAAATTTATTACCAATTAATAATTTTTGGTTTTTATTTTTTGCTTCTTTTAATATGCTTATATTTTTTTTTTGATGAAAAATAAATTATTTAAATTATATTTAAGGTTTACGAGTTTAAACTTTTAAGTATTTAAAGGCTTTCGTGTTTAAAAGTTTATAGATTTAAGTGTTTAGGCATTTAGTTGTCTATAAGTTTTATTTAAATAATGATATAACAAAAAATTTATTTTTATTTTTTTTCCTAATTTTTGAAGGTTATAACCTTTGAAAATATAAAAATTTTTAAATTTTTTTCAAATGTAAATATAAAATTTAGTTATAATAATCTTAATAAATATAAGTCATTTAAATTCAATATAAATAATCACATTGCTAGATATTATAATAATGATCAATAAATAAATTAATAAACTATTATTAATAAGATAGATATTATTTAAAATATATTTGCAAAATCTAAATTTATTCAATTTCAAAGTATATATTACGAAATAATAATTTTTTTAATATTTTGCTTTTTTTATAATTTTATATTTTTGTTATTAAAAATAAATTATTTAAATTATATTTGTCTTCCACATAAATTATTTTGTAATTTATAATTCTATAAAAATAAACTAATAAATAATTAAAATACATATTTAAAATTATATTGAATACAAATAAAATTGAGATTTATTATTTATTATTCAGGGTATACAGGTTTAATGGTTTAAGTATTTAGGTATTTTTGGGTTTAGTCATTTAAGTGTTTATGCCTTAGGTGATTTTATCTAATTTTTGAAGGTTATAATATTTGAAAATATAATAATTTTAATTTTTTTTTAAAATGTGAATATAATATTTAGTTATAATAACTTGATAATTATATATAATGTAAAATCAATATAAATAATTTTATTAATAATAATGATCAATAAATAAATTAATAAACTATTATTAATTAGAATGATATAAATTAAAATAGAATTGCAAAATTTAAAATTATTCAAAATTAAATTAAAATAAATTACAAAATAATTATATTTTGTTTTAACAATTGTCTCTTTTTATGATCTTATATTTTTTTGATGAAAAATAAATTATTTATATTATATATGTCTCACTAATAATTTATTTTGTTATTAATTTTCTATAAAAATAAACTGATAAATAATTAAAATGACTATTTAAAATTATAATGAATATTAATAAAAATGAGATTTATTATTTATTATATAGAGTATACTAATTTAAAGGCTTATGTATTTATGGGCTTCGGGGTTTAGGAGTTTAGTCATTAAGAATTTAGGTATCTCGTGGTTTATAGATTTTATTTTAAAAATATAATAATAAAAAATTATTTTTTTTATTTTTTCTTATTTTCAAATGTTATAATCTTTGAAAATTTAATAATTCTTAATGGTTTATGTATTTAGGCATTACGGGCTTTAGGAGTTTACTGATTTAACTGTGTATGCATTTAGTGGTTTATAGGTTTATTTAAAAATTAAAAAAACAAAATATTTATTTTTATTATTTTTTTATATTTTCAAAGGTTATAACCTTTGAAAATATAATAATTCTTAAATTTTTTTCAAATGTGAATTCAATATTTAGTTATAATAATCATTATATTTATATATCATCTAAATTCAATATAAACAATATTATTGAAAAATATTCTAATAATGATCAAAAAATAAATTAATAATCTATTATTAATAAGATAGATATCAATTAAAATATAATTACAAAACCTATAATGATTCAGAAGCAAAGCAAATTATACTACTATATAATAATTTTTTGTTTTTAATTTTTTTTTCTTTTAATAAGTTTATCTATATTTTTTTGATTAAAAATAATTTATATAAATTATATTTGTCTAACCCTTAATTTAATTTTTAATTAATATTTATATAAATAAAAACAAATAAATAATTAAAATAAATATTTAAAATTATAATGGAAAAAAATGAGATTTATTCTTTATAATTTAGGGTATACCAGTTTAATTTAAATTTTATCTGTCTCACTAATAATTTATTTTGTAATCAATATTTTAAAAAAACTAAACTAATAAATAATTAAAATAAAAACATAGAATTATACTGAATAAAAATTAAAATGATATTTATGAATTATTATTAATGAATACAAGTTTAATATTTTAAGTATTTAGAGGTTTTGTCATTTAGGACTTTAGAGATTTATGTTTTTAGGCATTTATAGGTTTATTGGTTTTGTTTAAACAATGAAATAACAAAAAAATTATTTTTGATATTTTTCACATTTTCAAAGGTTATAACCTTAGAAAATATAATAATTTTAAAATTTTTTAAAAATGGGAATACAATATTTAGTAATAAAAATCATTATAATTATATATAATATAAACTAAATATAAACAATTTTATTGATAGATATGATATCAATTATCAAAAAATAAATTAATATGTTATTATTATTATTATGGATATAAATTAAAATATAATTGCAAAATCAAAAATTATTCAAAATCAAACTAAAATTTATTACTAAATAATAATTTTTGTTTTTTAGTTTTTGCTTTTTTTTATAAGCTTATATATTTTTTTTGTTGAAAAATAAATTATTTAAATTATATTTGTATCACTCATAATTTATTTTGTAATTAATATTTCAATAAATTGTTTAAATTATATTTGAGGTTTACGAGATTAAAGGTTTAAGTATTTAGGGGCTTTTGTGTTTAGGTAATTAGATGTTTAATTGTTTAGGCATTTAGTAGTTTATAAGTTTTATTTAAACAATGATATAGCAAAAAATTTATTTTTATTATTTTTTCTAAATTTTGATGATTATATCCTTTGAAAATATAATAATTTTTAAATTTTTTTCAAATGTAAATATAATATTTATTTATAATAATCATCATAATTATAATTCATTTAATTCAAAATAGATAATTATATTTCTAGATATTATAATAATGATCAATAAATAAATTAATAAACTATTATTAATAAAATAGTTATTATTTAAAAAGTATTTGAAAAATATAAATTTATTCAAATCAAAGTAAAATATATTACTAAATAATAATTTTTTTTAATGTTTTGCTTTTTTTATACGTTTATATTTTTGCTATTAAAAATAAATTATTTAAATTATATTTGTCTTACTCATAATTTATTTTGTAATTTATAATTCTATAATAATAAACTAATAAATAATTAAAATGAATATTTAAAAGTATAATGAATACAAATAAAATTGAGATTTATTATTTATTTTTCAGGATATACCGATTAAATGGTTTAAGTATTTAGGTGTTTTGTGGTTAAGGAGTTTGGTGATTTAATTATTTAGACCTTTAGTGATTTATAGTTTTTATTTAAAGAATGACAAAACAAAAAATTAATTTTTTGATTTTTTTTAATTTTTGAAGGTTATAACCATTGAAAATATAATAATTTTTATTTTTTTTTAAATGTGAATATAATATTTAGTTATAATAATCGTAATAATTTTATATAATGTAAACTAAATATAAATAATTTTATTAATAAATATTATAATAATGATCAATAAATTAATTAATAAACTAGTATTAATAAGAATGATATAAATTAAAATATAATTGTAAAATATAAAATGATTCAAAATCAAAATAAGATATTTTAATAAAAAATAATTTTTTATTTTTAAAAATTTGCCTTTTTTTATAAGCATATATTTTTTTTGATGAAAAATAAATTATTTAAATTATATCTGTCTCGCTAATAATTTATTTTGTGATTAATATTTCTATAAAAATAAACTAATAAATAATTAAAATGAATATTTAAAATTATAATTAATACTAATAAAAATGAGAATTATGATTTATTATTTAGACTATACTAATTTAATATTTTGAGTATTTATGAGCTCCGGGGATTAGGAGTTTAGTCATTTTAGTATTTAGTCATTTAGTTCTTTATAGGTTTTATTTATAAAATAAAATATAAAAAAAAAGTATTTTTGTTATTTTTTGTCATTTTTAAAGGTTATAACCTTTGAAAATATAATAATTTTTAATTTTTTTTTGAAAAGTGAATACAATATGAAGTTAATAATCATAATAATTAAATATCATATAAATTCAATATAAATTATTTTATTGGTATATATTATAATAATGATCATAAAAAAATAATAAACAATTATTAATGAGATAGATATTGTTTAAAATATATTTGAAAAACCTAAAATGATTCAAAATCAAAGTGAAATATTTTACTAAATATTAATTTTAAATTTTTAAATTTTTGTTTCCATTTATATGCTTATATATTTTTTGATGAAATATAAATTTTTTCAATTATTTTTGTCTCACTAATAATTTATTTTTTTATTTATATTTCTATAAAAATTAACTAATAAATAATTAAGATGTATGTTTAAAATTATAATTAATATTAATAAAAATGAGATTTATTATTTATTATATATAGTATACCTGTTTAATGATTAAATTATTTATGGGTTTTGTCGTTTAGGAGTTTAGCAATTTACATTTTTAGGCATTTAGTGGTTTATAGGTTTTATTTATATAATAAAAATAAAACTTTTTTTTTTGATTTTTTCTGATTTTCAAAGGTTATAAACTTTGAAAATAAAATAATTTTAAAAATTTTTTGAAATGTGAATACCATGTATAATTACATTAATCTTACTAATTATATATCATATAAATTCAATTTAAACAATTTTAATAATAGATATTATAATAATGATCAAAAGTTAAATTAACAAACTATTATTAAAAATATAAATATTAATTAAAATATATTTACATAACCCAAAATGATTCAAAATCAAATCAAAATATATTACTAAATAATAATATTTAATTTTTAAATCTTTCCTTCTTTTTTTAAGCTTATATTTTTTTTCGATTAAATATAAATTAGTTAAATATTTTTTGTTTTAATCAAAATTTATTTTGAATTAATTTTTCTAAAAAATTAAACTATAAATAATTAAAATGAATATTTAAAATTATAATAAATAGAAATATAAATGAGATTTATTATTTAATAAGTAAAATATAGTTATTAAAAGGTATATGTATTTAGTGGTTTAGGGGTTTATGAGTTTACCGATTTAAGTAAGTAATCAATTAATGATCTATAGGTTTTATTTAAAAAATAAAATAACAAAAAATTTATTTTTATTATTTTTTCTCATTTTATTAAGGTTATAACTTTTGAAAAAAAAATAATTTTAAATTTTTTTCAAAAGTGAATACAATATTTATTTATAATAATCATAATAATTATATTTCATATAAATTCAATATAAATAATTTTATTGATAGATATTCTAATAATTATCAAAAAATAAATTAAAAATTTATTATGAATAAGATTGATATTACTTAAAATATAATATTAAAACCTACAATAATTCAAAAGCAAAGCAAAATATATTACATAATAATAATTATTTGTTTTTAAATTTTTATTCTTTTTATAAGCTTATCTATTTTTTGATGAAAAATAATTTTTATAAATTATATTTATAACGTATAATTTATTTTATAATTAATACAGATATACAAATAAAAAACTAAAAATCAAAATAATTTGTTTAAATTATAATGAAAACAAAGAAAAATGAGATTTATTAATTATTATTTAGTGTATACCGGTTTAAAAGATTATGTATATAGGGTTATCAGGATTTTGTAGTTTAGTGATTTAAGTGCTTACTCATTTAGTGGTGTATAGGTTTTATTTAAACAATGAAATAATAAAAAAAATAATTTTTTTATTTTTTCACATTTTCAAAGGTTATAACCTTTTAAAATGTGATAATTTTAAATTTTTTTTCAAAAGTGAATATAATATTTAGTCATAATAATCATTATATTTATATATCATATAAATTTAATATAAACATTTTTATTGATAAATATTTCAATAATGATCAGAAAATAAATTAATAATCTATTATTAATAAGAAAGATATCAATTAAAATATATTTGCAAAACCTTAAATGATTCAGAAGCAAAGCAAAATATATTACTATATAATAAATTTTTGTTTTAAAATTTTTTTTTCTTTTAAAAAGTTTATCTATATTATTTTGATCAAAAATAATTTATATGAATTATATTTATGTAACTCATAATTTATTTTGTAATTAATATTTATATAAAAATAAACAAATAAATAATTAAATTTGAATATTTAAAATTAAAATGAAAAAAAAAATGAAATTTATTCTTTATTATTTAGGATATACCAGTTTTATTTAAATTAGATCTTCTCACTAATTATTTAGTTTGTAATTAATATTTCTATAAAAATAAACTAATAAATAATTAAAATAAAAATTAAAATTATACTTAATAATTAAAATAATTTTATTTGTTCCTCTCTCAACTCTAGAATGATTGCTAAAGCTATAACCAAAATAATAGGAGCTTTTACTTTATCTCTAGTATGTTTCATCATATTTGATGTTGGATCACTGGGCTATCAAAGGAAATTTGACTCATTTATGCTAATAGGCTAAACCAAAGTTGTACCCCTATGTGTTGAAATAGCTAGTTGTGGAGGATGCTATTTATATTGATTATTGTAATTCATTCTAAAATATCTCTCATGCACACACTCAAAGCAATTTTTTAAAAACATAGTTCACCTCTAAAAAAATAACCACCTTGTAGCCTTTTAGAACAAACTAGCTCCAGGGTGGTTTAAGCAAGGCAAGAAGTATGAGCTCTCTTTCAATCAAGAATCAAAAAAGTTATTTTATTGGCATGTCTAAGTCTTTTTTTTATATACTCATGGATATGAAAAGTATAATTTCTTTCTTTTTATATTAAATGAGTTATGTATACAAGCTCACAATACCCAAAAAAAGTGTAAATGAATCATATTAGTATAAAAGGTTTTAATCAAATGTATAAAAGGTTTTAATCATTGCTCGAAATATTAGTTTTGCATATTGACACTTGAGGTCACGAATCAAAGGAAAAAGCCATAGTGATATTTCCAATCCCAAGAATTTTAGCTATAGAAAGTTATAAAGAGTAGTACTCGAGCTTTAACTATTTATAGGTTCATGACTTTTGCTCTTGAAGAATGTCCAAAGTTACAATCATTCCTAGTGAAATAACTTTACAATATAAAGATAAAATGCAGAAGCTATGGTCATATCCAATTCTGTGACCCAGTATTATAGTGATTAAATATGTATTCATGATCATTCTTAGTGCCATAACAATATGTTCAAGAGAGAAACACAAGTTATGGCATATTCTCATCGATATGATTTTTGTGTTTTAGAGACAAAATTTACAATCATGACCATTGCTAATGCTACAATAATCTAAAGCAAGAAAGAGACTGAATCCATAACTCACCCCTTGAGTCATTACTTTGTGTTACATATACAAAAAGATAAATCTGTGACATTCCTAAAAGTTGTGAATTTCAATTTAAATTTAACACTTAGTCATTTGATTATAAAAGTGCAATACATGAGATTTAGGATTTAGGGTTTACGGGTTAGGTTTATAGTTTATGGTTTAAGGTTTAGGATTTAAAGTTTTGGGTTTATTGTTTTTTTTTGTTTTTTTTTGGAAAAAACACACTATATTTATCATTTAGGCACACAACTTACAAGAGACTAAAAAGTTGACTAATTTAGGCTAGCCCACTAAATCCTATGCACCTTAATGATTCTATGCATAAAATACATAAAAAAACATAATACCTAATAATTCAAATCGTAGGAATACAACTATAATCACCTGGCATTCCCGGAATGCGCACTGCATCCTTTCCATGCATTGAGTCATTATGCTAACTGTGTTCGTTCCATTCGGATTTGTCCAAGCCTTTTGGAGGAACCTGAATGATGCACCATATTAAAACTATGCAAATATAAGATTGTGCATATGTGTGACATGGAGCATCAAGCATTTTCCATATATACAGCACTTTGTCAATTCATTCTCACCTCTGAATTTCACATTCTTTTGCTCCAATGATCCTCAAAAGAGTATCTCTTGGGTTAGAATGCTTCCTCCTCGAGCTCCAAGAAGTGGCTGTATGTTGCACCGACAAAATATCAAAAAATATGCATGCATCGGTGTGCATGTGTAATGAGGTCCATCTAATAGTTTAATTATCTACGCGTACAACTGAGCTAGAATACAAGTAAAATTACAAAATGCTATAAAGATGGGTCTTCTGCTCTCGAGAGTGTACATCGCTTAATGTGTATTTACAAAATGTATTAGTGGGCCCCACTTAGATATACTTTTGGGTCCAGTTGCCCTCATTGCAAGCTACATAGAGAACAGACAAGATTTTGTGCGTGAGTATGTCATGATCTGTCTCTAGAAGTATATGGTGCATACAAAGTCCAAAATACAAATAAGAATACAATCATAAACTACAAGTTTCAATCTTTGGCTCTCGTGTGGCTGGTCTTCCATTGCTTACTATCCCTGCTTGGTGATTGTTCGAATTTTGCCAGCTCTCCAATTAATCATGGATTACCTGCTACTCCTGTTGGTGATGGCTGGGTGGCCCTCTATGCTGCCTGATAGGGCTAGTGGGACACACTCCTAGCTACTCCTGGGTTTACTCCCGACCACTTTGCTCGGTCTCATCAGTTGTCTGAATGTTATCATCCCGGCTTGCTAGTGGGGCCCTCTACAAGCTGGTGGCCCATGCCTCTGGCTGCTTCTAGTATTTGCAGGCCCCTCTAAATGCTACACCAAAATTGACAAGAATATGTACACATGTGTACTGTGGTCCGTCGCTATGTGTGTGTGGTGCAGCAGTATCAGGGTTAGGAGTATAATGATTAAAATTATTTAAATTTTAATCACTACACCAAAATTTATAAGCTTATAAATTTTTTTTGATGAAGTTAATTATTTAAGTTATATTTGTCTCATTCATAATTTTATTTTGCAATTAATATTTCTATAAAAATAAACTAATAAATAATTAAAATGAATATTAAAATTATAATGAATACAAATAAAAATGAGATTTAAATTATTTAAATTATTTAGGGTATACCGGTTTAATGGTTTAAGTATTTAGGAGTTTAGGAGTATAGTGATTTAAGTGTTTAGGCATTTAGTAGTTTATATGTTTTATTTAAATAATGAAATAAAAAAAACTTAATTTTAAAATTTTTTATCAATTTTGAAGGTTATAACCTTTATAAATATAATAATTTTTAAATTTTTTTGAAATGTGAATACAATATTTAGTTATAATAAACTTAATAATTATATATCATGTAAATTAAAAATAAACAATTTTTTTTGAAACATATTAATAAACTAAATATAAATATAAATATAATAATAATCAATAAAATAAATTAATAAACTCTTATTTATTGATAGATAATTATATATTATTTAAAAAAACATAAACCTTTAAAGATGGTCTAAATGTTTAAGTATTTAAGGGTTTTGAGGTTTAGGAGTTTAATGATTTAAGCATTTAGACATTTAGTAGTTTATAGGTTTTATATAAACAATAAAATAACAAAAAATTTATTTTTGTGATTTTATCTCATTTTCAAAGATGATAACCTTTAAAAATATAATACTTTTTAAATTATTTTCAAATGTAAATATAATATTTAGTTATAATAATCTTTATAATTATATATCATGTAAATACAATATAAACAATTTTATCGATAAATATTCTAAAAATGATCAAAAAAAAATTAATAATCTATTATTAATAAGATAGATATCAATTAAAATATAATTACAAAACTTAAAATGATTCAGAAGTAAAGCAAAATATATTACTATATAATAAATTTTTGTATTGAAATTTTTTCTTCTGTTTATAAGTTTTTCTATATTTTTTGATGAAAAATAAGTTATATAAATTATATTTGTCTAACTCATAATATTTATTGTAATTAATATTTAATAAAAATAAACGAAAAAATAATTAAAATGAATATTTTAAATTATAATGAAAAAAATAATATTGAGATTTATTATTTATTATTTAGGGTTTACTAGTTTAAAAGGATTATCTTTTTAGGGTTTTCAAGATTTCTGAGTTATTGACTTAAGTGTTTAGGAATTTAGTAGTTTATAGGATTTATTTAAACAATGAAATAACAAAAAAATTAATTTTGATATTTTCTAACATTTTCAGAGGTTATAACCTCTGAAAATATGATAATTTTAAATTTTTTTATAAATATGAATAAAATATTTAGTAATAAGAATCATTATAATTATATATAATATAAACTAAATATAAATAAATTTATTGATATATATGATATCAATTTTCAAAAAATAAATTAATATGCTATTATTAATATGATAGATATAAATTAAAATATAATTGCAAAACCTAAAATTATTCAAAATCAAACTAAAATTTATTACCAAATAATAATTTTTGTTTTTTAGTTTTTGCTTCTATTTATAAGCTTATATTTTTTTTTGATGAAAAATAAATTATTTAAATTATATTTAAGGTTTATGAGTTTAAAGTTTAAAGTATTTAGGGGCTTTTGTAATTAGGAGTTTATACATTTAAATGTTTAGGCATTTAGTGGTCTATAAGTTTTATTTAAACAATGATATAACAAAAAATTTATTTTTATTTTTTTTACTAATTTTTGAAGGTTATAACCTTTGAAAATATAAAAATTTCTAAATTTTTTTTAAATGTAAATATAATATTTAGTTATAACAATCTTAATAAATATAAGTCATTTAAATTCAATATAAATAATCACATTGCTAGATATTATAATAATGATCAATAAATAAATTAATAAACTATTATTAATAAAATAGATATTATTTAAAATATATTTGCAAAATCAAAATTTATTCAAAATCAAAGTATATATTACTAAATAATAATTTTTTTAATATTTTGCTTTTTTTTATAAGTTTATATTTTTGTTATTAAAAATAAATTATTTAAATTATATTTGTCTTCCTCATAAATTATTTTGTAATTTATAATTATATAAAAATAAACTAATAAATAAATAAAATAAATATTTAAAATTAAATGAATTCAAATAAAATTGAAATTTATTATTTATTATTTATTATTCAGGATATACAGGTTTAATGGTTTAAGTATTTAGGTATTTTGGGGTTTAGTCATTTAAGTGTTTATTCCTTAAGTGATTTTATCTAATTTTTGAAGGTTATAAACTTTGTAAATATAATAATTTTTAATTTTTTTTAAAATGTGAATATAATATTTAGTTATGATAATCTTGATAATTATATATAATGTAAAATCAAGATAAATAATTTTATTAATAGATATTATAATAATGATCAATAAATAAATTAATAAACTATTATTAATTAGAATGATAAAAATTAAAATATAATTAAAGAATCTAAAATTATTCAAAATTATTTGAGTATACAAATTTAAAGGCTTATGTATTTATGGGCTTCGGGGTTTGGGAGTTTAGTCGTTAAGAATTTAGGTATTTTGTAATTCATAGATTTTAGTTAAAATTATAATAACAAAAAATTTATTTTTTTATTTTTTCTTATTATCAAAGGTTATAACCTTTGAAAACATAATAATTTTTAAATTCTTTTAAAATATGAAAATATTATTTTGTTATAATAATCTAAATAATTATATATTATGTAAATTCAATATAAATAATTTTTTTATAGATATTATGATGATGATGATAATATAAATTAATAAACTATTATTAATAAGATAGATATTAAATAAAATTTATTTGCAAAACCTAAAATGATTTAAAATCAAAGTAAAATATATTAATAATATAGATATTAAATAAAACTATTATTAATAAGATAAAGTATACAGGTTTAAAAGATTATATATATAGTAGTTTTGGGATTTAAGAATTTAGTGATTTAAGTGTTTAGGCATTTAGTTGTTTATAGGTTTTATTTAAAAAATAAAATAACAAAATTTTTTTTTTGTTTTTGTTCTCATTTTTGAAGGATATAACCTTTGAAACTATAACAATTTTTAAATTTTTTTTAAATGTGAATACTATATTTAGTTATAATAATCTTAATAATTATAAATCATGTAAATTAAATATAAACAATTATATTGATATATATTATAATAATGATCATAAAAGATTAATAAACAATTATTAATAAGATAAATATTGTTTAAAATATATTTACAAAACCTAAAATGATTCAAAATCAAAGTGAAATATTTTACTAAATAATAATTTTAAATTTTTAAATTTTTGTATCCATTTATAAGCTTTTATATTTTTTGATGAAAAATAAATTATTTAAATTATATTTTCTCACTATTAATTTATTTTTAAATTTATATTTCTATAAAAATAAACTAATAAATAATTAAAATGTATATATAAGATTATAATGAATACTAATAAAAATGATATTTATGATTAATTATTTAGGGTATACCTATTTAATGGTTTATGTTTATTGTGGTTTTGGGGTTATGAGTTTATTGATTTATATGTTTACACATTTAGGTGTTTATAGGTTTTATTTAATCAATGAAATAACAAAAAATTTATTTTTATGAATTTTCGTGATTTTCAAAGGTTATGACCTTTGAAAAAATAATAATTTTTTAATAGTTCTAAAATATGAATACAATACTTAGTTATAATAATCTTAATAATTATATTTGATGTAAATTCAATATAAAAAATTTTATTAATATATATTATTTTGATGATCAAAATATAAATTAATAAACTATTATTAATAAGATAGATATTAATTAAAATATATTTACAGAAACCAAAATAATTCAAAATCAAAGTAAATTATATTACTAAATAAATTTTAAATTTTTCAAATTTTGTTTATTTATATAAGCTTATATTTTTTTTCATAAAAAATAATTTATTTAAATTATATATATCTCACTCATTATTTATTTTGTAATTAATATTTCTATAAAAATAAACTAAAAAATAATTAAAATGAATATTTAAAATTATAAAGAATACATATAAAAATGAGATTTATTATTTATTATTTAAGTTATATAGGTTTAATAGTTTAAGTATTTAGGGGGTTTTGGGGTTTAGGAGTCTAGAGATTTAAATGTTTAGGCATTTAATGTTTTATAAGGTTTATTTAAATAATAAAATAAAAAAAAATTATTTTTGTTATTTTTAACATTTTCGAAGTTTATAACCTTTGAAAATATAATAATTTTTAAATTTTTTCAAACGTAAATTTATATTTAGTTATAATAATCTTAATAATTATAATACATTTAAATTCAATATAAGTAATTTTATTGTTAGATATTATAAAATTGATCAAATAATAATTTAATATACTATTCTTAATAAGATTGATAGCAATTAAAATATAAATGCAAAACCTATATATAATGATTCAGAATCAATGTAAAATATATTACTAATTAATTATTTTTTGTTTTTAAATTTTTACTTCTTTTTATAAGCTTATATTTTATTTTTATTAAAATAAATTATTAAATTTTTAGTTGTCTCACTCATTATTTATTTTGTAATTAATATATCTATAAAAAAATAAACTAATTATAAATTAAAATGAATTTTTAAAATTATAATGAATACAAATTAAAATAAGATTTATGATTTATTATATGTGGTATACCAGTTTAATGGTTTGATTATTTAGGAGTTTTATCGTTTAGGAGTTTATCAATTTATGTTTTTAGGTATTTAGTGGTTTATAGGTTTTATTTATATAATAAAATTTTTAAAATTTTTTTTTAGATTTTTTCTGATTTTCAAAGGTATATCATATAACTTCAATATAAAATAAAATAATTTTTAAAATTTTTTGAAATGTGAATACTATGTATAATTATATTAAGCTTACTAATTATATATCATATAACTTCAATATAAATAATTTTAATGATAGATATTATAATAATGATCAAAAAAATTTAAAAAAATAAACTATTATTAATAATATAGATATTAATTAATATATATTTACATAACACAAAATGCTTCAAAATCAAATCAAAATATATTACTAAATAATAATATTTAATTTTTAAATTTGTTCTTCTTTTTATAAGCTTATATTTTTTTTTGATTAAAAATAAATTATTTAATTAAAATTTCTCTCACTCGAAATTTATTTTGTAATTAATTTTTCTAAATAATTAAACTATAAATAATTAAAATGAAAATTTAAAATTATAATAAATAGAAATAAAAATGAGATTTATTATTTATTAATTAGTATATAAATGTTAAAATGTTTATGTATTTAGGAGTTTCGGGGTTTATGAGCTTACTGATTTAAGTAAGTAAGCATTTAATGGACTATAGGTTTTATTTAAAAAATAAAATAACTAAAAATTTATTTTTATTATCTTTTCTCATTTTTTAAGATTATAACCTTCGAATAAATAATAATTTTAAATTTTTTTTTAAAAGTGTATACAATATTTATTTATAATAATCATAATAATTATTTATCATATAAATTCAATATAAACAATTTTATTGATAGATATTCTAATAATTATCAAAAAAATAAATTAAAAATCTATTATGAATAAGATTGATATTACTTAAAATATTACTAAAATGATTCAAATATATAACTAATATCAAAACCTAAAAATTTTTAGATTTTTACTAAAAAATATATTACTTAAAAATTTACTAAAACTTTTATTGATAGATATTGAAAATAATATCTAAACCAAAAATGATTCAAAATCAAATCAAAATATATTTCTAAATAATAATTATTTGTTTTTAAATTTTTATTCTTTTTATAAGCTTATCTATTTTTTGATGAAAAATAATTTTTATAAATTATATTTTTAACTCATAATTTTTTTTATAATTAATACATATATAAAAATAAAAAACTAAACAATCAAAATGAATTTTTTAAATTATATTGAAAAAATATATTAATGAAATTTATTAATTATTTTTTAGGGTATACCGATTTAAAGGATTATCTATATAGGGGTATCGAGATTTTGGAGTTTATTGATTTAAATGCTTAGGCATTTAGTGGTGTATAGGTTTTATTTAAACAATAGAATAATAAAGAAAAAAAAAAATTTTTTTATTATACCTAAATATAATTAATGTTATTTTAAATTGTTTATGAATATAATTTTTGATTTATTATATTTAAAGGTTATATTTTGGTAATTATTAAACCGGTATATCCTAAATAATAAATCATAGATCTCATTTTTATTAGTATTCATTATAATTTTATATATACATTTTAATTATTTATTAGTTTATTTTTATAGAAATATAATTTAAAAAATAAATTGATAGTTAGACAAATATAATTTAAATAATTTATTTTTCATCAAAAAATATATGTCTTATAAATGGATACAAAAATTTAAAATTAATATTTAGTAAATATTTCACTATGATTTTGAATCATTTTAGGTTTTGTAAATATATTTTAAACAATATTTATCTTATTAATAATTGTTTATTAATCTTTTGTACGATCATTATTATAATATATATATATCAAAATAATTGTTTATATTGAATTTACATGATATATAATTATTAAGACTATCATAACTAAATATAGTATTCACATTTAAAAAAAATTAAAAATTGTTATAGTTTCAAAGGTTATCCTTCAAAAATGAGAACAAATAACAAAAAAAAATTGTTATTTTATTTTTTAAGTTAACCTATAAACTTCTAAATGCCTAAACACTTAAATCACTAAATTCTTAAATCCGAAAACTCCGAAATATATAATATTTTAAACCTATATATTTTATCTTATTAATAATAGTTTTATTTAATATCTATCTTATTAATATATTTTACTTTGATTTTGAATCATTTTAGGTATTGCAAATAAATTTTATTTAATATCTATCATATTAATAATAGTTTATTAATTTATTTTATTATCGTCATCATAATATCTAAAAAAATTATTTATATTGAATTTACATAATATATAATTATTTAGATTATAATAACAAAATAAAATTTTCATATTTTAAAATAATTTAAAAATTATTAAGTTTTCAAAGGTTATAGCTTTTGAAAATAAGAAAAAATAAAAAAAATAAATTTTTTGTTATTAGATTTTTCTAATAAAATCTATAAACCACAAAATACCTAAATTCTTAATGAGTAAACTCCTAAACCCCAATGCCCATAAATACATAAGCCTTTAAATTAGTATACTCAAATAATAAATAATAAATCTCATTTTTATTATTATTCATTATAATTTTAAATATTCGTTTTAATTATTTTTCAGTTTATTTTTATTGAAATATTAATTACAAAATAAATTATCAGCGAGACGGATATAATTTAAATAATTTATTTTTCATCAAAAAAATATAAGATTATAAAAAGAGACAAAATTTTTAAAACAAAATATTATTATTTAGTAATTTATTTTAATTTAATTTTTAATAATTTTAGATTTTGCAATTCTATTTTAATTTATATCATTCTAATTAATAATAGTTTATTAATTTATTTATTGATCATTATTATAATATCTATTTATAACATTATTTATATTGATTTTACATTATAATATTATCAAAATTATTATAACTAAATATTATATTAACATTTAAAAAAAAATAAAAATTATTATATTTTCAAAGGTTATAACCTTCAAAAATTAGATAAAATCAGTTAAGGCATAAACACATAAATGACTAAACCTCAAAACACCTAAATACTTAAACCATTAAACCTGTATATCATGAATAATAAATAATAAATCTCAATTTTATTTTTTATACGTAATATATTTTTTATTTTTTAATAAAAAATAAAAAATCACTAATAAAAAATATTTTTATTAGTGAATAATAATAAATAATAAATAATTTTACATTATAATGTCATATTATAATATCATGAATAAAAAACTATTTTTTAATATCATATTTTTAATAAATAATATTTTTTATTATAATATTATAATATCATGAATAATAATTTTACATTATAATATCATATTTTTTATTATTATATTTTTTAATAAAAATATTTTTTAATAAATAATATTATATTTACATTATAATATCATGAATAATATATTTTTTTATTTGTAATAATAAAAAATCAAAAAATTAAATTTTTTATTTTTTTATTCTTTAAATAAAAACTATAAATCACTAAAGGCCTAAACACTTAAATCAGTAAACACCAAAACACCTAAATACTTAAACCATTAAACTAATATATCCTGAATAATAAATAATAAATCTGTATTTTATTTGTATTCATTATAATTTTAGATATTCATTTTAATTATTTATTGGTTTATATTTATAGAATTATAAATTAAAAATATATTATGAGGAAGACAAATATAATTTAAATAATTTACTTTTTATAACAAAAAATATAAACTTATAAAAAGAAGCAAAACATCAAAGAAAGTATTATTTTGTAATATATTTAACTTTGATTTTGATTAAATTTAAGTTTTTCAAATATATTTAAAATAATATCTATCTTATTAATAATAGTTTATTAATATATTTTTTTATCATTAATATAATATATTTCAATATAATTGTTTATATTGAATTTACATGATATATAATTATTAAGATTATCATAACTAAATATTGTATTCACATATAAAAAAAATTTAACAATTATTATATTTTCAAAGTTTATAACATTCAAAAATGAGAAAAAATAACAAAAATTAATTTTTTATTATATCATTTAAATTTTTTTAAATTTTTGTTATAACAATTATTAATATTTATAATTTTTGTTATTTGAAATAAATATTATAATTTTAAATATTTATTTTAATTATTTATTAGTTAATTTTTATAGAATTATAAATTACAAAAAAATTATGAGGAAGATAAATATAATTTAAATAATTTATTTTTAATAACAAAAATATAAACTTATAAAAAATGAAAAATTATAAAAAAATTATTATTTTATAATATATTTTACTTTGATTTTGAATAAATTTACATTTTGCAAATATATTTAAAATAATATCTATCTTATTAATAATAGTTTATTAAAATTTTTTTGATCATTATTATAATATCTAGCAATGTGATTATTTATATTGAATTTAAATGACTTATAATTATTAAGATTATTATAACTAAATATTATATTTACATTTGAAAAAAATTTAAAATTATTATATTTTCAAAGGTTATAATCATCAAAAATTAATAAAATAATAAAAATAATTTTTTTGTTATATCATTGTTTAAATAAAACTTATAAACCACTAAATGCACAAACACTTAAACCTCTAAACTCCTAAAGACAAAAGCCCCTAAATACTTAAACCTTTAAACTCGTAAACCTTAAATATAATTTAAATAATTTATTAAAATATTAATTACAAAATAAATTATGAGTTATACAAATATAATTTAAATAATTTAGTTTTCATAAAAAAAATATAAGCTTATTAAAAGGAGCAAAAACTAAAAAAAATAACTATTTAGTAATAAATTTTACTTGGATTTTTAATATTTTTAGGTTTTGCAATTATATTTTTAATTATATCTATCAAATTAATAATAGAATATTAATTTATTTTTTGATAATTGATATCATATCTATCAATAAAATTGTTTATATTTAGTTTATATTATATAAAATTATAATGATTATTATTACTAAATATTGTATTCACATTTTAAAAAAATTTAAAACTTATTATATTTTTAAAGGTTATAATCTTTGAAAATGTAAAAAAATAACAAAAATAATTTATTTTGTTATTTCATTGTTTAAATAAAATCTATAAACCACTAAATGCCTAAAAACATAAATCACTAAAGTCATAAATGAAGAATCCTTTAAATACTTAAAATATTAAACTGGTATATATTAATAATAATTCATAAATCTCATTTAATTTTTATTCAGTATATTTTTAAATTTTTATTTTAATTATTTATCAGTTTATTTTTATAGAAATATTAATTACAAAATAAATTAATAGTGAGACAAATCTAATTTAAATTAGACTTGTATACCCAAAATAATAGAGAATAAATCTCAATATTTTTTTTCATTATAATTTTAAATATTCATTTTAATTATTTATTTGTTTATTTTTATATAAATATTTATCAAAAAATAAATTATGAGTTACACAAATATAATTTATATAAATTAATTTTTATCAAAAAAATATGGATAACCTTTTTAAAAGAAAAAAAATTTTCAAAATAACAAATTATTATATAGTAATATATTTTGCTTTTCTTCTGAATCATTTTATGTTTTGTAATTATATTTTAATTGATATCTATCTTATTAATAATAGATTATTAATTTATTTTTTGATCATTATTAGAATATTTATCAATAAAATTGTTTATATTGAATTTATATGATATATAAATATAATGATTATTATAAGTAAATATTGTATTCACATTTAAAAAAAATTAAAAATTATTATATTTTCAAAGGTTATATATCCTTTGAAAATATCAATAAATAATAAAAATAAATTTTTTATTTTTTTATTTTTTTAATAAAACCTATAAACCCCTAAATGCATACACAGTTAAATCAGTAAACTTCTAAACCTTAAAATCCCTAAATACATAAACCATTAAACCTCTATATACTACTTAATAATTAATAAATCTAATTTTTATTTCTATTAATTATAATTTTAAATATTAATTTTAATTATTTATTTGTTTATTTTTATAGAAATATTTATTACAAATTAAATTATGAGAGCGACATTTATATTTTAATTAATTTATTTTTAATCAAAAAAAATATATGCTTATAAAAGAAGTAAAAATTTAAAAATTAAAAATTATTATACAGTGTTATATTTTACTTTAATTTTGAATCAATTTGGGTTTTGTAAATATTTTTTAATTAATATCAATCTTTTTATTAATAGTTTATTAATTTAAATTTTGATCATTATTATATTATCTATCAATAAAATTGTTTATATTGAATTTTTATGATATATAATTATTAAAATTATTATATATAAATATTGTATTCACATTTCAAAAAATTGTAAATATGATTATATTTTCAAAGGTTATAACCTATGAAAATGATCACAAATTATAGAAAATTTATTTGTTTTTTTATTTTTTTATATAAAACCTATAAACCACTAATTGCCTAAAAACATAAATTGCAAACTACTAAACGACAAAACCTCTAAATATTTAAACTATAAAACATGTGTACATTAATAAAAAATCATAAATCTCAATTTAATTTTTTTTAATTATAATTTTAAATTTTATTTGAAATATTTATTAGTTTATTTTTATAGAAATATTAATTACAAAATAAATTATTAGTGAGACAGATCTAATTTAAATAATTTATTTTTCATCAAAAAAATATTTATCATTATAAAAAGAGGCAAAATTTTAAAAACAAAAATTTATTATTTAGTAATATATTTTATTTTTATTATGAATCATTTTAGATTTTGCAATTTTATTTTAATTTATATCATTCTTATTAATAATAGTTTATTAATTTTTTATTGATCATTATTATAATATCTATTAATAAAATTATTTATATTGAGTTTACATTATATATCGTGAATAATAAATAATAAATCTCTATTTTATTTGTATTCATTATAAATTTAAATATTAATTTTAATTATTAATTAGTTTATTTTTATAGAATTATAAATTAAAAATTAATTATGAGGAAGACAAATATAATTTAAATAATTTACTTTTAATAACAAAAAATATAAACTTATAAAAAGAAGCAAAACATCAAAGGAAGTATTATTTTGTAATATATTTGATTTGATTTTGAATAAATTTACGTTTTGCAAATATATTTAAAATAATATCTATCTTATTTATAATAGTATATTAATTTATTTTTTGTTCATTAATAAAATATATTTCAATATAATTGTTTATATTTTAATTACATGATATATAATTCTTAAGATTATCATAACTAAATATAGTATTCACATAAAAAAATTTAAAAATTGTTATATTTTCAATGTTTTTAAACTTAAAAAATGAGAAAAAATAACAAAAATAATTTTTTTGTTATATCATTGTTTAGATAAAACTTATACACCATTAAATGCCTAAATACATAATTCTCTAAACTCCTAAACCCCGAAGCCCCTAAATACGTAAAACTTTAAACTCGTAAACCTTAAATATAATTTTAATAATGTATAGAAATATTAATTACAAAATAAATTATGAGTGACAAATATAATTTAAATAATATATTTTTCAACAATAAAAAATATAAGCTTATAAAATGATGCAAAAACTTAAAAAAAATTTTTATTTAGTAATAAATTTTACTTTGATTTTGTATCATTTTAGGTTTTTAATTATATTTTAATTCATATCTATCATATTAAAAATAGTTTATTAATTTATATTTTGATAATTGATATAATATTACCAATAAAATTGTTTATATTAGTCTATATTATATATAGTTTAATAATTATTATTACTAAATATTGTATTAATATTTTTAAAAAATTTTAAATAATTATATTTTCAAATGTTATGACATTTACAAATTTGAAAAAATATCAAAAATAAATTTTTTGTTATTTCATTGTTTAAATAAAAGCTATAAACCATTAAATGCTTAAATACTTAAATCAATAACTTCTAAATCTCGAAAACCCTAAATAGATTAATTTTTTAATCAGGTATATCCTAAATAATAAATAATAAATCTCATTTTTATTTTTTTCATTATAATTTTAAATATTCATTTTAATTATTTATTTGTTTATTTTTATATAAATGTTAATTAAAAAATAAATTATTAGTTAGACAAATATAATTTATATAAATTATTTTTCAACAAAAAAATATAGATAAACTTTTTAATAGAAAAAAAAATTAAAAATAAAAAATTATTATATAGTAATATAGTTTACTTTGTTTCTGAATCACTTTAGGTTTTGTAATTATATTTTAATTGATACCTAACTTATTAATAATAGACTATTAATTTATTTTCTGATCATTATTAGAATATTTATCAATAAAAATATTTTTATGATATATAGATTTAATAATTATTATAACTAAATATAGTATTCACTTTTGAAAAAAATTTTAAAATTAATATATTTTCAAACATTATAACCTTTGAACATGTGAAAAAACAAAAAATATATATATGTTTTTATTATTTCATTGTTTAAATAAAACCTATAAATCACTAAATGCCTAAACACTTAAATCACTAAACTACAAAATCTCGATACCCCTATATAGATAATCGTTTAAACGGGCATACCCTAAATAATAATTAATAAATCTCATTTTTATTTGTTTTCATTATAATTTAAAAAATTCATTTTGATTGTTTAGTTTTTTATTTATATATATATATTAATTATGAAATAAATTATGAGTTAAAAATATAATTTATAAAATTATTTTTCATCAAAAAATAGATAAGCTTATAAAAAGAATAAAAATGTATAAACAAATAATTATTATTAAGTAATATAATTTGCTTTGCTTTTGAATCATTTTAGGTTTTGATATTATATTTTATGTAATATCAATCTTATTCATAATAGATTTTTAAAATTTTTTTTGATAATTATTAGAATATTTATCAATAAAATTGTTTATATTGAATTTATATGATATATAATTATTATGATTATTATAAATAAATATTGTATGCACTTAGGAAACAAATTTAAAAATTATTATATTTTGAAAGGTTTTAATCTTAAAAATGATAAAGAATACAAAAAATAAATTTTTTGTTATTTCTTTTTTAAATAAAACCTATAGACCACTAAATCTTTACTTACTTAAATAAGTAGCTCATAAAACCTGAACCCCCTAAATACATAAACCTTATAACAGCTGTATACTACTTAATAAATAATAAATCTCATTTTTATTTCTATTTATTATAATTTTAAATATTCATTTTAATTATTTATATTTTAAATTTTAGAAAAATTAATTACAAAATAAATTTCGAGTGAGACAAAATTATTTAAATAATTTATTTTTAATCATAAAAAAATATAAGCTTATAAAAAGATTGAAAATTTTTAAAATTAAATATTATTATTTAGTAATATATTTTTATTTGATTTTGAATCATTTTGTGTTATGTAAATATATTTTAAGAGACAGATATAATTTAAATAATTTATTTTTAATCATAAAAAAATATAAGCTTTTAAAAAGATGGAAAAATTTAAAAATTAAATATTATTATTTAGTAATATATTTTTATTTGATTTTGAATCATTTTGTGTTATGTAAATATATTTTAATTAATATTTATATTATTAATAATAGTTTATTAATTTAATTTTTGATCATTATTATAATATCTATCATTAAAATTATTTATATTGAATTTATATGATATATAATTAATAAGATTAATATAATTATACATGGTATTCACATTTCAAAAGATTTTAAAAATTATTTTATTTTCAAAGGTTATAACCTTTGAAAATCAAAAAAAATCAAAAAAAATTTTTAAATTTTTATTATATAAACAAAACCTATATACCACTAAATGCCTAAAAACATAAATTACTAAACTCCTAAACGTCAAAAAACCTAAACAATCGATCCATCAAACCGGTATACCAAATATAATTGTTGGGCAATTATGCTTCCACAGTAGTGAGATTGAGATATAGAGACACAGAAACAACAGAAAACAAGCAATATATATATCCGAATTCAGCAACCATCAATGATATAATCAAAAAATGTGAGATAAATACAGAAAATAACTTGGTTCGTTAGTCGGTCAGTACGACTAGCTAAATCGACCAGAAAATGCTTATGCGTTATAGATTAAAACAACAAAAATGTCTTATAGTATGTAGCACACAAAATAGTCACGATAAATCACACAGAGAGAAGAGAGAGAGACGATGAACAATTCCACGGGTCCAAAAACAGCCAACCAAAAATAAAATTACAAAGAATTTTTATATTAAAATTTTTCTCAGTTCATTTAACCGGAGCAGGTCAGTCATGAAATGGGTCAGGCTCAATTCCAATTTCGGCCTACTGTCCGGTCAGCGAGACCTCCGTTATTGTGCCACTACTGCATCCCCGACCTTTTAATATTTCCATTCCTGCACTTACATGAAAATATTAAAAAATAAAAAATATTTGGTTATACAAACAGATTATCAAAAAATAAATTACATATACAGCAATAATAAATCTTAAATCTCATTTTAATTTGTATTCATTATAATTTTAAATATTGATTAGTTTATTATATATATATATATATATATATATATATATATATATATTAATTACAAAATAAAAAATTAGGCAAACAAATATAATATTAATAATTTACTTTAAATAAAAAAATATAATCTTATAAAAAGAACAAAAATTTAAAAACAAAAAAATATTATTTAGTAATAAATTTTACTTTGATTTTGAATCATTTTAGGTTTTGTAATTATATTTTAATTTATATCTATCATATTAATAATAATTTATTAATTTATTTTTTTATAATTGATATCATATCTATCAATAGAATTATTTATAATTAGTTTATATTATATATAATTATATTGATTATTATTACTAAATATTTTATTAACATTTTAAAAAAATTTTGACATCATTATATTTTCAAATGTTATAACCTTTGAAAATGTGAAAAAATAACAAAAATAATTTTTTTGTTATTTCATTGTTTAAATAAATCCAATAAAACACTAAATTCCAAAATACTTAAATCAATAACTCCTAAATCTCGAAAACCCTAAATAGATAATCATTTTAAATAGGTATACCCTAAATAATAAATAATAAATCTCAATATTATTTTTTTAATAATAATTTAAAATATTCAACTTAATTATTTATTCAACTATTTTTATATAATTATTAATTACAGAATAAATTGAGTTAAACAAATATAATTTATATAATTATTTTTTATCAAAAAAATATAGATAAACTTTTTAAAAGAAAAAAATTCAAAACAAAAAAATATTATATAGTAATATATTTTTCTTTATTTCTAAATCATTTTAGGTTTTGTAATTATATTTAAATTGATATCTATCTTATTGATAATAGATTATTAATTTATTCATTGATCATTATTATAATATTTACCAATAAAATTATTTATATTGAATTTACATGATGTATAATTATTAAGATTATTATAACTAAATATTATATTTACATTTGAAAATAATTTAAAAATTATTTTATTTTTAAAGGTTATCATCTTTGAAAATGAGATAAAATCACAAAAATAAATTTTTGTTATTTTATTGTTTATATAAAACCTATCAACTACTAAATGCCTAAATGCTTAAATCATTAAACTCCTAAACCACAAAACCCCAAAACCCTTAAATACTTAAATATTTAAAACATCTTTAAAGGTTTAAGTATTTATAAATAATATATAAATATCTATCAATAAATAATAGATTATTAATTTATTTTTTGATCATTATTATATTTATATTTATATTTAGTTTATTAATATCTATCAATAAAATTGTTTATTTTTAATTTACATGATATATAATTATTAAGTTTATTCTAACTAAATATTGTATTCACATTTGAAAAAAATTTAAACATTTTTATATTTATAAAGGTTATAAACATCAAAATTGATAAAAAATTTGAAACATAATTATTTTGTTATTTCATTATTTAAATAAAACATATAAACTAATAAATGCCTAAACACTTAAATCACTAAACTCCTAAACTCCTAAATACTTAAACCATTAAACCGGTATACCCTAAATAATTAATCATAAATCTCATTTTTATTTGTATTCATTATAATTTTAATATTCATTTTAATTATTTATTAGTTTATTTTTATAGAAATATTAATTGCAAAATAAAATTATGAATGAGACAAATATAATTTAAATAATTTATCTTCATCAAAAAAATGTATAAGCTTATAAAAACAATCAAAAATATAAAAATAAAAAATTATTATTTAGACATATATTTTACTTTGATTTTGAATTGTTTTAGGTTTTGCAAATATATTTTAATTAATATCTATCTTATTAATAATAGGTTATTAATCTATTTTATGATCAGTATTATAATATCGATCAATAAAATTATTTATATTAAATTTACATGATATTTAATTTTATGATTATTATAATTAAATATTCTATTAACATTTGAAAAAAAAATAAAAATTATAATATTTTCGATGGTTATAACCATGAAAAAGAGAAAAAATCATAAAAATAATTTTTTTGTTATTTAATTATTAAATAAAACCTATAAACCACAAAATACCTAAATACTTAAATTACTAAACTCCTAAACTTTGATACTGCTGCACCATACACACTTAGCGATTGACCACAGTACACACGTGCACATATTATTGTCCATTTTGGTCTAGCATTTAGAGGGGCCAGCAAGTCCTTGAAGCAGCCAGAAGTATGGACCACCAGCTTGTAGAGGACCCCACTAGCAAATCGGGATGATAAAATTCAGAAAACTGACGAGACCGAGCAAAGTGGTCGGGAGTAAACCCATGAGTAGCTAGGAGTGGGTCCCACTAGCCCTATTAGGCAGCATAGAGGGCCACCCAACCGTCGCCCAATAGGAGTAGCGAGTAATCCATGATTAATTAGAGAGCCGGAAAAATCCGAAGCATCACCAAGCAGTGCCAGTAAGCAATGGAGTCCAAACCAGGCACACGGGAGCGAAAGATTCAAACTTGTAGTTTATGTTTGTAGTCTTATTTGTATTTTAGACTTTGTATGCATCATGTACTTGTAGAGACGGATCATGACATACTCAAACACACAATCTTGTCTGTTCTCTATAGCATGCATTAGTGGGACCCACTAATGCATTTTGTAAGTACACATTAGGCGATGCTACACTCCTGGGAGCAGAAGACCCATCTTTATAGCATTTTGTAATTTACTTGTATTCTAGCTTGGTTGTACGCGTAGATAATTAGACTATGAGATGGACCTCATCACACATGCACACTGATGCATGCATATTTTTTGATATTTTTTCGGTGCAACATACAGCCACTTTTTGGAGCTCGAGGAGGAAGCATTCTAACCCAATAGTTACTCTTTTGAGGATCATTAGAGCAAAAGAATGTGGAATTCAGAGGTGAGAATGAATTGACAAAGTGCCGTAGATATGGACTTGGGGATTTATGGGTATTCAGTTTTACATTTATTCCATTGCATAGCAATGACATAGGCAAACGCTTGATGTTGCATGTAACACCCATGCACAATCTTATATTTGCATAGTTTTAATATGGTGCATCATTCAGGTTCCTCCAAAAGACATGGACATTTCTGAATGGAAAGGACGTAGTGCACATAATGAATCAATGCCAACTCTGAAGTACGGGAATTCCAGGTGATTTTAGTTGTATTCGTATGCTTGGAATTATTACGCATTATGTTTTTTTATGTATTTTATGCATAGAATCATTAAAGATCGTAGGATTTGGTGGGCTGGCCTAAATTAGTCAGCTTTTTAGTCTCTTGTAAGTTGTGTGCCTAAATGATAAATAAAGTGTGTATTTTCCAAAAAAAAAAACCATAAACCCTAAACTTTAAATCCTAAACCTTAATCCATAAACTATAACCCTAATCCATAAACCCTATATACTGAATCTCATGTTTTGCACTTTTATAATCAAATGACTAAGTGTTAAATTTAAATTGAAATTCACAACTTTTAGGAATGTCACAGATTTCTTTTTTTGTATATGTAACACAAAGTCATGACTCAAGGGGTGAGTTATGGATTCAGTCTCTTTCTTGCTTTAGATTATTGTAGCATTAGCAATGGTCATGATTGTATATTTTGTCTTTAGAACACAAAATCATATCGATGAGAATATGCCATAACTTGTGTCCATCTGTTGAACATATTGTTATGGCAATAAGAATGATCATGAATAAATATTTAATCACTATAATACTGGGTCATAGTATTGGATATGACCATAGCTTCTGCATTTTATCATTATATTGCAAAGTCATTGCACTAGGAATGATTGTAACTTTGGACATTCCTCAAGAGCAAAAGTCATGTCCCTAGAAATAGTTAAAGCTCGAGTAATACTCTTTATATCTTTCTATAGCTAAAATTCTTGAGATTGGAAATATCACAATGTCCTTTTTGCTTTGATTTGTGACCTTAAGTGTCAATATGCAAGACTAATATTTTGAGCAATGATTAAAAGCTTTTATACATTTGAATATGATTCATTTACACCTCTTTGGGTATTGTGAGCTTGTATACATAACTCATTTAATATAAAAAGAAAGAAATGATAATTTTCATATCCATGAGGATATAAAAAAAAGGCTTAGACATGCCAATAAAGTAAATTTTTTGATTCTAGATTGAAAGAGAGCCAATACTTCTTGCCCTGCTCAAACTGTCCTGGGGCTAATTTCTTCTAATAGGCTACAAGGTGGTTATTTTTTTCGAGGTGAACTATGTTTTAAAGAAATTTCTCTGAGTGTGTGCATGATTGATATTTTAGAAGAAATTATAATAATCAATATAAATAGCATGCTCAACAACTAGCTATTTCAACACATAGGGGTACAACTTTGGTTTAGTTTGTTAGTATACATGAGTCAAATTACCTTTGATAGCCCAGTGATTCAGCATCAAATATGATGAGACATAAGGGAGATAACGTAAAAGCTTCTATTATTTTGGTTAGAGCTTTAGCAATCATTCTAGAGTTGAGAGAGGAACAAAATAAATTATTTTAATTATTTAGTATAATTTTAATTTTTATTTTAATTATTTATCAGTTTATTTTTATAGAAATATTAATCACAAAATAAATTATTAGTGATATAGATCTAATATTAATTAAACCGGTATATCCTAAATAATAAAGAATAAATTTCATTTCTTTTTCATTTTAATTTTAAATATTCAAATTTAATTATTTATTTGTTTATTTTTATATAAATATTAATTACAAAATAAATTATGAGTTACACAAATATAATTTATATAAATTATTTTTCATCAAAATAATATAGATAAACTTTTTAAAAGAAAAAAATAATTCAAAACAAAAAATTATTATATAGTAATATATTTTGCTTTACTTCTGAATCATTTATGTTTTGTAATTATTTTATAATTGATATCTATCTTATTAATACTAGATTATTAATTTATTCTTTGATCATTATTAGAATATTTATCAATAAAATAGTTTATATTGAATTTATATGATATATAAATATAATGATTATTATAACTAAATATTTAATTCAATTTTGAAAAAAATTTAAAAATTATTATATTTTCAAAGGTTATAACCTCAAAAGATGAGAAAAAAAAAATAAAAATAAATTTTTTGTATTCATTTTTTAAATAAAACCTATAGATCATTAAATGCTTACTTAATTAAATCAGTAAGCTCATAAATCTAAAAATCCCTAAATACTTAAACCTTTTAACAGCTATATACTACTTAATAAATAATAAATCTCATTTTTATTTCTATTTATTATAATTTTAAATATTCATTTTAATTATTTATAGTTAAATTTTTTAGAAAAATTAATTACAAAATAAATTTCTAGTGAGACATATATTATTTAAATAATTTATTTTAATAAAAAAAATATAAGCTTATAAAAAGAAGGCAAATTTTAAAATTTAAATATTATTATTTAGTAATATATTTTGATTTGATTTTGAATCATTTTGTGTTATGTAAATATATTTTAAATAATATTTATATAATTAATAATAGTTTATTAATTTATTTTTTCATCATTATTATAATATCTATCATTAAAATTATTTATATTGAATTTATATGATATATAATTAGTAAGATTAATATAATTATAGATGGTATTCACATTTCAAAATATTTTAAAAATTATTTTATTTCAAAGGTTATAACCGTTGAAAATTAGAAAAAATCAAAAATAGAATTTTAAATTTTAATTATTTAAATAAAACCTATAAACCACTAAATTATCAAATCATTAAACCGGTATACCATATATAATAAATCATAAATCTCATTTTAATTTGTATTCATTATAATTTTAAATATTCATTTTAAATATTTATTAGTTTATTTTTTTATAGAAATATCAATTACAAAATAAATAATGAGTGAGACAAATATAATTTTAATAATTTATTTTTAATCAAAAAAATATATATGCTTATAAAAAGAAGTAAAAATTTAAAAACAAAAAATTATTATCTAGTAATATATTTTACTTTGATTTTGAATCATTATATATAGGTTTTGCAATTATATTTTAATTGCTATCAATCTTATTAAGAATAGTTTATTAATTTATTATTTGATAAATTTTATAATATCTTACAATAAAATCACTTATATTGAATTTAAATGTCTTATATTTATTAAGATTATTATAATAAAATATTATATTTACATTTGAAAAAAATTTAAAATTATTATATTTTCAAAAGTTATAAACATCAAAAATGATAAAAAATCACCAAAAATTTTCTTTATTATTTTATTATTTAAATAAAACTTATAAACCACTAAATGACTAAACATTTAAATCTCTAGACTCTTAAACCCCAAAACCCCCTAAATACTTAAACCATTAAACCTATAGAACCTAAATAATAAATCTCATTTTTTATTTGTATTCATTATAAGTTTAGATATTCAATTTAATTAATTTTTAGTTCATTTTGATAGAAATATTAATTACAAAATAAATAATGAGTGAGGCAGATATAATTTAAATACATTATTTTTTATTAAAAAAAAGCTTATAAAAATAATAATACATTATTTCTAATGAATATCTATCTTATTAATAATAGTTTAGTAATTTATTTTTTGATAATTTTTATAATATATATTAATACATTTTATTATATTGAATCTACAACAAATATAATTATTAAGATTATTATAACAAAGTATTGAATTCATATTTTAGAACTATTAAAAAATTATTATATTTTTAAAGGTTATAACCTTTGAAAATCACGAAAATTCATTGATTAAATAATTTTTTTATTATTTCATTATTTAAATAAAACATGTAAACTACTAAATGCCTAAACACTTAAATCACAAAACTCCTAAATACTTAAACCATTAAACCGGTATACCCTAAATAATTAATCATAAATCACATTTTTATTTATATTCATTATAATTTTAATATTCATTTTAATTTTTATTAGTTTATTTTTATAGAAATATTAATTCAAAAATAAAATTATGAATGAGACAAATATAATTTAAATAATTTATCTTCAACAAAAAAATGTATAAGCTTATAAAAAGAATCAAAAAATTAAAAATTAAAAATTAAAAATTAAAAATTATTATTTAGTAATATATTTTACTTTGATTTTGAATCATTTTAGGTTTTGCAAAATCATTTTAATTAATATCTATCTTATTAATAATAGTTTATTAATCTATTTTATGATCAGTATTATAATATCGATCAATAAACTTATTTATATTGAATTTACATGATATTTAATTTTTATGTTTATTATAATTAAATATAGTATTAACATTTGAAAAATAATTAAAAATTATAATATTTTCAATGTTTATAACCTTGAAAATGAGGAAAAATCATAAACATAATTTTTTTGTTATTTAATTATTTAAATAAAACCTATAAACCACAAAATACCTAAATACTTAAATTACTAAACTCCTAAACCATGATACTGCTGCACCACACACACGTGCACATATTCTTGTCCATTTTGGTGTGGCATTTAGAGGGGCCAGCAAGTCCTGGAAGGAGCCATAGGATTGGGCAAATGATGAGACCGAGCAAAGTGGATAGGAGAAAACCCAATAGTAGCTAGGAGTGGGTCCCAATAGCCCTATCAGGCAGCATAGACGGCCAGCCAACCATCGCCCAACAGGAGTAACGGGTAATCCATGATTAATTGGAGAACCGGCAAAATTCGAAGCATCGCCAAGTAGGGCCAGTAAACAATGGTGTCCATACCAGGCACACGGGATCGAAAGATTCAAACTTTTAGTTTATGTTTGTAATCTTATTTGTATTTTGGACTTTGTATGCACCATGTTCTTGTAGAGACGGATCATGACATACTCACACACACAATCTTGTCTGTTCTTTATGTACCACGCAATGAGGGCAACTGGACACATGAGTTTCTATAAGTGGGGCCCACTAATTCATTTTGTAAATACACATTAGGCGATGCTACACTTTCGGGAGCAGAAGACTCATCTTTATAGCATTTTGTAATTTTACTTGTATTCTAGCTTGGTTGTACGCGTAGACAATTAAACTATGAGATGTACCTCATCACACAACCACACCGATGCATGCATATTTTTTGATATTTTGTCGGTGCAACATACAGCCACGTCTTGGAGCTTGAGGAGGAAGCATTCTAACACAAGAGATACTCTTTTGAGGATCATTGAAGCAAAAGGATATGGAATTTAGAGGTGAGAATGAATTCACAAAGTGCCGTAGATATGGACTTGTGGATTTATGGGTATTCAGTTTTACATGTATTCCATTGCATATCAATGACATAGGCAAACACTTGATGCTGCATGTCACACACATGCACAATCTTATATTTGCATAGTTTTAATATGGTGCATCATTTAGTTCCTCCAAAAGGCTTGGACAAATCTGAATGGAAAGAACGCAATGCGCATAATTACTCAATGCCAACTCTAACGTCCGAGAATGCCAAGTGATTTTAGTTATATTAGTACGCTTGGAATTATTAGGCATTATGTTTTTTTATGTATTTTATGCATAGAATCATTAAGGTGCATAGGATTTGGTGGGCTGGCCTAAATTAGTCAGACTTTTAGTCTCTTGTAAGTAGTGTGCCTAAATGATAAATAAAGTGTGCATTTTCCATAAAAAAAAACAAAAAAAAAACCATAAACCCTAAACTTTAAATCCTAAAACTTAAACCATAAACTATAACTCTAATCCATAAACCCTAAATCCTAAATCTAATGTTTTGAAATTTTATAATCAAATGACTAAGTGTTAAATTTTAATTGAAATTCACAACTTTTAGGAATTTAACAAATTTATCTTTTTGTATATGTAACACAAAGTCATGACTCAATGGGTGAGTTATGGATTCAGTCTCTTTTTTGCTTTAGATTATTGTAGCATTAGCAATGATCATGATTGTATATTTTCTCTCTAGAACACAAAATCATATCGATGGGACTATGCCATAACTTGTGTCTCTCTGTTGAATATATTGTTATGGCACTAAGAATGATCATGAATACATATTTAATCACTATAATACTAGGTCACAGTATTGGATATGACCATAGCTTGTGCATTTTATCTTTATATTGCAAAGTCATTGCTCTAGGAATGATTGTAACTTTGGACATTCCTCAAGAGCAAAAGTCATGACCCTAGAAATAGTTAAAGCTCGAGTACTACTCTTATAACTTTCTATAGCAACAATTCTTGGGATTGGAAATATCACTATGGCTTTTTCCTTTGATTTGTGACCTCATGTGTCAATATGCAAGACTAATATTTTGAGCAATGATTAAAACCTTTTATACATTTGAATATGATTCATTTACACCTTTTGGGTATTGTGAGCTTGGATACATAACTCATTTTATATAAAAAGAAAGAAATGATACTTTTCATATCCATGAGGATATTAAAAAAAGGCTTAGACATGCCAATAAAATAAATTTTTTGATTCTTGATTGAAAGAGAGCCCATACTTCTTGCCCTGCTCAAACCGCCCTGGGGCTAGATTGTTCTAATAGGCTACAAGGTGATTATTTTTTAAGAGGTGAACTATGTTTTAAAAAAATTGCTTCGAGTGTGTGCATGAGAGATATTTTAGAAGAAATTACAAGAATCAATATAAATAGCATCCTCAACAACTAGCTATTTCAACACATAGGGTACAACTTTGGTTTAGTTTGTTTGCGTATATGAGTCAAATTACCTTTGATAGCCCAGTGATTCAACATCAAATATGATGAGACATAATAGAGATAAAGTAAAAGCTACTATTATTTTGGTTAGAGCTTTAGCAATCATTCTCGAGTTGAGAGAGGAACAAAATAAATTATTTTAATTATTCAGTATAATTTTAATTTTTATTTTAATTATTTATCAGTTTATTTTTATAGAAATATTAATTACAAAATAAATTATTAGTGAGACAGATCTAAATTAAATTAAACCGACATATCCTAAATAATAAAGAATAAATCTCTTTTTTATTATTTTAATTTTAAATATTCAAATTTAATTATTTATTTGTTTATTTTTTTATACATATTAATTACAAAATAAATTATGAGTTACACAAATATAATTTATAAAATTATTTTTCATCAAAATAATATAGATAAACTTTTTAAAAGAAAAAAAATTTCAAAAAAAAATTATTATATAGTAAAATATTTTGCTTTGCTTCTGAATCATTTTAGGTTTTATAATTATCTTATCAATGATATCTATCTTATTAATAATAGATTATTAATTTATTTTTTGATCATTATTAGAATATTTATCAATAAAATAGTTTATATTGAATTTATATGATATATAAATATAATGATTATTATAACTAAATATTGAATTCACTTTTGAAAAAAGTTTAAAAATTTTTATATTTTCTAAGGTTATAACCTTTGAAAATATCAAAAAATAATAAAAATAAATTTTTTGTTTTTTTATTTTTTAAATTAAACCTATAAACTACTAAATGCATACATAGTTAAATAAGTAAACTCCTAGACCCCGTAATGCCTAAATACAATAACCATTAAACCGATATATAATACATAATAAATAATAAATCTAATTTTTATTTCTATTTATTATAATTTTAAATATTCATTTTAATTATTTATTAGTTTATTTTTATAAAAATATTTATTACAAAATAAATTATGAGTGCGACAAATATAATTTAAATAATTTATTTTTAATGAAATAATATATATAGGCATATAAATGAAGTAAAAATTTAAAAATTTAAAATTATTATCTAGTAATATATTTTACATTAATTTTGAATAAATTGGGTTTTGTAAATATTTTTTAATTAATTTCTATCTTTTTATTAATAGTTTATTAATTTAATTTTTGATCATTATTATAATATGTATTAATAAAATTGTTTATATTGAATTTATATGATATATAATTATTAATATTATTATAACTAAAATATTATATTTACACTAAAAAAAATTTTAAATATTATTATATTTTCAAAGGTTATAACTTATGAAAATGAAAAAAAATTATAAATTTTTTTTATTATTTTATTGTTTAAATAAAACCTATAAACCACGAAATGCCTAAAAACATAAATTGCTAAATTTTCAAATGAAAAAACATATAAATAATTAAACCATTAAACTGATATACATTAATAATAAATCATACATCTTATTTTAATTTTTATTCAGTATAATTTAAAATATTTATTTTAATTTATTATCAGTTTATTTTTATAGAAATATTAATTACAAAATAAATTATTAGTGAGAGAGATATAATAAAGATTAAACAGGTATACCCTAAATAATAATTAATAAATCTTTTTTTTATTCTAATTTTAAATATTCATTTTAATTATTTATTTGTTTATTTTTATATAAATATTAATTACAAAATAAATTATGAGTTAGACAAATATAATTTATATAAATTATTTTTCATCAAAAAATATAGATAAAATTTTTAAATAAAAAAAAATTGAAAAAAAAAATTATTATATTGTAATATATTTTGCTTTGCTTTTGAAATATTTTAGGTTTTGTAATTATATTTTAATTGATATCTATCTTATTAATAATAAATTATTAATTTATTTTTTGATCATTATTAGAATATTTATCAATAAAATTGGTTATATTGAATTTATATGATATATAAATATAATGATTATTATAACTTAATATTGTATTCATTTTGAAAAAAATTTAAAGATTATTATATTTTCAAAGGTTATAACCTTAAAAATGAGAAAAAATAATAAAAATAATTTTTTTGTTATTTCATTTTTTAAATAAAACCTATAGATCATTAAATGCTTACTTACTTAAATCAGTAAGCTCATAAATCCTGAAACCCCTTAATACATAAACCTTTTAACAGCTATATACAACTTAATAAATAATAAATCTCATTTTTATTTCTATTTATTATAATTTTAAATATTAATTTTAATTATTTATAGTTTAATTTTTTAGAAAAATTAATTACAAACTAAATTTCGAGTGAGACAAATATTATTTAAATAATTTATTTTAATAAAAAAAATATATGCTTATAAAAAGAAAAAAAATTTTAAAAATTAAATATTATTATTTAGTAATACATTTTTATTTGATTTTAAATCATTTGTGTTATGTAAATATATTTTAATTAATATTAATATTATTAATAATAGTTTATTAATTTAATTTTTGATCATTATTATAATATTATCATTAAAATTATTTATATTGAATTTATATGATATATAATTAGTAAGATTAATATAATTATACATTGTATTCACATTTCAAAAAATTTTAAAAATTATGTTATTTTCAAAGTTTATAACCTTTGAAAATCAGAAAAAATCAAAAAAAGAATTTTAAATTTTTATTATATAAATAAAACCTATAAACCACTAAATGCCTAAAATATAATTTGCTAAACTCCTAAACGACAAAACTCCTAAATAACCAAACCATTAAACCGGTATACCATATATAATAAATCATAAATCTAATATTAATTTGTATTCATTATAATTTTAAATATTCATTTTAATTATTTATTAGTTTATTTTTTATAGAAATATCAATCACAAAATAAATAATGAGTGATAAAAATATAATTTTAATAATTTATTTTTAATCATAAAAAAATAAGCTTATATAAAGAAGTAAAAATATAAAAACAAAAAATTATTATTTAGTAATATATTTTACTTTGATTTTGAATCATTATATATAGGTTTCGCAATTATATTTTAATTGTGATCAAACTTATTAATAATAGTTTATTAATTTATTATTCGATTATTTTTATATTATCAAATAATAAAATTACATATATTCAATTAAAATGTCTTATAATTATTAAGTTATTATAACTAAATATTCTATTTACATTTCAAAAAAATTTAAATATTATTATATTTTCAAAGGTCATAACCTTCAAAAATGATAAAAAATCACAAAAATAATTTTTTATTATTTTATTATTTAAATAAAACTTAAAAACCACTAAATTCCTAAACATTTAAATCTCTAGACTCTTAAACTCCAAAACCCTCTAAATACTTAAACCATTAAACCTATATAATCTAAATAATAATATTAAATCTCATTTTTATTTGTATTCATTATAATTTTAAATATTTATTTTAATTACTTTTTAGTTTATATTTATAGAAATATTAATTACAAAATAAATAATGAGTGAGACAGATATAATTTAAATAAATTATTTCTATTAAAAAAAATAAGATTATAAATATAATCAAAATTTCAAAAATTTAAAATTTTATTTAGTAATATAATTTAATTTGATTTTGATTTATTTTGGGTTCTACAAATATATTTTAATTAATATCTATCTTATTAATAATTGTTTATTAATTTATTTTTTGATCATTTTTATAATATATATTAATACATTTTTTATATTGAATCTACAACAAATATAATTATAAAGATTATTATAATTAAGTATTGTATTCATATTTTAGAACTATTAAAAAATTATTATATTTTTAATGGTCATAACCTTTGAAAATCATGAAAATTCATAAAAATAAATTTTTTGTTATTTCATTGATTAAATAAAACCTATAAACATGAAAATGTGTAAACATATAAATCAATAAACTCCTTAACCCCAAAACCTCAAAAAACATAAACAATTAAATAATTATACCCTAAAAAATAAATCATAAATCTCATTTTTATTAGCATTCATTATAATTTTAAATATACATTTTAATTATTTATTTGTTTAATTTTATAGAAATATAAATTAAAAAATAATTATTAGTGATACAAATATAATTTAAATAATTTATTTTTCATCAAAAAATATATAGGTTTATAAATGGATACAAAAATTTAAAAATTTAAAATTAATATTTAGTAAAATATTTCACTTTGATTTTGAGTCATTTTAGGTTTTGCAAATTTATTTTAAACAATATTTATCTTATTAATAATTGGTTATTACTTTTTTATGATCCTTATTATAATAAATATCAATAAAATAGTTTATATTGAATTTATATGATATATAATTATTATGAATATTATAACTTCATATTGTATTCAATTTTCAAAAAAAAAATTTAAACATTATTATATTTTCAAATGTTATAACCTTCAAAAATCAGAAAAAATAACAAAAATAAATTTTTTGTTATTTTATTTTTTATATAAAACCTATAAACCACTAAATGACTAAATACTAAAATGACTAAACTCCTAAACCCCGAAGCCCATAAATACTTAAAACATTAAATTAGTATAGTCTAAATAATAAATCATAAATATCAGTTTTATTAGTATTCATTATAATTTTAAATATTCATTTTAATTATTATCAGTTTATTTTTATAGAAATATTAATTACAAAATAAATTTTTAGTGCGACATATATAATTTAAATAATTTATTTTTCATCAAAAAAATTCTAATAAAAAGTGGCAAAATTTTAAAAATAAAAAATTATTATTTAAAAATATATCTTATTTTGATTTTGAATCAATTTAGATTTTACAATTATATTTTATTTTATATCATTCTTATAAATACAAGTTTATTAATTTATTTATTGATCATTATTATAATATCTATCAATAAAATTATTTATATTGAGTTTACATTATATATAATTATTAAGATTATTATAACTAAATATTATATTCACATTTAAAAAAAATGAAAAATTATTATATTTTCAAAGGTTATAACCTTCAAAAATTTTAAAAAATCAAAAAATTAAATTTTTTGTTTTTTCATTATTTAAATAAAAACTATAAATCACTAATGGTCTAAAAAATAAAATCACTAAACTTCTAAACCACAAAACACCTAAATACTTAAACCATTAAACTATTATATCCTGAATAATAAATAATAAATATCGATTTTATTTGTATTCATTTTAATTTTAAATATTAATTTTAATTATTTATTAGTTTATTATTATAGAATTATAAATTGCAAAATAAATTATGAGTAAGACAAATATAATTAAAATAATGTATTTTTAATAACAAAAATATAAACTTATAAAAAAAGCAAAATATTAAAAAAATTATTATTTAGTAATATATTTTACTTTGATTTGAATAAATTTAGATTTTGCAAATACTTTTTAAATAATAACTATTTTATTAATAATAGTTTATTAATTTATTTTTTGATCATTATTATAATATCTAGCAATGTAATTATTTATATTAAATTTAAATGACTTATATTTATGAAGATTATTATAGATAAATATTATATTTACATTTGAAAAAAATTTAAAAATTATTATATTTTCAAAGGATATAACCTTCAAAAATTAGAAAAAATAATAAAAATAAATTTTATGTTATATCAATATTTAAATAAAACTTATAAACCACTAAATCCCTAAACACTTAAATCTATAAACTCCTTAACACAAAAGCCCCTAAATACTTAAACCTTTAAACTTGTAAACCTTAATTATAAATTAAATAATTTATTAACATATTAATTACAAAATAAATTCTGATTGATACAAATTTAATTTAAATAATTTATTTTTTATCAAAAAAATATATACGCTTATAAATGGATGCAAAAACTAAAAATAACAAAAATTATTATTTAGTAATAAATTTTACTTTGATTTTGAATAATTTTAGGTTTTGCAATTATATTTTAATTTATATCTATCATATTAATAATAGCATATTAATTTATTTTTTAATAATTGATTTGATATCTATCAATAAAATTCTTTATATTTTGTTTAGATTATATATAATTATAAAGATTTTTATTACAAAATATTGTATTCACATTTTTAAAAAAATTTAAAATTATTATATTTTTAACGGTTATACCTTTAAAAATGTGAGAAAATATCAAAAATAATTTTTTTGTTATTTCATTGTTTAAATATATCCTATAAACCACTAAATGCCTAAATACTTAAATCAATAACTCATTAATCTCTAAAACCCTAAAAAGATAATTCTTTTAAACTAGTATACCCTAAATAATAAATTTCAATATTATTTTTTTGATTATAATTTAAAATATTCATTTTAATTATTTATTCGTTTATTTTTATATAAATATTAATTAGAAAATAAATTATGAGTTAAACAAATATAATTTATATAAATTATCTTTTATCGAAAAATATAGATAAACGTTTAAAAAGAATAAAAAATTTAAAAACTAAAATTTATTATATAGTAATATATTTTGCTCTCCTGAATCATTTTAGATTTTGTAATTATATTTTAATTGATATCTATCTTAATAATAATTGTTTATTAATTTATTTTTTGATCATTATTAGAATATTTATCAATAAAATTATTTATATTGAATTTATATGATACATAAATATAATGATTATTATAACTAAATATTGAATTCACTTTTGAAAAAAATTTAATAATTATTATATTTCCAAAGGTTATAACCTTTGGAAATATGAAAAAATAATAAATATAAATTTTATGTTATTTTATTTTTTAAATAAAACCTATAAACCATGAAATGCATACACAGTTATATACTCCTAAACCCCATAATGCCTAAATACATAAACCATTAAACTGCTATATACAACTTAATAATTAATAAATTGAATTTTTATTTCAATTTATTATTATTTCAAATATTAATTTTAATTATTTATTAGTTTATTTTTATAGAAATTTTTATTACAAAATAAATTATGAGTGCGACACATATAATTTAAATAATTTATTTTTAATCAAAAAATATATAAACGCTTTTAAAAGAAGTATAATAGAAGTATTAGTAAAAATTAAAAATTATTATCAACTAATATATTTTACTTTAATTTTGAATCAATTTGGGTTTTGTAAATATTTTTTAATTAATATCTATCTTATTATAATTAGTTTATTAATTTAATTTTTGATCATTATTATAATATCTATCAATAAAATTGTTTATATTTATTTTATATGATATAGAATTATTAAAATTATTATAACTAAATATTGTATTCAAATTTCAAAAAATTTTGAATATTATTAAATTTTCTAAGGTTATAACATTTGCAAATGACAAAAATTACAAATCTTTTTTTTAATTTTATTGTTTAAATAAAACCTATAAATCACTAAATGCCTAAAAACATAAATCTCTAAACTCCTAAATGACAAAACATCAAAATACTTAAACCATTAAACTGATATACATTAATAATAAATCATAAATCTCATTTTAATTTTTATTCAGTATAATTTTAAATTTTTATTTTAATTATTTATCAATTTATTTTTATAGAAATATTAATTACAAAATAAATTATTAGTGAGACAGATACAACTTAAATTAAACCGGTATACCCAAAATAATAAATAATAAATCTTAGTTTTTTTCATTATAATTTTTAATATTCATTTTAATTATTAATTTTTTATTTTTATATAAATATTATTTAAAAAATAAATTATGAGATAGACAAATATAATTTATGTAAATTATTTTTAATCAAAAAAATATAGATAAACTTTTTAATATAAAAAAAAATCAAAATAAAAAATTATTATATAGTAATATATTTTGCTTTGCTTATGAATCATTTTATGTTTTGTAATTATATTTTAATTGATATCTATCTTATTAATAATAGATTATTAATTTATTTTTTGATCATTATTAAAATATTTATCACTAAAATTGTTTATGTTGAAATATGATATATAAATATATTGATTATTATAACTAAATATTGAATTCACTTTTGAAAAAATTTAAAAATTATTATATTTTCAAAGGTTATAGCCTTTGAAAATATCAAAAAATAATAAAAATAAATGTTTTGTTATTTTATTGATTAAATAAAACCAATAAACCACTAATTTCCTAAAAACCTAAATCACTAAACTCCTAAAAAACAAAACCTCTAAAGAATTATACCATTAAACTTGTATACATTAATTATAAATCATAAATATCATTTTAATTTTTATTCAGTATAATTTTAAATTTTTATTTTAAATAATTTTCAGTTTATTTGTATAGAAATATTAAATACAAAATAAATTATTAGTAAGACAGATTTAATTTAAATTAGACCGGTATACCCTAAATAATAAATCTCATTTTTTAATTATAATTTTAAATATTTATTTTAAATATTTATTTGTTTATTTTAATATAAATATTAATTACAAAATAAATTATTAGTTACACAAATATAATTTATATAAATTATTTTTTATCAAAAATTTATAGATAAACTTTTTAAAAGAAAAAAAAAATTCAAAACAAAAAATTATTGTATAGTAATATATTTTGCTTTGCTTCTGAATCATTTTAGGTTTTGTAATTATATTTTAATTGTTATCTATCTTATTAATATTAGATTATTAAGTTATTTTTTCATCATTATTAGAATATTTATCAATAAAAATGTTTATAATGAATTTATATGATATATAAATATAATGATTATAATAACTAAATATTGTATTCACTTTTGATAAAACTTTTAAAATTATTATATTTGCAAAGGTTATAACCTTTGAAAATGTGAAAAAATAAAAAAAAATATTTTTTTTGTTATTCTTTTGTTTAAATAAAACCTATACACCACTAAATGCCTAAGCATTTAAATCACTAAACCACAAAATCTCGATACCTTTATATATAATCCTTTAAATCGGCATATCCTAAATAATAATTAATAAATTTCATTTTTATTTGTTTTCATTATAATTTCAAAAATTCATTTAGATTGTTTAGTTTTTTATTTTTATATATCTATTAATTATAAAATAAATTATGAGTTAAAGAAATAATTTATAAAAATTATTTTTCATCAAAAAATTGATAAGGTTATAAAAAGAATAAAAATTTAAAAACAAATAATTATTATATAGTAATATATTTTGCATTGATTTTAAATCATTTTAGAATTTGATATTATATTTTAAGTAATATCAATCTTATTCAAAATAGATTTTTAATATATTTTTTTATAATTATTAGTATAAATATCAATAAAATTGTTTATATTGAATTTATATGATATATAATTATTATGATTATTATAAATATATATTGTATTCACTTTTGAAAAAAATTTAAATATTATTATATTTTCAAAGGTTATAATCTTAAAAAATGAGAAAAAATAATAAAAATAAATTTATAATTATTGTATTTTTTAAATAAAACCAATAGACCATTAAATGCATACTTACTTAAATTAGTAAGCTCATAAACCCCGAAACCCCTAAATACATAAACATTTTAACATATATATACTACTTAATAAATAATAAATCTCATTTTTATTTCTATTTATTATAATTTTAAATATTCATTTAAATTATTTATAGTTTAATTATTTAGAAAAATTAATTACAAAATAAATTTCTAGTGAGAGAAATAATATTTAAATAATTTATATTTAATAAAAAAAAATATAAGCTTATAAAATGAAGAACAAATTTAAAAATTAAATATTATTATTTAGTAATATATTTTGATTTGAATTTGAATCATTTTGTGTTATGTAAATATATTTTAATTAATATTTAGATTTTTAATAATAGTTTGTTAATTTAATTTTTGATCATTATTATAATATCTATCATTAAAATTGTTTATATTTAATTTATATGATATATAATTAGTTAGATAAATATAATTAAATATGCTATTCACATTTCAAAAAACTTTAAAAATTATTTTTTTTTCAAAGATTATAACCTTTGAAAATTAGTAAAAATCAAATAAAATTTTATTTATATTTATTATATAAATAAAACCTATAAACCATTAAATGCCTAAAAACATAAATTTCTAAACTCCTAAACGACAAAACCCCTAAATAATTTAACCATTAAACCATTATTACTATATATAATAAATAATAAATCTCATTTTAATTAGTATTCATTATAATTTTAAACATATATTTTAATTATTTATTAGTTTATTTTTATAGAAATATAAATTAAAAAATAAATTATTAGCGAGACAAATATAATTTAATAAATTTATTTTTCATCAAAAAATATATAAGCATATAAATGTATACAAAAATTTAAAAATTTAAAATTAATATTTAGTAAATTATTTCACTTTGATTTTGAATCATTTTAGGTTTTGCAAATATATTTTAAATAATATTTATCTTATTAATAATTGTTTATTATTTTTTATGATCATTATTATAATATATTCCAATAAAATAATTTATATTGAATTTATATGATATTTAATTATTATGATTATTAACTTCATAGTGTATTCACTTTTCAAAAAAAATTTAAAAATTATTTTATTTTCAAAGGTTATAACCTTCAAAAATGAGAAAAAATAACAAAAATATATTTTTTTTATTTTAATATTTAAATAAATCCTATAAACCACTAAATGACTAAATACTAAAATGACTAAACTCCTAATCTCCGTAGCTCATAAATACTCAAAACATTAAATTAGTATAGTCTAAATAATAAATCATAATTCTCATTTTTATTAGTATTCTTTATAATTTTAAATATTTATTTTAATTATTTATCACTTTATTTTTATAGAAATAATTAAAATGAATATTTAAAATGATAATAAATAAAAATAAAAAGGAGATTTATTATTTATTAAGTAGTATATAGATGTTAAAATCTTTATGTATTTACGGGTTTCGAGGTTTATGAGCTTACTAATTAGAGTAAGTAAGCATTTAATGGGCTATAGGTTTTATTTAAAAAATAAAATAACTAAAAATTTATTTTTATTATTTTTTCTCATTTTTTAATATTATAACCTTTGAAAATATAATAATTATTAAATTTTTTTCAAAAGTGAATACAACATTTATTTATAATAATCATAATAATTATATATCATATTTATTCAATTTAAAAAGTTTTATTGATAGATATTCTAATAATTATCAAAAAATAAATTAAAAATCTATCATAAATAAGATTGATATTACTTAAAATATAATATCATAACTTAATCTGATTCAAAATCAAAGCAAAATATATTACTAAATAATAATTATTTGTTTTTAAATTCTTATTCTTTTTTTAAGCTTATCAATTTTTTGATGAAAAATAATTTTTATAAATTATATTTTTAACTCAATTTATTTTATAATTAATAATATTTTATTAAAATAAAAAACTAAACAATCAAAATGAATTTTTTAAATTATAATGAAAACAAATAAAAATGAAATTTATTAATTATTATTTAGGGTATATCGATTTAAAGGATTATTTATATAGGGGTAGCGAGATTTTGTAGTTTAGTGATCTAAATGATTAGGCATTTAGTGGCTAATAGATTTTATTTAAACAATATAATAACAAAAAAATATTTTTTTTTATTTTTTCACATTTTCAAAGGTTATAACCTTTGAAAATGCAATAATTTTAAAAAATTTTTCAAATGTGAATACAATTTTAGTTATAATAATCATTATATTTATATATCATATAAATTCAATATAAACATTTTTATTGATAAATATTCTAATAATGATAAAAAAAAACTTAATAATCTATTATTAATAAAATAGATATCAATTAAAATATATTTTAAAACCTAAAATGATTCAGAAGCTAAGCAAAATATATTACTATACAATAATTTTTTTTTGAAATTTTTTTTTTAACAAGTTTATCTATAAATTTTTAATTAAAAATAATTTATATTAATTATATTTGTGTAACTCATAAATTATTTTATAATTAATATTTATATAAAAATAAACAAATAAATAATTAAATTAATATTTAAAATTATAATTAAAAAATCAGATTTATTATTTATTATTTAGGGTATACCGGTCTAATTTAAATTAGATCTGTCTCACTAATAATTTATTTTGTACTTAATATTTCTATAAAAATAAACTAAAATTTAATTAAAATAAAAATTTAAAATTAAACTGAATAAAAATTAAAATGATATTTTGATTTATTATTAATGTATACTAGTTTAATGTTTTAAGTTTTTAGAGGTTTTGTATTTTAGGAGTTTAGCGATTTAGGTTTTTATGGATTTAATGGTTTATAGGGTTTATTTAATCAATAAAATAACAAAAAAGAATTTTTTAATTTTGTCTCATTTCTATAGGTTATAACCTTTGAAAATATAATAATATTTAAAATTTTTTGAAATGTGAAAACAATATTTAGTTATAATAATATTAGTAATTATATATGATATAAATTCAATATAAATAATTTTATAGATATATATTATAATAATGATCAAAAATTAAATTAATAAACTACTAATAATAAGATAGATATTAATTAAAAAATATTTACAAAACCCAAATTGATTCTAAATTAAAGTAAAATATATTACTGGATAATAATTTTAATTTTTAAATTTTTACTTCTTTTATAAGCGTATATATTTTTTTTGATTAAAAATAAATTATTTAAATTATATTTGTCGCACTCATAATTTATTTTAAATTAAATATTTCTATAAAAATAAACTAATAAATAATAAAAATGAATATTTATAACTATAATAAATAGAAATTAAAATTATATTTATTAATTATTATGTATTATAAAGCAGTTTAATGGTTTATGTATTTAGGTATTATGGGGTTTAGGTGTTTACTAATTTAAATGTGTATGCATTTAGTGGTTTATAGGTTTTAATTAAAAAATAAAAATAACGAAACATTTATTTTTATTATTTTTTGATATTTTCAAAGGTTAACCTTTGAAAATATAAATTTTTTTTTAATTTTTTTTTAAAAGTGAATTCAATATTTAGTTATAATAATCATTATATTTATATATTATATAAATTCAACATAACTAATTTTAGTGATAAATATTCTAAAAATAATCAAAAAATAAATTAATAATCTATTATTAATATGATAGATATCAATTAAAATATAATTACAAAACAAAAAATGATTCATAAGCAACGCAAAATATATTACTTTATAATAATTTTTTGTTTTGAATTTTTTTTTATTTTAAAAAGTTTATCTATATTTTTTTGATAAAAAATAATTTACATAAATTATATTTGTCTAACTCATAATTTATTTTTAATTAATATTTATATAAAAATAAAAAATTAATATTTAAAATGAATATTTAAAATTATAATGAAAAAAAAATGAGATTTATTATTTATTATTTAGGGTATACCAGTTTAATTTAAGTTTTATCTATCTCACTAATAATTTATTTTGTAATTAATATTGCTATAAAAATAAACTGATAAATAATTAAAATAAAAATTAAAAATTATACTGAATAAAAAGTAAAATGAGATTTATGATTTATTATTAATATATACCTGTTTAATGTTTTAAGTATCTTGATGTTTTGTCATTTAGGAGTTTAGTGATTTATGTTTTTAGGCATTTAGGGATATATAGGTTTTATTTAAACAATAAAATAACAAAAAAACATTTGTAATTTTTTTTCATTTTCAAATATTATAACCTTTGCAAATTTAATAATATTTAAAATTTTTTGAAATTTGAATACAATATTTAGTTATAATAATTTTAATAATTCTATATCATATAAAATAAATATAAACAATTTTATTGATAGATATTATAATAATGATCAAAAATTAAATTAATAAACTATTTATATTAAAATAAATATTAATTAAAAAATATTTACAAAACATAAATTGATTCAAAATTAAAGTAAAATATATTAGTTGATAATAATTTTTAATTTTTAATAATACTTGTTTTATACTTCTTTTAAAAGCGTATATATATTTTTTGATTAAAAATAAATTATTTAAATTATATGTGTCACACTCATAATTTATTTTGTAATAAAAATTTTGATAAAAATAAACTAAAAATAATTAAAATGAATATTTAAAATTATAATGAATACAAATAAAAATGAGATTTATTATTTATTATTTTGGTTATATATATATATAATGGTTTAAGTATTTAGGTGATTTTGGTGTTTAGGAGTCTAGAGATTTAAATGTTTAGGCATTTAGTGGTTTATAAGTTTTATTTAAATAATAAAATAATAAAAAAATTATTTTTGTGATTTTTTATCATTTTTGAAGGTTATAACCTTTGAAAATATAATAATTTTTAAATTATTTTCAAATGTAAATATAATATTTAGTTAAAATAATCTTATTAATTTTAAGACATTTAAATTGAATATAAGTAATTTTATTGTCAGATATTATAAAAATGATTAAATAATAAATTAATAAACTTTTATTAATAAGATTGATAGCAATTAAAATATAATTGTAAAACCTATATATAATGATTCAAAATCGTAAAATATATTACTAAATATTAATTTTTTGTTTTTAAATTTTTACTACTTTTTATATGCTTATATTTTATTTTGATTAAAAATAAATTATTAAAATTATAGTTGGCTCGCTCATTATTTAATTTTTAATTAATATTTCTATAAAAAATAAACTAATAAATAATTAAAATGAATATTTAAATAATAATGAATGCAAATTAAAATGAGATTTATGATTTATTATATGTGGTATCCTGGTTTAATGGTTTGATTATTTAGGAGTTTTGTCATTCAGGAGTTTATCAATTTATGTTTTTAGGTATTTAGAGGTTTATAGGGTTTATTTATATAATAAAAATAAAAATTTTTTTTTTGCTTTTTTCTGATTTTCAAAGGTTATAACCTTTAAAAATAAAATAATTTTTAAAATTTTTTGAAATCTGAATACTATTTATAATTATATTAATATTACTAATTATATATCATATAAATTCAATATAAACAATTTTAATGATAGATATTATAATAATGATCAAAAATTAAATTAATAAACTATTATTAATAATATAAATTCTAATTAAAATATATTTACATAACACAATGATTCAAAATTCTGAATCATTGTGTTATTTTACTATTAAAAATTAAAATATATTACTAAATAATAATATTTAGATGAAAAATATATTACTATAAAAAATGATTCAGAAGAAAGCAAAATATATAACTATATAATAAATAGTTGTTTTGAAATTTTTTTTCTTTTAAAATAAATTATTTTTCTTTTTAATGAAAAATAATTTATATAAATTATATTTGTCTAACTCATAATTTATTTTGTAATTAATATTTATATAAAAATAAACAAATAAATAATTAAAATGAATATTTAAAATTATAATGAAAAAAATAAAAATAAGATTTTTGTTTATTATTTAGGATATATCTTATTAAAAAAATTAACTATTTAGGGTTTTCGAGATTTAGAAGTTATTCATTTAAGTATTTAGGTATTTAGTGGTTTATAGGTTTTATTTAAATAATGAAATAACTAATAAATTATTTTTGATATTTTTTCAAATATTCAAAGATAACCTTTGAAGATATAAAAATTTTAAAATTTTTTAAAAATGTGAATACAATATTTAGTAATAATAATTATTATAATAATATATAATATAAACTAAATATAAACAATTTTATTAATAGATATTATATCATTTATCAAAAAATAAATTAATAAACTATTAGTAATAAGATAGATATAAATTAAAATTTAATTACAAAAACTAAAATGATTAAAAATCAAAGCAAATTCATAACTAAATAATAATTTTTGTTTTTTACTTTTTGCCTCATTTTATAAGATTATATATTTTTTTGATAAAAAATAAATTATTTAAATTATATTTGTATCACTCATAATTTATTTTGTAATTAATATTTCAATAAATTATTTAAATTATATGTAAGGTTTATGAGTTTAAAGATTTAAGTATTTATGGGCTTCAAGGTTTAGGAGTTTAGAGATTTATGTGTTTAGGTATTTAATGGTTTATAAGTTTTATTTAAACAATGATATAACAAAAAATTTATTTTTTGTTATTTTTTCTCATTTTCTAAGGTTATAACCTTTGAAAATATAATAATTTTTAAATTTTTTTAAATGTGAATACTATATTTAGTTTTGATAATATTAATAATTATATCATTTAATGCAATATAAACAATTATATTGATAGATATTATATTAATGATCAAAAAATAAAATAATAAACTATTATAAATAAGATAGATATTATTTAAAAGGATTATTATTTATTATTTAGGGTTTTAGTGATTTAGGAGTTATTGATTTAAGTGTTTAGGCATTTAGTGGTTTATATGTTTTATTTAAATAATTCCAAATTTTTTTTAAAAAGTGAATTCAATATTTAGTTATAATAATCATTATATTTAAATATCATATAAATTCAATATAAACAATTTTATTTATAAATATTCCAATAATGATGAAAAAATAAATTATAATCTATTTTTAATAAGATAGATATCAATTAAAATATAATTACAAAACCAATAATGATTCATAAGCAAAGCAAATTATATTATTATATAATAATTTTTTGTTTTTAATCTTTTTTTCCTTTAACAAGTTTACCTATATTTTTTTTGATGAAAAATAATTTATATAAATTATAATTGTCTAACTCATAATTTATTTTGTAATTAATAATTATTTAAAAATAAACAAATAAATAATTAAAACGAATATTTAAAATTATAATGAAAAAAATAAAAATGGATTTATTGTTTATTATTTTGGATATATCTGATTAAAAAAATTATCTATTTAGGGTTTTCGAGATTTAGAAGTTAGTCATTTAAGTATTTAGGCAATAAGTGGTTTATAGGTTTTATTTAAACAATGAAATAACAAATAAATTATTTTTGAAATTTTTTCATATTTTCAAAGTTTATAACCTTTGAAAATATAATAATTTTAAAATTTTTTAAAAATGTGAATACAATATTTAGTAATAATAATTATTATAACAATATATAATATAAACTAAATATAAACAATTCTATTGATAGATATTATATCAATTATCAAAAAATAAATTAATAAACTATTATTAATATGATAAATATAAATTAAAAGTTAATTACAAAAACTAAAATCATTAAAAATCAAAGTAAATTTATTACTAAATAATAATTTTTGTTTTAGTTTTTGCCAGATTTTATAACATTATATATTTTTATGATAAAAAATAAATTATTTAATTTATATTTGTATCACTCATAATTTTTTTGTAATTAATATTTCAATAAATTATTTAAATTATATTTAAGGTTTAGGAGTTTAAAGGTTTAAGTATTTAGGGGCTTCGGGGTTTAGGAGTTCAGAGATTTATGTGTTTAGGTATTTAATGGTTTATAAGTTTTATTTAAAGAATGATATAACAAAAATTTATTTTTTGTTATTTTTTCTAATTTTTGAAGATTATAACCTTTGAAAATATAAGAATTTTTAAATTTTTTTAAATGTGAATACTATATTTAGTTATGATAATAATAATAATTTTATATCATATAAATTCAATATAAATAATTATATTGATAGATATTATATTTATGATAAAAAATTAATTAATAAACAATTATAAATAAGATAGATATTATTTAAAATATATTTGCAAAACCTAAATTTATTCAAAATCAATGTAAAATAAATTACTAATAAAAAAGTTTTTGATGGTTTGCTTCTTTTTATAAGTTTATATTTATTGTTCTTAAAAGTATATTATTTAAATTATATTTGTCTTCCTCATAATATATTTTGTAATTTATAATTCTATAAAAATAAATTAAAAAGTAATTAAAATGAATATTTAAAATTATAATGAATTCAAATAAAAGTGAGATTTATTATTTATTATTCAGGATATACAGATTTAATGGTTTAGGTTTCTATGTGTTTTGGGGTTTAGTTATTTAAGTGTTTATGCCTTTAGTAATTTTTAGTTTCTATTTAAAGAATGAAAAAACAAAAAATTAATTTTGTTTTTTTTTATTTTTGAAGGTTATAATC
>JAREIK010012629.1:0-214077 GCA_029783825.1 Sapria himalayana | reverse complement strand
TCTTCTTTTATTCTCTTCTTCTTCCTCTTCTTTTCTTCTTCCTCTTCTTCTTCTTCTTCTTATTCTTCTACTTCCTCTTCTTCTTCTTCTTTCTCTTCCTCTTCCTCTTCTTTTTCCTCTTCCTCTTCTTTTTCCTCTTCCTCTTCTTTTTCCTCTTCCTCTTCTTCTTCCTTTTCTTCTACTTCTTCTTTTATCTCTTTTTCTTCTTCTTACATTTCTTATGCTTCTTCCCCTTCTTATTTTTCTTCCTCTTCTTCTTGTACTTCTTCCTGTTATTCATCTTCATTTTCCTCTTCTTTTTCTTCTTCCTCTTCTTCTTCTTCCTTCTCTTATTATTATTCTTCTTCTTCTTCATCTTCTTCCTCTTCTACTTCTTCCTCCTCCTCTTATTCTTCTTCCTCTTCTTCTTTCTCATCATCATCATCATCTTTTTCATCATCTTCTTATTCCTCTTCTTCTTCTTCTTCCACTTCTTCTTCTTCCTTTTCTTCTTCTTCTTTTTCCTCTTCTTCTTCTTCTTCTTCCTCCTCTTCTTCTTTTTCTTCCTCTTATTCTTCTTCTTCCTCTTATTCTTCTTCTTTGTCTTTCTCTCTTCCTCTTCCTTTTCTTCTTCCTCTTCTTCTTCTTCTTTTACTTCCTCTTCTTCTTTTTCTTCTATCTCTTCTTCTTCTTCTTTTTGTTTTTCTTCTTCTTCTTCTTCTACCCCTTCTTCTTCTTCTCCTTCTTCTTCCTCCTCCTCTTCTTTTTCTTCTTACTCTTCTTCTGCTTCTTCCTCTTATTCTTCTTCTTCCTCTTTCTCTTTTTCTTCCTCTTCCTTTTCTTATTCCTCCTCCTCTTCTTCCTCTACTTCCTCTTCTTCTATCTCTTCTTCTTCTTCTTCCTCTTCATTTTACTCTTCTTCTTCCTCTTCATTTTACTCTTCTTCTTCTTCTTCTTCTTCTTCTTCTTCCTTTTCCTCTTCTTCTTCCTCTTCTTCATCCGCTTCTTCTTCTTCTATCTCTTCCTCTTCTTCTTACACTTTTTCTTCTTTTCAACTTCTTCTTTTTCTTCTTCTTCTTCTTACACTTCATCTGCTTCTTCATCTTCTTTTTTTTCTTCCTCTTCTTCTTCTTCTTATTTTCTTCTTTTTTCTCTTCTTCTTCTTCTTCCCCTTCTTCTTCTTTTTCTTCCTTCTCTTCTTCTTCTTCCTCTTTTACTTCTTCTTTTTCTTCTTCAAATTACTTTTCTTTTTATTCCTCTTCTTCTTCTTCCTTTTCTTCTTCATCCTCCTCTTCTTCTTACTCCTCCTCCTCTTCTTCTTCTTCTTACTCTTCTTCTTCATCCTCCTCCTCCTCTTCTTCTTCTTTCTCTTCTTCTTCATCCTCCTCCTCATCTTCTTCTTCTTACTCTTCTTCTTCATCCGCCTCCTCCGCTTCTTCTTCTTCCTCCTCTTGTTCTTCTTCCTCTTCTTCTTCTTCTTCTTCTTCTTCCTCTTCTTCTTCTTATTCTTATTCTTCTTCTTCTTCCTCCTCTTCTTCTTCTTCTTATACTTATCCCTCTTCCTTTTCATCTTCCTCTTCTTCTTCTTCCTCTTCTTCTTATTCCTCTCCTTCTTCTTCCTCTTCTTCTTATTCCTCTCCTTCTTCTTCCTCTTCTTCTTATTCCTCTTATTCTTCTTCCTCTTCTTCCTCCTCTTCTTCTTCTTATACTTCTCCCTCTTCCTTTTCATCTTCCTCTTCTTCTTCTTCCTCTTCTTCTTATTCCTCTCCTTCTTCTTCCTCTTCTTCTTATTCCTCTCTTTCTTCTTCCTCTTCTTCTTATTCCTCTTCTTCTTCCTCTTCTTATTCTTCTTCCTCATCTTTTTCTTCTTCCTCTTCTTCTTTCTCTTCTTCCTCCTCTTCTTCTTCCTCTTCTTTTTTTTCTTCTTTCTCCTTTTCTTATTCTTCCTATTCCTCTTCTTATTCTTTTTCTTCTTCTTCTTCTTCCATTTATCTTTCTTCCTCTTCTTCTTCATCTTCCTATTCTACTTCTTCCTCATCATCATCTTCTTCTTCATATTCTTCTTCTTCTTACTCCTCTTTTTTTTATTTTTCTTCTTCTTCTTCATCCTCATCTTCTTCTTCTTATTCCTCTTCTTCTTCTTCTTTTCTTCTTCTTCTTAGTTTTCTTCTTCTTTAATGCTTCTTCTTCTTCAATTCTTCTTCTTCTTCAATTATTCTTCTTCTTTTTCATCAATTCTTCTTCTTCTTCTTCTTCATCTATTATTCTTTTTCTTCTTCTTCTTAATTGTCTTCTTCTTCAATTCTTCTTCTTCTTAGTTTTCTTCTTCTTCAATTCTTCTTCTTCTTCAATTCTTCTTCTTCTTCAATTCTCTTCTTCTTCAATTCTTCTTCTTCTTCAAGTCTTCTTCTTCTTCATCAATTCTTCTTCTTCTTCTCCATCAATTCTTCTTCTTCTTCTTCAATTCTTCTTCTTCTTCTTCTTCATCAATTCTTCTTCTTCTTCTTCTTCTTTTTCTTTTTCTTCTTCTTCTTCTTCTTCTTCTTCGTCCTCCTCCTCCTCCTTATTTTAAAGGTTGTTTTTATTATTATAATCGCCCACTCTTTTGGCATAGGAATACCATTTTTACAAACTACATCTACCCTTAACCCATTTACACCCATCTAAAACCTTATCTATAAATTAATTCAAATTAAAATTGGCCTTCCATCTTGTGATTTGGAGATTAAGCTCTATTTTCTGCTAAAGCTTCTGCCTTGGAGCCTTGTTTGGATGGGCTTTTTAATTGGGCCTTTCTCTAGCCTTTGCAAGTGAGTTTCCTCTAAGTTTCGTGGACCGCTTGTATTAAAACAGTCTAGCCTTATCCCATTCTCCCTTATAGAACAGACTTCCATGCTATAATCCTTTCCATGACGCGGACATTTCCGGATGTCTTCGGCTTGCTCTTGTTAACTTTCTGCTTTCTTTCCGAGCTTGTACAGACGAGTATGCAAACACACTCCAAGTGTTTACTCCAAGTGTTTACCCCAAGTGTTTACAGACGCATTACAATACAGACTCCCGCAAGGCTCCCATACAGACTCATTCCAGACTCCCGAAAGACTCATTATAGACACATTACAGACTCATTACCATACAGACTCGTTCCATATTCATTATCCAGGTGAACAGACTCCCATACAGACCCACGCATAACATTACACCAAGAATGTATAGACGCATTACCATACGACTCCTACAGCCTCTCTTAACTCTAACATATCAAACATGACACATTATCACCAACATGACAATTAACAGAAATGCTTATAACTTTAGCTCTATCATCAGCTTCTCTTCCTCTTAAATACTTCGCTAAGAGAGCTCTTATTCCACTAATAACTTAACTGCACATACAAACTACAATTCCAACATATATAAACCATTAAACCATATTACCTTTTGAACACCCAACAGGACCAAGGTGAACATCCTTATCTGCAAAATGGTTTATTCAAGATTAATAACATGGGTTTCTTACTCTCTTTTAATTGTTTTATCCATTTGCTAACTTCCACCTGAAATGTGCGTCAAAAACAAAGCAAAAAAATAGCATTTTATATAATTACAAACCTCTGATATTTTTAGACTCCCCTCATGGCCAGGGAGTCTTTTTACCTGTCATGTATCCTTCTCATGGACTTGTGAATCTGCTTAGGAACTAGCAGTACAATTAATAGGCCTCTCTGGGGCCAAATGATTTACCATTATGATCTTCTTGTATTTCAATCTTTAAACTAGGATTTTTGAATCCTAATATATGGAAATTCAGTTTTATCTAGTTCTATTAAACCCTTAAACTTTTCAGGGATCTCATCCCCCTCAAATTCGTGTGCTCCTTTTTTCATTCCTTCCTCAGCTAATTTGTCTACCAACACATTAGCCTCTCTATATATATGCTCTATTTCTCCTTTTAATCCTCTTAAAATGTTTTTAATATCATCAATTTCTTCTTCAAATTTTCATAATTGCAACTTATTTTGCACTACCTGCACCAGTATTTTCGAGTCAACTTGTACTTGAATTTTTAAGTAATTGTTGTCTTTGCAGATTTGTAAGCCCTTATGCAGGGCTATTATCTCTACATGTAATGCAGAGGAGGTAGTATTCCTTGATGTAAAAGCTTTTAGAACTTTGCCCTCCTCATTTCGTATAGACCATCCTCCACCTACCTCGCCCATCTCTCTTTTGAAGCTCCCGTCTATGTTGAGCACTAAGCTTCCTTGTGAGGGTTTATTCCAGCTAACTCTTTTGATAACTGGCATTTCCTTGTCACTATCATTAGGCTTCATGCTTTCTTTCTATCTCCATCCATCCTCATGCTTTTCACTTTTATTGGGTTACAAGCAGTAATAAAAGTGATTTCTTTTTTGATTTCTTCCAATATATCTTTATCTTTCATTTCCACATTCTCAAACCTACTTCTATTTCTAGCTTTTCATAAGCACCAAACCGCTATATGCGGGGCATAATTCCTTAACCATTTAAAAATTTTATTCTTTGTTAGCTTTTTTGACCAGGTTTCCAGTCTCTTTTTCAGAGACGTTTTGTTATTTTTAATTTTCGCTTCAATTTCTAATATATGTCATAATTAAATGCGCTCTTGCCAGTAGAAAAAAGGTGATCATTGCTTTCTATCTCTTGATGGCATCATTCGCATCTAGTTGCTACCTTTATGCATTTTTTCTGAATATTTTCATCTACTGGAATAATTTTAGAGACTATTTTCCACATAAACACATTCAACTTCTGCGGCAGATCTTTTATCCAGAGTTCTTTGGGTATTGGGGGCCTTCTATTTCTAATCAGATCTTTGGCACTTTTTAATGTGAATTTCCCATGCGGATTCAATGTCCATTTATCCCGCTTTTTGTTGAAGTAATATGCTTTTCTACTATGATCTGCTGTTTCCGCATCAATTTCCAATTTTTGGTAGCTTTTTTGGAATATTTAAATGTCTTATTTCCTAACCTATATTTAGCTTTTACATATGACGCCCAAATGCTTCCATTTTGTTTTAACATCCACCAGTTTTTGCATGCCCAAGCTTTGGCTATATCGTTCAAGTTTGTAAAGCCAAAACTTGTCTCCTCTTTAGGGTAGCATAGATCCTTCTATTTTTTTTCCAGTGTAACTTATTTTTTCCTTCTTTTTTCCCCATAGGAAATTAGCCACTTCCCTTTCCAATTTATTTATGATGCTCTTTGGTGGCTGTGTCATCATTAAGATATGTGCTAATGATCCATATAACACATGAGTTATTAACATAATTCTTCCTGCCATATTTAATAAATCCTCCTTCCACCCAGCAATTTTTTTCTTAATCTTATCTAATAAGAAGGATAAATAATCCTCCTTCATTCTTCCTTCATAAATCAAACACCCCAAATACATTATAGCTCCTTTACACTGCACGAAACCCATGACTCCTTTAATCCTTTGCGCTAGGTTTTCTGATGTTCTAGCTGCTATCATGAATTGACATTTATTCTTATTTAGCATTTGACCTGTTTCTTCTTCTAGAGAATGCAGCAGTCCCATTAGATTATCCATTGATCTGCTACTGGAATTTGTAAATATAATTACATCATCTGCGTAAGCCAAGCAGCATACCAATGGTGTATTTCTAGGCTGTTTATAAGGTAAAATACTGTCATTTCTAACTTGCTCCTTCAAGTTTGTTATTAAAATTTCTAAGTATATATTAAACAAAGAGGGCGACAACATGTCCCCTTGCATGAGACCTCTAGATGGTTTGAACTCTTCACCTGTTGGTCATTTATAAGCATTTTAACCCAAGCACTAGATATATATCTATATATAAGGTCTATCCAAATTTCTGAAAATCTCATTCTTCTCATTAGATAACACGAAATGTTCCATTCAACTCTATTGAATGCTTTAGACAAGTCCAGCTTCATTATTACATTGTGTTCTTTAATCTCAGATCATATTTCTTTTATCATTTCTGATGCAAGATTAATATTTGCTAACATCAGTCTGTTTTTAATAAGGCATGCTTGTTCGGGGAGAGATAATTTTGGGAAGAATCTTGCTCAATCTATCCTGTCATACTTTAGCTAAAATTTTATAGATAGTGATGCATAGACTAATTGGCCTGAAGTCCTCTCCTTTTTATGGGTTTTCCTTCTTGGGTATTAATACTATATATGAACTTTCCCGGGATTTTGAGATTTCCACACCCGCAAATACCCATACTATAGTTGCAATGACTTCTTTATTTATTATACTCCAGCATCTCTGAAAGAACCCATTATTCCAACCATCTGGGCCAGTCGAGCTGTATTTGTTGGCATTAAATATTGCATCTTTTACTTCTTTCGTGGGAAATTCTGATAACATTTTATTATCTTCCTTTGTAACCCTTCTTTTAATTTTTTCCATTAATGTTTGATTCCTTTCTGTGTTAGGCACACATAGATGGCTTTTAAAGAAGCTTTCTAATTCATTTTTTATATCTTCATCTTTTTCTATCCAATCGCCATTAGCTCTTTTGATACCTTTTATGCCCAGTTTTTGATTTTTAACTTTTTCCATTGTGTTAAAAAACTTTGTGTTCTTATCTCCATCTTTCGACCATTTTATTTTAGCTTTTTGTTTCCAGAATACTTCTTCCATATGCATTTTAAGTCTTAGTTCAGCTTTTGCTTTACTATCTTCTATGTTGGTTATAACATCTTGTTTATTTTCATAATCTATTTCTAGAGCTGATACTTTTTGTTCAGCTTCTTGAATTTTTTTAAATATATTACCAAAAACCTCTTTATTCCACTTGTTAAGGACCTGATGCAATGCTCAGAGTTTTTGCCCCAATATCTGCATGGGATTGCCCGATGTCGGTTTTTCCCATGTATCTTTTACTATAGCCTCAAAATCCTTATGCATATCCCACATATTTTGGAAAATAAAACCTTTCTATCTTCTCTTCCTTTTTTGAAGTGTCACTAGTAGCGGGCTGTGATCTGAGCATGTTCTGCTTAAATGCTAGACTTTAGTTTCGCCCATCTTATTCAGCCACTGCGCATTAATTAATACCCAATCCAGCCTAGACCAGATTGCTCCCCTTTTCTTCCAGTCATTACACCATTTGTAATTTGATCCTAAATATTCTATCTCCATTAATATTGCAGATGCAATAGCCTCATTAAATTGAGTTATTGCTACCGGGTCCGGTGACATGCCTCCCCTTTTCTCAGTGATATTTCTAATTGCATTAAATTCCCCTCCTATAATCCACGGGGACTTTCTAGCTGTTATTTTATTCATCTCCTGCTAGGGTGTTTTCCTTTCTTCCTTCAAATTACTAGCGTAAACTATCGAAAAGATTGTTTTAGCTTGTTTACTTATTATAAAGCTAACTACTTGGTCATTTTCTGATATAATTTCAAGGTCCATGCAATTTTCCAACATGACCCATAACTTACCATTATGGTTCGTAAATGCCTTTTGTATACCTATCTTTGTCATGTACTTCTCAATCTGATTTTTATTTATCATTGGTTCAGCTAAAGAAATTATTTTTTGTGGATTTTAATTAAATTTCTAATTCTATTTAACATAGGAGTGTTCGCTACTCCCCTTATATTCCAATATAAACAATTCATTTTAAGTGTATTTTGTTTGAGCTCTTGTGATACATTTTGATTCATATTTCATGATTAAGTATTTTTTCATGTTTCTCATAGACTTGCTTGAGCTCGGCGGAGCTTGCTCTAGCTTCTTAGGTATATATAATTTTTCTAAACTCATTTCTAATTTTCTTATTTCCTCCAAGGCTTTTTCCTTGCTATTCGGTGCATACCTGCAAAGCTGTTTTTTCAGCCCCAAATCATCAAGTGGTGGATGAAAATCCAGCTTGTGCTCTTCATTAATACTGTTGGCTAATGGCCAGCTTTTTTTCTCAGGCTCTTCTTCAGACTATAAATCATTCTCATCCCAATTATGCTGCTCTATGGTTTTGAGTGTTAATTTCTCCTTTCTTCTTCCTCTAAAAACTACTTTATTCTTCCCTCCTAATTTTATTCATTCTTTTGGTATCTCCTCTAACCATTTTTTAATGTCCTCCCTCCTATATATACTTAGTTTTCCTTCCTCAATACTCTTCTCTCCTCTTCCTACCCCCCCCCCCCCCCCCCCATAGCCTCTCGTTCCTTCCTAACTTCCACAGATTTTTCCCCTCCCTTCCTAATTTTCTCTTTTCTCTTTGCCTCCTCTTCTCTCTCTCTTTCCTTCTCCAAATCTATCTCTTGCCCCCCCCCCTCCTCTATCTCCTCTCTTCCCTCTTGCCCCCTTTATGCCTCTCCCTTGTCATGCTCCTTTATTACCAATGCTCTTCCCTTCTTCTTCCTTATATTGGCCAGCATATAGTCCTCCATTGTGTGGCCCATTTTGCAACAGTTTTGGTAGTAATGAGGGAAGGATTCAGGAACTACTTTCTGCTAGAATCCATGTGTGCGGTCAATGCCAACCCATACCATGTTCGGGGGAGAGGCCTTGTAGGTAACCTCAATGAGAATTCTGGCAACACTTGGCATCGTCATGTAAGATGTGGCTTCATCAATCAACCATGGCTTACCCAAACATTGAGCTATGGAGTGTAGGAAATGTTTACTAAATTGATGTATAGGAAGCTTCGGTAATGAGAACCATACCAGGGCTTGTGCAAGTTCCTCGGCTATTGAGAAGTCAGGTGACCACTTGATCATACGCATAGGGTGGCCATCAACACTCCACTGCCCTCGCATCTATAATCATAGAAAGTCGTCTTCCTCCTTGAGTTGGAAGAGAACATGCTTCCCATCGTATATAGCAAATTTCACAACATGTCTTAGCTTCAACGAAGCAATAAATACATAAATATCTTCGTAACTCGGCTTTCCATGGGAGAACTTCCCGATTAATGTAAGCTTGAAAGGCTCGGCAAGCTTCGAGAATTCATCCTCTGTAAGTAGGATTGCATGCGACGACTATTTTGCGTCAAAGCTCGGAAACAGGAGCGTGGTCTTCATGGATATGGAATTAAATGATTTTTATTGAATAATAAATCTGAATTACCCATTTTGGCAACAAATTGAGCTTAGATCACACAAAAATGGTAGTTTCTCTCTCTATACTTGGATTTTCTCTCTCTAGAAGTTGAGAGCTCTTCTTCTTATCCTTCTTCTTCTTCTTTCTTCTTCTTCTTCTTCTTCTTCTTCTTCTTCTTTCTTCTTCTTTTCTTTCTTCTTCTTCTTCTTCTTTCTTCTTCTTTTTCTTTCTTCTTCTTCTTCTTCTTCTTTTTCTTTCTTCTTCTTCTTCTTCTTCTTTCTTCTTCTTCTTTCTTCTTCTTCTTTCTTCTTCTTCTTATTCTTCTTCTTTCTTCTTCTTCTTCTTTCTTTCTTCTTCTTCTTCTTCTTTCTTCTTCTTTCTTCTTCTTTCTTCTTCTTTCTTCTTCTTTCTTCTTCTTTCTTCTTCTTTCTTCTTCTTTCTTCTTCTTTCTTCTTCTTTCTTCTTCTTCTTCTTCTTCTTCTTCTTCTTCTTCTTTCATCATCATCATATTCTTCTTCTTCTTTCTTCTTCTTCTTCTTCTTCTTCTTTCTTCTTCTTCCTCTTCTTCGTCTTTTTTTTTTCTTCTTCTTCTTCTTCTTCTTTCTTCTTCTTCTTCTTCCTTCTTCTTCTTCTTTTTTTTTTTTCTTCTTCTTCTTCTTCTTCTTTCTTCTTCTTCTTCTTCCTCCTCCTTCTTCTTCTTCTTCTTCTTCTTTCTTCTTCTTCTTCTTCTTCTTATTCTTCTTCTTCTCCTTTCTTCTTCTTCTTCTTCTTCTTTTTTGACTTCTTCTTCATTATCATCTATTCTTTTGCATATTTTTTTTATTTTTTTTTCTTTTTCTACTTCATCTTAATCTTATATATCTACTTATTTGAGAAGTAATGGAAGTCATTCTTGTCCTTCAATTTACAGATAAGTCAATAAAATCTATATTTGTTATAAATATTCTACCTAGTTCTTCTAATCTTTTAACTATGCAACTAATTCTTTGTGATCATGACATTATATTCTAATCATGGCCGTATTAGATCTAAAATACAATTTTGATTGGATATTAATTTTATATCATTATAACTAGGAGCCACACTAGTACTAGTAATTGAGGCTTATTTTCTAGCACAACATATTCATTATAGATCAAAAATTGTAAATTATTAATAGATTTATAGTCATAACATATAATTTTTGTTCTGAATTTATATTCTAGATAATACATATCAGTCACAATATTTTTACTTTCAAAACTATTTGTTTGAAAGAATAATTATCTTAATTATCACATTATTTTATTCATAATTTTGTGCTTTAATGAGATTATGCATTAGTAATAATCATTCTTGTTATCACAACTTTTGGTTCTATAAATTAGTTTTTTTAATCGAGGATATTTTTTTACTATCTTTGAGTTCCATATAAGAAGTTCATCAGTTGTAGAATTCATTTTACACCATAATTTTGCTGCTATAGAAGAGTTTTAGAGAAATGACAGAGTCAAGACCTTAACTTAAAATTATGACATCCAACTTAGAGATCAACTTAGTGACTTGATGGGACCCCAATGTTGTAATGTTGGACTTAAATATTTTCTCAAAAAATAAGGGGGTTAAAATTTGAAGAAAAGGTGTGCACAAACCCTATGCAACATGAATTCTAACCCCTAATTAACTTCATTTCAATGAAAATGCTAACAATGATTGATTTGGAATAAATTTTAAAACTTAAATTTTCAACTTGGTTGTCATTGGTAACCCTTGAATTGACTAGATGAATCACAAAATATCTCATGTGAATTCTTTCCCATTGTCAGGCTGAATGAGGATCTAGGGTTAATTTTTATATTTGTATATGTGTATGTAGTTTGTATAATATTTAATTGTGATAATATTATGTTTTTAAAATTTATGGGTTTAGATATTAATTAGAATAGAGATTTAATATCCCACTCAAATATAAACTTATGCATATCAACCATGATATATGTTTTATAAATATGTCATTAAATATACTCATGAGATTCAACCCAAATGAAGTTGCAGCCCTTATACTCATATCATGTAAGATAAACCTATGTGGGAAATAATAAATTTATGTTAGTGTAATTGATATAATTATAATACTCACAAAGCCAAAAGCTCAAATGAATTTATAATAATCCCATTATAATATTCTATAAGAACTAACCTTCAGATGATATAGGAATTATGTAGAATAGCTAACCTAGAGGTTTTACCATAGTGTGATAGTCATATCATGGTTATGATATATAGTGATAGGAAAGTCATGAAATATATGTAAGTAGAGTTTTTTTTGAGGAGGTGATAATCATGTGAATCATTTTATCTTCTATGATTTTTAAATAAAAAAAATAAGTAGGAAGATATATGTAAATTGACATGAGTATGGTACTCACAAAAATTAAAAAATACAAATACATTTATTACCATATCACTTCACATCTTTTATGAATTTTAAGTTAAAGAATAGAAATGCATGCTCGAACTAGGTATTAAGGTTAGTTAACATATTGATTAAAATAACTAGACATATGGATAACTCATGAATGGAATATATATAGTTTTGGAAGTAAAATACTAAAGGCACAACAATGAGGAGACTATATTTGGTAGTGATAGTCCAAGGTTGATAACTAACTTATATGCCAAGAGGGAACAATGCTAAATCCACATCAATCTACCTTTTGTCCGATAATCAAATATAATATTTTTCCTATAATATATAAATCTCATCCCAAGAAAGTAAACCAATGCTAAAGTATAACTATCTTTCTCAGATCAAAGTCTATCTATTCAACTCAAGTAGTTATTAGGTTCCTATTGGTTTGTCAAACTACTCATTTAATTCTTATGGTATTGATATTTTGACTTATATCCTCTTTACAAATTATATGATCCATATATTTGAGATTTTCTATTAGATGAAATCAATTTCTCAATGAGCTTTTAAGATTGTCATAAATGATTTATTTTAGTACTATAACAAAGTCACAAATAATTTTTGGTGCTACTACCAAAAATTATTTTAGTTAGATTAGTCAACTTGGGTTGATGTAACCATCTTTGTAAAAGGATACTTATATTTCTAGTTTTTTTTCATAATAATTTTCTCTTAGTATTTTTTTTTATTGTGTTTGTGTTTGTTTTCTTTTCTTTTTTTTTTTGTTTATTTTGTTGCTACATATTTGTATGATCTAAAGATCATGGACTAAGATAATACCTTTTGACCCAAAAATTGAGAAATAAGAAGAAATATACAGAGACATAGAGTTGAGCGAGAAAACATGAAGGCTTATGATAATAATAGAATAATAAAGAGGGTACAAAATAAGTTGTACAATAGCTTATTTATCATTGTAGTTTGTGAGAATATTAGAGACCAACATAAATGGATAACTACTCTGATATTTGGATGTAACTAATACTTATGAATAACATTGAGTTAGGGCCTAGCCTTATAACTATGATGCAACAATATTAGTATGGTTGATGATTGTCAGAAGAACTAGATAGTCATGCTATAATAATCTTAGAGTTGTATGATACTATAAAGATGAATAGAGTTAACCTAGATGTGATAAGATTAAGACATTTTCCTATTTTTTGTGAGATAAGGCTAGGAACTAGTTCAAGCACTTATCTAGATAAGCAATTGAGAGTTGAGATGAATTTATATAAGATTTTCTAATCAAGTTTTTCTCATCATAAATTACTTTTCAATTAAAGGGAGAGACAAGCTAATTCTTGCAAGAGGAGAAAAAAATATTATATAATATTTGGGACTGATTTAATAAACTACTAAGAAGGTGCCCCCCAGTGTGTATTAGAAATAATGTTCAAAGCTTAGACCTTTAATAATAGTTTGAACTATATCACAAAGTCCATAGTTGATGCAGCCTTGGGTAGTCCTATCATAACAAAATTACTTGATGAAGGTAATTTCTTATTTGAAAACCTAACCAAAATTAATTACCAAACTATAAACGAAAAAGTATTTGGAAGAAAGCATGGTGTAGTATTGGAGTTTGATAGATTGATAATGATGGAACCTCACCATATTGTATTTTAACCTTATTTATCATGTAGAGGAAGCTAATATTTTGCAAAATAAAGAGTTTGTATTTAGATCCAATAATAATGCTTTTACTCGCTACCTTTTAAACAATAGAAATCATAAAACTTTGTCATTTAGAATTTTGGAAATGTACAGTAGAATATAAAATAATTTTAGAACAATTTTGGGAGCAACTTAATAGGATATCAATTTCAAGGAGCTTCAAATTCTAAATATAACCACCTGAATGGAGCAGAAAAACCATCATGAGAAGATAACTTTCTTGTGCAGCTCATGGAGATAGAAAATTATTAAAAACTATTAAAAATCAACTTGGATAATTAGCATTATTAATGAATGACAAGAGCATAAGTAGATTACCAAGTGATATCCAAATGAATCCAAAGAGGTACAAGTCTAAAATACTAAGAAGCTACAAAGAATTAGAAAGATAGAAAATAGAAAAGATCTCAAAAGGGAATGCTAAATTAGAAAAGAAAGTTATGATTGATAATGTCATGAATTTTTTCTAAATTATACCACCCAATACCATGATTTCTAATGATGCAACTTTTTCCAAAATCATGGTACTACCAAACCTCGTTGCCTAATTCACATCATCAACTATCATACATGAAGAATTAAAATTAGAGGAAGAAATATAGATTGACCAAAATAATGAACAAAATGAGGATGTACTTGAGAATGATGATGCAAATGGTAAACAAAATCACCAAACTAATCTTTTTTTTCTTAGTGGTTTAGAAAGTAAAGCTGGGTGTGAAATTTGAGAGATTCCTCAAGATATGTAGGATGTTGAATGTCAACATTATCTTTGTCGAAACTATATACCAAAAATCTTATTATGTGAAGTTTATGAAGGATATCATGACTAGAAGGAAAATACTAGAGATGTATTGAATGATGAACATGACCAAAAAATAATCATTCAACATAAACATTCAAGAAAATAGAGAGTTTCATTATTCCATGCATTATTGGGAAGATACTAGCTGCCTTGGGAGCAAGTGCTGACTTGATGTCATTATCCAAAGTGAGGATGTTGAATCATTGTGAGATTCTAGCTTCTATCTTATTAAAGATGGAAGAGAGATTGATCAAGTTTCCAAGGGTAATTATCAAAGATATGTGAGTTAAATTTAGCAAGTTTATTTTTTCTACAAATTTTAATGTGTTAGATATGAAGGAATATCAGTATTAGAGGTGTCAAATGGGTCATACCATATTGGCACAACCTATTTTGGGGTGGCCTAGTCAGGCTACATGCTATTCCAGGCATGACCCATCATTGAAGTCATGTCATGCCCAACACAACATGACTTAAAGTCTACCCGGCCTTACATGGCATGATTGGCATGATTCTTGTAGACTAAAGCCTAACATGCTAAGTCATTTAGGGTCACTGGATAATATCAATTTTGTGGGTAGTGCCACCATAGGCACCATCTACTTTCCACCACCATTGCTACCACGAATTGATGAGCGGTCACCATATAGACATAAAAAAAATATATAAAATAAAAAAACAAAGAAACATATGGGTTGGGCATGGCCATGTCACATAAATTAGGTACCTAGTTTTCAATGGCCCGTGACCCATTCCTATTCCCAGGTCATGGTCACCATGCCAGTCGACCGTGCCAATATGCCAGACACATGGGTTGTGCCTGGCCTAGCATGAGGTACTGCAGCCTCTAGCCTAGCAAGGCATGAGCTTCGCCTTGGACTGGCACATCCTAGGTCTAGGCGTGGTTATGGACTATGTCTTATTGGGCTAGACACGACTCAATTTAACTATCCCTCGTGTCGTGCCTAGGGCACCCGGCCCACTTGATACCTCTAATTAGTATGTCTCATTGATCTTAAGATGACTATTATTAGTGACTAGACATAATTTGATGGACATCAAGAAGGGCAAAACCATATTTCTTGTACGTGAAGAGCAAGTGAAATTCAATTGGTATAAAAGCTCGCAAATTCTAAATGATGATAAGGAAAATTGCTTGAGAATAGATAGCCTACTGTGAAAAACCAAAAGATAAAACATATATTTTTGATGGAAGGATTATTTGGACAATTTTTGGATAGAAGAAAATGGAAAAGCTAATGAACTATAGGCAATTCTAGATGAGGAAAATATTATAGTAGACTTGGTTGAAGAAGATTATTTTGAAGTAATGGTATTTTTCAAAGTTATGTTAATAGAAAAATTAAATTCAAACTACCTTGAAGATATGAAAATAGTGGCCAAAACAATGAAATTCCCAATTGTAGTATATGGTGGATTTATAAAAAAAACTTATGAGACTAGAAAAAAAAGTACAACAAGAGGAAAGTCCACTCTTGGTTGTTGATGTACCAAGAAAGAAAAATGAAGTAGAGATAATTATCAATAAATATTAATGAGAAGAATAGGTTTAAGTTGATGTGTAGAAGCAATATATTACTTTTACAAAACGTAGTGACTACATAAATAGGATTAATAAATGAAAGAGTCGTGACAAAAAAAAGTCATGACTTTGATGAAATAGAAGCTTAAAAGAAAACTTGTAACTTATTTCATAGTCAAGGCACAGCTATTCTAGAGAGGAAATGTTGATGCCACACTGCACAATAAGTCATGACATTAGTGAAGAGGAGCATGCTCATTGATGTCATGATTAGTCATAAAGTCATGACATCTACTAAAGAACATGTTAAAGGAGCTTGATAGATGACTTGGTGATGAATGAGAATTATGGAAGACATGCTGAGGATAAAGACTATAAAGACAAGTTAGCATGGATTATTAAGATTACTAATTGAAATAGAGATCATAATATTAGTCTAGCTAAAGACATTAATCATAGTGTTGCTTGGGAGGTAACTCAAAATTTATTTTTGTGATGTGTGTTGTAATTTTTTTTGTATATAGTTTACACTTAAATATTTATACATACACCATTAAAAAGTCAAGTCGCTCAAACCCAATCATGACTTTCTACCAAGAAAAATTGAGTCATGGTACTCAAACTGAACCATGACTATAATCTTAAAGAAACATCATGACCATACACAAAGTCATAGGTATTTTTTATCAGCCATGACTAAAACTATAGTCTTATAAAATACACAAACCCTAATGTTTTTAGTGAAAATTTTTTCTTCTCCACTACTGTTGAAACTCATCATGACATCCATATTTAAAAAATCAAAGCAATAGTGGAGGAGGAGACACAAATTTCGAAGCTTATGGTGAGAAGAGAAGAGGCTAAACTGAGTTGCAGTTGGAAGTCTAAAGAAAAGTGATAGAAGCTACCCACCATAGAGACTTCCTCCCAAGTCATGGTGCTCAAACCCATGTTTTTGACCAAAAAGGGGAAAGAGATGGATAATATATATCCTAGTTAAAAAAAGTTTTTTGGATGAGTGGGGATTTTAAGAACTCATCCCACCTTTCTAGTTGATGATATATAGGAGTGATTGGGACAAATTTTATAACCACATGGAAAGGGAAAACGTGATGATCATGAGGGAGTTTTACTCCAATCTTGAAGATACACAAGATAATGGGTATTGTATGTGATAAGTTTATGTACATTTTGATAGAAAGTTTATAAATATAGTATTTGGATTGCGAGAAACTATGGATGATATAGCCTTTAAAACTCTAAAAAAACAACCAAACTACATGAAAAATTTGACTACTTTGACAAATGGTAAGATAAATTGGAAAGTATCCTCAAAAAGTGACTATGGATACTTAATGAGGAAGAATTCGTAAAAGAGAGCAACTTTCAGTTGGACTTTTTATTTTGTAGCCAACTCTCCACATCCCTACCACAATGTAAAATAGGGTGAATTTACTCTTTTTCATTAATGATTTTTTGATAGCATTGTCGATAATTGTTTAAAAACTTGATAAGACCTTATTACATATTATTGAATAGCTTGTTCATCACCTAATTTATTATTATTATTGCTACTATTTTCTTCCATGATCTCTATCATAGCTCCCTGTCTCAAGATTTATTTTCTTATTCCCTTAAATTCTAGCTCCAAAGGTTATGGTTTAATCTTAGATCTTTGGTTCATAAAATTTTGTGGCTACAAGATTGAAGAGAAAAAAAAAAGAAAACCCACAAAAACAAAAACAAACATTAAACAAAAATAGTTATCTAACAAACTAAAAATATAATTATCCATTTATAGAAATAATTATTAACTCATTTTGACTAATCAAACTAAAATAATCTCTAGAAATAGTGTTAAAAACTTGTTGTGACTTTTTTATAGAGTCAAAATTTATTGTTTGTGACATGGCTATTTGATACTCCATGTACTAACTTTTTTGGGTTCTTTGGAGTGTATTTATTGGTGTGTATGTATATATTTGTGATTTTATTTAATAGATTTTCACTAACTTTAAATTTTGAGAGATTTTAATGAAAATTAGTGAAATTTAGGTGGAAATTATTAAACTTAGTAGAGCAAAGGATTAGAAGGAAGAGATAAGTGATGAAGAGTCATGATATTTACCATAACATGACTTAAGTTTACCAACTATTAACTTACTGAGTAGTTATGATATTTTTCTTGGCCATAATTATATAAAACTAGTCATGATAATCTTTTTATCTCATAACTCTCAAATTTTCTTTCAATTATGCAACACAATCTGTATGGTCATGATATTATACTAGAGGCAAAGTCACACTATTATTAAAACAATGTAATGGTTACAATATTATTTCTATATCATGGTAGTCAAGTACCTCATTGGTAAAATTAATTATGGCAAATTCTAGTGTTATGATTTATATATTAGAAAGCCAAAATACTAAGTGTTTTAAGTCAATATAATTTTACACCATGATATTTTATTCCATAGAGCCTTTACTCTAGTTGAGGCTATTTTTTGTGTTATGACCTTGTATCCTAAAGAGATATATCACCAAAGTTGTAGTCATTTTTAGTACCATGACTTTAAGTTACAAATAGTAAATATATTAGTCATGGTTATTCCCAATTGCAATGATAATTTGTTCTAGAAAAGAGTTGCCTAAGTTATGATAGTTATTGTCAATGTAACTTTGGTACTCCAGAGAAGATCATACAAAACATAAAAGTTATGACTTCAAGTCAACACCATGACTTCTAATTGAATGTAACACATGGATACCCTAAAAAATCTGAGCAACACTTAGAAGAAAATGAAAAAAATGAGAGAATTGAAATTAGATTTCATCCAAGAGCCACTACAAATCATAGGCATATGATTTCAACACCCACTTAGAAAAAAATTTAAGGCAACCACATCAATATTTGATGAAGTTTAGGTTTTGACACTTTGATTCACATTTGAGCTTGCATTAGGAACCATTGATTCACATAAGATGTCTCTCAACACATCTCACATGAAATCTTCTTCAATATTAGGATAGATTAATATCTAGTGTTGAGTTATATAATTGTAAGTGATTGATATGTTATTATATTATTAAATAGTTGTGTTAATGTTGTGTTCTGGAATGATGATGAATATCAATGAGTTATAAATCTAACATTTAGATATGTCATGGATCATATTTATATGGTATAGTAAGAAGGTGATGATAGTCCTAATATTAACACTAGATTAATTTGAGCAAGTATTCAAGATTAAGATAAGCTTAATCATTGCAAGTATGATGGTCATTAAGTTGAAAGCACAAACATACTTATGACCAATCCATTGTGCATATTCTAGAAAAAATAATTTCGTGTAATATGAAAATAAAGTAAAATGTTTAGCATATGAGTTTCATCATAGTGTGTAAGTCATGTGTCAATTATGTTAAAGAGTGATAGGTAATTAAGTCATAAGATACATATGAGAGAAGGTGACCCTTATGGTGGCGAGACCTACTAGTCAAATTCTCTTGTATGATTTCTATAGGCAAGATTCATAAGAAGATGTAGGTTAATTATTATAAGTATGTTGCTTATAACAATTATGAGGGGACAATTATTAGGGGATCATCCTTGTAAGTGATTGTCCAAAAATGAAAACCACCTTATATTCCAAGAGGATACTTGAATGTTTTCACACTAATCTAATATTCATTCAATAATTAAACATAATATTGACCAAACATTAGAGAAATATTATCACACATAAGAAAGTGAGTTAACTTTAGAGTCCAAGTATATCACTAAAATCTCAAGTTTATCAACTCAACTCACATAGTAGTTGATTCACTATTGATTTCTTGAACTATCAAGTCCATCCTTATGGGATTGATATCATGACTTTTTTACTACTTGTACGACTCATATAATTGTAGGGATACAATAAGTTCTAGACACAATTACTAGGAATTTATAGTTGATTATAGTTTGATTAGTCAACTTAAGTTGACATGAATATCCTTGCAAGATTCATCATTGCTTCTATTTCTAGTTGATTTGATATACTAATTGCTCAAATTTTGTTTTGTATTTATTTTTTTTTTGTTTTATTTTTTTTATTTTGTAGCTATCATACTTAATGTGCATGAAATTTTAGGACTGAGTTAATACTTTTGGACCTAAAAATAAAGATTGTGTTGCAAGATAATCTACTCCAACCAAATCTATCATATGGAAGAAATAAACTCACGACAAAATAGTAGATATTATTTTAGGTCAGATATCGATTTCTATCCATATCATCATCCTTATGTTAAAAATTTTGAGAGTTTATTGTATGGGATACTTGAGCAACAATCACATCACTATGATCCATATCTAACAACTAAGCTGTATTTGAAGAAAGACTTCTTATTTTACCTATGAAAACAAGGAAGGCTAATAAAGAAAAATAAGCTCAGAAAAAAAGATTTGAAAACATTGATGTGGCTATGCAAAAAAAATCATGACTTCTATAAAGATAATAAATACCACGACCAAATTAACAATGAACAAGGTTGTGATATAAGCTGAAGGAGCCATGGAAATTATCACTACAAAGGAAGAAGAATCCACAACATTTCCTAATGTCATAACCCAAGTAGATAAAGAATCACAAGAGAAAGTCATGGTACCTTTCAATGTTGCTACAAAAAAAAGAAGAAGCATGACATTTTCCAATGTCACGGCCTAAATAGAGAAAGAAACATAAAAGGAATTCATGATATCCTTCAAAATTGTGATAAATGAAAAAAAAGTAATGATAATTTTTAAGGTTACGATCCCATTGGAAAATACAAAACAAAATAATATCATGGTGTTAAACAACATTACGACATTAGAAACCATTCAACTAAAGGGAAAGAAGACAGTAAATTGCTAATTTTTGAAAAGGACATAATGGAAAGATTTTGACTTAAGAAAGAAGGGAATGGTGATTATCTTCTATTTGAAATTATTGAGCAACAAAGAGAATACAAGGTGGAAGGACATAAAAGAATATATAGAGAAGCTCACATGGACAACTAAGATCATAGATCAAATTGGATATTCAATAATAGTCTATCTATGAATGTTAAATGTAGTATTGTTTGGGAGACACCCCAAGAATTATTTTTTGCATTGTATGTTGTAATAAATGATTTCATATTTTTTTTATTTATGTACATATACACACCTGATACTTGTACATGTTTACACTCAAAAGTAGTCGTGATACTCAAACCCCGCCATGAATTTCTTGTAAGTCAAGTAAAAACATCAAACCTACCTATGAAATTTCTGCTAAAAGAAGTCACAACCACAAGAAATGGTATAAAAGTTTTCTCATTAGCCATGACAAATCTTAATCTAGTGTAAAGTCCTGAACTCTAATTTTGTGACATTTTTAAATTTTTCTCCTCTCTTCTAACACAAACTTCTACAATCCTATATTTTGAAGATCTAAGTAAACATGGAAGAGAAGACCTTTATTTTGTCTTCTCTTTTAAAGTGACAAAGATAATCTACTACCAAGACTCTTTTAAAATTCATGACATCAAAGCTGATTTTTTTACAAAAATGGGGAAGAGATGGATGACCTCCATGTTGATGAAAAAAGTCTTTATAGTAGAGTTGGGAATCATTGATTTTATTCCACCTTTCTAGGAAATGATTGAGAGAGAAATTGGGATAAATTATATATGCATATGGAAAGGTATAATGTAACCACTATTAGGGAATTTTACTCAAATTTAGAAGACAGACAAGACAAGAGTTGCTATGTATGAGGTGTTTAGGTGCATTTGGATAGGAAGTTCATCAACTAGGTATTTGGATTGCAAGAAGAAGTGGATAGTACAACCTTCAAATTCCTAAAGATGTAGTCAAATTACAAAGTAATCACCAAAATATTGATGTGTCAAAGAGTACATATGGGTACTTAATGCAAGGATAACTCATGAAGGAGAGAGTAAGGTGTAGTTATATTTTGTATGCTTGATTTTGTAGCCAATTCTCCATGTCTCGACCATCATGCAAGATATGGTGATCTTGATTTTTGCCCTAGTCAAAGGCTACAGTATTCATATGGGAAAGAATCATGAGAAGTATATTCTCGACTTTTAAGAAAGTGAATTTTTTGGTCAAATAATTCGCCAATATTTTATTACTTTACTATAATGAGCTGATTGAGTCCCATTGGCAGGTGTTTAGAGAGGGCTAAAAGGAGACAAAATTAAAAAGGAAATTTTTATAGAATAATAGTCAACCGAAGTTGGGCAATAAGTATCACCCATCCACAGAGCCAACATAGAAGTAATGAAAAGAGGTCAAGAGATGCATGAAGAAGATCACTGCTAGTATTCAAGTATTATTTGTCTAAGAAAGTGGTTAACATGGAAAATATCATCAATATTTTGTGAATAATGAAATTAGAGGTCAAATATAGAGAAGCATGTTAGATGGTAGAAATAAAAGTCATGCATACTTTTCTAGCAAAGGAAGTGGAGAGAAGAGACACCTAGTGGCAAGAATACGTGAAAATAAAAGAAGAAAATGACAAAGAAACTATAGCGAAAAAAGATATATTATAAGAGATGCATATTAATAAGAAGAAGATGTTATTTGTTACCATCTGAGAGAACTTTGAAAATAAAGTTATGAAGATCTTAGAAGAGGTGATAAAATGTGTGGTGATCGGAGTGATGTGAAGTGATGATCATTTAGAAAACTTTATGAATTCGTCATAAATGGATGGTAGAAAATATGATGGATAGAGAACAAATGGTGAAGAAAATAGTGCATTAGAGATAAAAATAGCGGATTAAAAATTTGGAAAGATATTGTGAGAATCAGAAGCAAATGTATTTTATACTTCGTTTATTTGAAATTACATTGAACTCCATTGGAAAGAAGTAAGATGCTATGTGCAAATTGTTTATGCAGATAACGGAATGGATGAAAAACAATAAAGAAAATTTAAAGAAACCTTCCATATCTATTCCTCCATATGAGTCCTCCAAGGCATATTTTCTATTTTAGGATTTGATCCATGAGAGCAAGCAAGTCGCCATCCTTTTTCTCCAAATTGGGATGTGTATTATTTTTCTTGATGATTTTATATTGTGATCTCCTTATTTTATTGATGATGTTTATAATGGAGTGAGTTTTATTGCTTTGGGACAAGTAATACTTTGATGTGTTAATTTGTTTGAAACTCTACATACAAATTCTTATGGATTGTTTGGAGTGTATTTCTTAGTGTGTATGCTTGTATTAGAGAAATTTTACTAACTTTATGTTTTGAGGAATTTTAATGAATGTTAGTGAAATCATATCTATTTAGGGAGACATTATATGACTTGGTGGAACAAAATCTTTGAGAGGAGAGAAGAGTAATGAAGAGTAATGATATTACCAATATAATGACTCAAGTTCACATTCCATCATCTTATCAAATAATTATGGTGTCCTTTTTTGGCTATAACTCTATAAAATTAGTCATGCCAATCTTTTTCTATCATGACTCCATCACCAGGTTAACATATTCTTTTCACTATACAAGACGATCTTCATGACTATGAATTATCTTGGAATAATAGTTGCATTATCTCTAAAATAATTTAATAGTCACAACCATTTCATGGCATCCATGTACCTCACTTATACAATTAATCATGTCAAATTCAAACACTATAACTTATTTATTATAGAGCCAAAATATTAAGTATTTTGAGTCATAATATTATTTTTTTGCCATGACATTTTATTTCAAAGAGCATTTACTCTAGTTGTGACCTTTTTCTGCATTGTGACCTAATTCTCTAGAAAGACATCAACAAAGTTGTAGCAATTCCTAATATTGCAACTATGGTTTATAGTGAAAAAATATATCAATTGTAACTATTCCCAGCATTGTGACATTTTTTTAGAGGGGAGTTACCTAATTTGTGGTATTCATTGTCACTACAACTTTGGTACTCTAGAGAAGATCAGATGGGACATGAAAGTCATGACCTCAAGCCAGAACTATGACTTCCATTTGAAAGTATCACATAAATACCCCAAAATATTTAAGCAATATTTAGAAAAAAAAATGAAAAAAAGAGAGAAATAAATTAGATTTCAAGCCAAGAGATACTACAAATCCAAGGTGCATGATTCCTACAATCAATGGAAAATTCAAGGTGAATGCACCAACACTTGATTAAGTTTTAAGTTTTGATGAATCGATTCATTATTTTTACTTCCATTGAAAACCTTGATTTGCACATATATCTATTAACATATTGCATAAGATCTTTCTCAATGTTAGGCTAAATTGATATCTAGGAATGGATTATATACTTGTTTGTGATGGATTAATTATTATTATATTATTGAATATTTATATTAATTATGGTATTGTGGAATATTGATGGATATTAATATATTATATAATTGAAATTTAGGATTTTTATTATATTATAATTTTGTTCATGGTGGTCAGGTGGATGGTGACAAGTATGTCACAGTACACACTCATGTGGTATTGAAGAAGGTAGTGACAACCTTTCTAACCTTGATGTGTGAGACAAATCTATGAATAAAAACTCAAGATTGAGATAAGAATAATTATTGTAATTATGAAACTCATGAAACTATAAGTATGAATGCACTTATGATCAATTTATTTTGCATATTCTAGAAGAATTTGCCTCGGGTAATATGAAAGTTAGGTAGAATATTTAACCTAATAATTTCATAGTGCACACATAATAAAAGGTGACCCATAGGCAATATGACAATTATCTTACCTAGTTACTTAGTTCATGGGTCATCCATGCTTCTACTCCTTTTAGGAAATATATCAACTACCTTTGACAATTTCTTCAAGTTTGTATTTCTATTTTCCAACCTCAATAGTCATCATAGATATGAAATGAAGTGGTAATAATTATGTTTGAGCTTATAGCTTCATAAGTGTCATATTCATATTAATTAACATATGTCTTCCTAATGTTTTTTTCTGATGGAAGTCATTCAAGAAAAAATGATCATAGTGTTGTCAACACCTTATGAAATACATCCACTTACATATGTCTTGCCACTTACCTATTACTATCCCTCATGCCCAACATATGACTCATACACTATGGTAAAATCCCTAAGCACAAATTTATTTGTGCTTCTAGTTTTATTAACATCATACTCATATCAATTAATCTTATATAAATTTAGGATTTTTGTGCATAGGTTCATCTAATGAGATAAGAGTAGAAGTGTGTTGTCCCCACAAGTATATGAGTCATATAAATAGTAAAATGAATGTAAGTCCAAATATTGATCACACAAGGATTGAGTTAGTAGTTCGAGCAAACAATATTGAATCAACTACTACTCGAGTTGAGTTAATCAACTTGAGCTTCCAACATTATACTTAGAGTCTTAGACTATAGGGTTGACTCACTTCATTGTGTATGAAAATATTTTCTCGAGTGATTTGTCAATGTTATGATGGATTATTGAATGAAGTATATATTATGTAAAAATATCCAAGTACCCTCTTTGCATACAAGGTTGCTATCATCCTTGAACTATCACTACCAAGGATGATCCCCTAGTAGTTATTCTCTTGGTATTTAACTATTGAAGCAACACATCATTTCATTCATAAGTCATCCTTGCATCAACTTTTTTTAACAAATCATCAATTACCCTCAACAATTACTTGGAAAATGCATTTATATTCTCTAACCACTAATATCTTAAAGACAAAAGATAATGTGATAATTAATATATTTGTACTTTCAATTTCAAATGTGTTATACTCACTACAATTAACATACATCTTCCTATGAATCTCACATCATACCGAAGTATTTTCCTTCACAAGACTATCACCATGATATAGTTAACCTCCTCTTGCATGTGCCATATGACCTACATGTCACTATTCATCATGGCAAACTCACAACTCACACACTATAGTGAAATTCCCAGATTATATATTCTACTTAACCCTTACATTACTCAAGCCTAATTCTTCTAGAATATGAATAATGAATTTGTCATAATTTCATTCCTGCTTTTAGCTTCAAGAGTGTCAAACTTGTAATGATGGAACTAACCTCAAACTTGACTTTTCGCACATAGACCCATCCCACATATTTATATTAGAATGTTTATCACTTTCTTTTTATCATATCATGTGAGTGTATCCCATGGAAAATCTATCATCATTTGTCATAATTGAGACACATAAAATTATGATGTAGTAAAAATCCTAAATCCTACTTTTATAACATATTCATATCCATCAATATTTCATAACACAAGATCAACACAAATATTTAATGATATAAAAATATTGTATCTATCCTGCATAAGTACATAACCTATCTTTAGATATCAATTTAGCCTAACAATGAAGAAGATTTTATCTAAGATGTGTTGAGAGGGATCTCTAACAAATCAAGGGTTCCTAATGAAAACCCTAATGTGAATATAAGCTTTGAAACTTATAATTTAATCAAATGTAGTCATGCTTGCCATAAATTTTTCCCTAGGTGTGGGTTAGAATTGTAGAAATTCTTGGCTAAAAATTTAATTTTCCTTCTCTCTTTTTTGTTATTCTTCTAAGTGTTTCTTAAATACTTTGGGTATCCATCTAATACTTTTAATTGGAAGTTATGATACTAGCTTGAGGTAATTACTTTTATGTCTAATTGGATCTTCTCTAGAGTATCAAAGTAGAAGTGGAAATGAGTACCATGGCTCAGTTAACTCTCATCTAGAACAAAATATCATAACACTGAGAATGACCATGATTGATATATTTACTTTCAATAACTCAGAGTCATTATACTATTAATGGCCACAGTTTTGGTGTTTTCTCTTTAATGCACACAGTTGTAGTACTGAAAAAGACCATGACTAGAGTAAACACTCCATAGAACAAAATGGCATGGAAAAAACTAATATCATGACTCAAAATACTTAGTATTTTGACTTTGTAATGATTAAACCATAATGTTGGAATTTGTTGTGACTAATTATAGTAGTGAGATACTTGACGATCATGACATAGAAATAATATCATGGTTGTTGTGACTTTATTACTCCACCTAATTTTTTTTAGTCATGTGATATCCTAAAAACTCATTAATAAGAATATCTTATCAACTAAGATCCACAAGTATATGAGTCATATAGATAGTATAATAATCTTTCATCTAGATATCAACCCATATGGATTATATCAGCAATTCAACAAGAGGTGGTCCATTTTTAGTATAATAGATACTTTGTTAACTACCCTTGATGGTTACTTCACAAGCACACTCTTTTATCCACTAATCTCAATTGTGTTAAAAATCGATGATTGACATGGTTTTTAAGTACTTACACTTTCAGCATTTTAAGCATCATACTCACATAATTATTATATATTTTCTTCTGGTATCACTGATCGGAACAATATAAGTAAAATGAACTCACAAGGGTCTTCACATTGCAAGTCATCACACAGTCATGTATGTATCAAGGATTATCTATCATCCTACTCAATAATGATGTGACTCTCACACTAAAGATAAACTCTTTAGTAAAATATTCTATATAACATTCATCCTAATTGTGAATCAGTCCCTCTACAATATGTACAATGGATTAATATATAAAAATATTTGTACTTTTAATTTTATAAGTATCATTCTCATGACAATTAACATACCAAAACTTTGGGATTCGATACATAAGTTCATCTCATGCATTGAAATTAGAAGGGTTTTCACCACCTTTTTATCACGTGCATGTGTGAGTCTCATGACTTGCCTATCACCATTCATCATGAAATACTCACACAAACCCGCCATTAGTCAAAACCATAATTATATTTGTATTTAGTCATTATCCATCAATATTTTTAATATAAAATATAATCAAATCATAATTGCATCAATCATTTAAATAATCTACATCACATAATCCAAATAATACAAACCCTAGACCATGCTAATTTAAAATAATTTCTCAAATTAACCCCCAGAGGAGAAAGTTTAAAAGCCATGCCCCCGAACTCTAGGGATTGGTATTGGTCATACGTCTCTTGCATGCTTGTGAAACCCATAGAAAGTACAAAATTTGCCTTTATGGTTTATAGTTGTCATGACTTTTTCTTATTTCTTGTAGGAGAAGGAGAAGAAATAAAATATTATTCAAAAAATCTCTAACATTTTTTTATACTTGGGCAACTTTGCATTTATCTAAGTAGTATGTCATGACTTTCATATGAAAGTCACAACTCTAGCATTCTTCTCTTCAACTTGGGGTCATGACTTTAGAAAATGGTTGCAACTATATTTAACAATTGAGTTCTCTATGACACAAGGCCATGGTACTGCAATAACCACAACTTGGCCCTAATCTCTCTATAACACAAAAGTAAAGCACTGTAAAATTGTCATGATTTTTTGTCTTCAATTTTTATAATCCATAGAGGTCGTGACATGGTGAAATGGTCATGGGATGATGATGACTTCCAAATATTATTATATAGCTGTGGTATTTTGATGAGGCTATAGTATTAGTCATTTGTCTTTTTTTATATGTATGGTAGAAGTCATAGTTATATCTTCCTTTGATAACAAGAGTCACAGCCTTAAGAAGAGTCATACCTGAGTAATATCCTTGGTAATATGTAGTGACCCAAAATTTTTGACTTTGAATAATTGTGATGAATTTGGCTTGAGTACTTGTTGCTCATTAATTTTCTATAGCATACAAATCATGATTTTATAGAAAAGCTAGGAATTTGACTTGAGACAACCAAACTATATAAAGATAAAGTCATGACTCCATTAGAATGTCATAGCCATTGAGAATATGTTTCATAGTGAAAAGATTATGCTAATGAAAGGGTAGGATTGTAGTATATGAGATTTTTCCAATGACCATTTAGATAGAATTTTAGCCAAGAATAGATGTTGATACTATGAAAGACTTGGAGATTTATTTTATCTACTAAACACCTCCAAAAACTTATTGAGTTCACAACTATTCATCAAAGTTATTGAAAATATCAAAAATTATGAAATCAACACATATTCACTCTACTTCCAGATATACACATCATTCTTAATTATCAAAATATACTAGAAAGTTCAATAAATTGAATATCAAACAAACTCACATACTAAAATGATTAATTGTCCCTAACTAATAACTTTCCCCTTCATTAAAAAATAAATATGCATCATCACAATGAATTTTGATGACTAGGTTTGAGTGTATTAGGGTCTATATATAATGAAGCAACTTCAAGTGGACATATCTATAGTCATGATAGGGTTTGAGTTATATGACTATGCTCATGTATTTGGGCATGTGTATTTGTTTATGTAGTAGATATAAGTGTTTATTATATCAAACATACATGAAAAAATTTGGGTTTCCTCCCAAAAAGCATTATATTTAATATCTATAACTAGAACATCAAAACCTATTTAACTTCATCAAAGATCTCTAATGTCCACTCATTTTTTTCAGTATATTATTTCACTTCCTTCTTGTTAGTCTTTTCATTTAGCCTTTATTCATCTACATTCATCTCTAAGATGGTCTCCTCGTTTGATTCAACAAATTTTGTAAATTTTGAGGCTTCTATTTCTTCGCTCCATTATCTCTTTTTCTTCTGGATTCCCAAAATTGTAGTGATGAGTACTGCCACAACTTAGTCTTTGAGCTTATCTTTCAAAGTCATGACACTATGAATAACCATGATTTTGTCTTGTACCTTTTCCTTGCCCTTTTCTTTCTCTAACTCCTAAGTCATTATACTAGGCACAACTATGGCTTTGTCTTTAAGCTTTAGATGAACTACTTCTTTATGTATTCCCAAACTCATGGCACTAAGCACAAGCATAGCTTTGTCTTCTATCTTTTCTTAGCTAATTTTATTTTATAACTCAAAGTCATGGCCTAGGCATAGTAGTGGGGTTTTCTTTGATTTTTCCTTGATTATTTTCATTCTGGGACCTCAAAATTATGACACTAGACATGGCCATGACTTTGTCTTTGATGTTTCTTCTATGAATTCTATCTCATCCTTATAAAGTTTCACCCTATGTCCATTAACCTTAAAATTCTCTTATGCATTTTGACTTTATGGTGACGGCTCCATATGATGTCATGGATACTACTTCAAATGGACTACATCTAAATTTCAATTTCCTGGAAAACACCTTTATCCTTGAATTAAAAACTAATACCTTTTCTCTGACTTTGAACTCTCTCTTTTGTAAATTCTTGTCATGCCATTATTTTGTCTTATCTTTATAAATGTGTGAACTGATGTATACTTCATTTCTCAAATTTACTGATTCACTCATTTGTAGTGTTCATCTTTTCTTTGTATCATTCAAATAATAATTCACCTTCTTGATTTACACCATGCCTTATGTTTAAGTTCAATAGGTAAATAACATGACTTCCCAAAAACAAGTCGAAAGGGAAACATTCTCAATGGTATTTTGAAAGCTATTCTAAAGGCCCAGCCATAATGCTTCCTCCAGACATTAGGACCAATCCTTCCAAGATGGATTAATTATTTTCTCTAGGATTTTCTTTATCTCCCTATTTGAGATTTCTATTTACTTGTTTATTTGTGGATAATATGTGAGCTACTTCGTATGTTTTGGCCCTTGTCTTCCCAAATATGCTTCAAACATTTTATTGCAAAAGTGGCTCCCTCATCACTTATGATACATCATAGTGCTCCAGATCAAGTGAAAATATTTTATGCAAGAATTTTAAATTGGTTCTCCCCCCATTTTTCTACACAATAATTACTTTCACCTATTTGCATACATATTTGGATACCAATATAATATATTCTTGTACACAAGATACTAGAAAATGATGAATGAAATCAATACCCCATACATTAAAGATCTCTACTCCTAAATTGCTATTCAGTGGTATTTCATTTCATCTAGATATATTCCTTAATCATTGATATCTATCATAATTTCTCGCCATACTATGACAATCACAAAACAATATTGACTGATAAAAACTAGGTTTTAGCACTTTTGAGTTCTTTATTCCTCTTGAAATGCCTTCCATATGGTGATGAATAAGATTTGAGAATACTTTTAATTATTTGTCTTCAAGGATGCATCTCCTTATAATTGGTTATCACATTGGCAGTTTCTTATTTTATCTCTAATTTCAAGATCAAATTCTTTGAGAAGTAATATCTATCTTATCAATCATGGTTTAGTCTCCTTTTTCATCATTAAATATCATGTCATTGTGTAAACCATATAGATGACTACTTTTGCCTCAAGAATGTACAGCCAAAATTTGTTGTCAGAAAAAACCATAGCTAATATTTCATTCTTTATTAAAATAAAAAAAAATTATCTTGCTTATGTTACAATACATCTCCCAAGACATATGCATTTGCATCACACATAATTATTTTGCTTATGATAGTGGAGTCATTCACACTTTAACCATCCTCATCTGATTATCTTGGGTAGTATTTTTATTTTTTAATTCTACTATGATAGCTTGCATCCTTTATTCTAAACCTAACTTCTCTTCTCTTCATGATGGTTGACAATTAAAACTTGAGCATCTTTGAAAAGTGAGATTTGAGCCCACTAATTCATATGGATGTAAAATGATAATCTCTCCCAATATTATTCTCTTTTATTCTTGAGTATTAAGCTTCCTTAAAAGAGCTTCTATCTTTGCTTCAATGGTGGTGAACCAATCCAACTCTAATATTCTAGTTTGTCTTCTCATAAATGAGTGATCTATTAGAGATTAGAAGTATTTTTTTACTAGTTCATCAAATAAATAATATATCACCTCTAATTAATTATTTATATTTGACCATCTATTAGATGTATCAACCTTGTATCTCATCATATAGTTCAGCTTATTTTAGAAGTTTTTGGCTTGGAACAACAATTCAAATTCATGTTGAAAATTTTTCCTCAATAACTTATTCAAATGGTCCCAAGGATCATATAAATTCTTATGCTCATCTTGCTAGAATTAGCTTTTCTTGCTCCATAATTATGATATAATTTTAGGTGGAAAGAAGTTAAAGAAAAAGGTCCTCTTTAATTCATCCTAATTATCAATAGAGCCATGAATTAAATATTGGAATCAACTTTTGTGCCTTATCATTTAATGAAAATAAAAATAAATATAACTTTATTATATCGAGGGTAACTCCATTCATTTGTACAATGTCGCATATCTCCAAAAATATTATGACATGTCCATTATGGTCATCCAATGCTCTTTCACTATACTAGTACTACTAAATCATATCTACAAGACTTGACTTTAACTCAAAGTAGCTGGTTTCTACTGGTTACAATACAAATTATTGCTTATCATCATGGACCTTCAATAATATTCCAAGGTATGGTAGTGGATGGGTTGTTAGAAAAATATCCCATTACCAACTAATGGCTCTCAATTACTATGAGGGCCCTCCATAGATTCTTTATCAACTCTTTGTCTAGCAATAACTTTTCTAGTTCTTTCAATTTCTGGGTATAGGGGCGTTTGCTCACCCCTATAGTTTTGACTCATATAATGGAGCTAAAAAGAAAAAAAAGAAAATTGCAAAGGATACAAGCAAAAACTAAAATATAACTATTTACTTTCAAATAAGTTAACTAGACTTAGCATTTAGATTTGAAGAAAGATATATCAAACTCAATGCAAAGTAAACTACTAAAAAATAATTATCCTTTTATAAGGATAACTATGTTAACTTATGTTAACTAACCGAACTAAATAATTCTCAGCAATGATGCCAAAAAAACTTATTGTGACTTTGTTATGCAACCTAATTTTATTGATTAGATGATGTTTCAAAGACTTGTTAATAAGAGTTTCTCATCAATAAAGATCCACAAGTACATGGGTCATACAAAAAGTAAAGCTAACTTTCAACCAAATATCGATGTCATAGAGATTGTATTGGTAGTTTGGTTATTTCATAATGAGATAACTCATTTTTAGCAAAATGGATATTTGGATATTAGATAATCTTATATTCATGGGTTTATTCATTTAATCTATATGATAATGTTTAAGTTGCTCAACTTGTATTGTATGTGGGCATAGAATAAAAGTTGGGGTGTTGTACACTGACTCTTTTCTTTAATATCATACAAGATGATTATCACTATTGAGCTCATCCCAATATTGATCACCTAATAGCTATCCTATTGGTATATCACCATCAAGACATCAATTCATCGATGCTCAAGAGTCATTTACATTCTCATGCTTTTTTAGCAACTTAGTCAACTACTCTTTATAGTTGCTTCATATGCATTCTTTTATTCTTCGGCCTCAAGTGTCATAAAGATTAAAGATTAATATGATTTGCAAGCACCCATACTCTCAACTTTATCAGCATCATACTCACATAATTAATATACATTTCACTCAAGTTTCAGTGGTGGGAACCATATGAGTAAAAGCAAATCACAAGAGCTGTCATCACCTTGTGATTCACAACATACTCATACATGTCTCAAGGATTGCATATACCTATCCTCTGCAATGATGAGTGACTCTCATACTAAAGGTGACTCTCTTAAAAAAATTTATTTAATATCCATCCCAATCAAGAACTAATTATATTAAGATGTCTAAAATGGACTAGCTTATAAAGGAATTTATAGTTTCAACTTTATAAATGTCATACTCATGATGATTAATCTATCCAAATTTTAGATTTCAGTAATAAGTTTATCTCGTGTATAATATTCAAAATGGTCATCACTTCCTTCCTATCATATGTGTGAGTGAGCCTCATAATTACCTATCACCGTTCATCATGGAAATCTCACACAAACCTACCAATAGTTAAAACCCTAGTTAATGCTTTAATCATCAATCTATCAATATCCATAACATAAAATAACTCAAAACACATTCATTCATAGCTACAATAAAAATCAATGTAACATCACATATATCAATTTAAACAAACCCTAGACCCATGTTATTTTGGTAAAAAATATTGAATCTATGCTAGAAAGGTGGGGGTTTCAGACCCATGTCAAAGTAGTGATTTGCATTAAGCCTCACATTCCTTGCTTGCTTGTTGAACTCCTAGGGAGTGTGAAATTCACCCCTAGGGTTTGGTAGTTTCACCTGATTTGGCTTGTTGCATGGAAAGAGAGAAAATGAGAGATTCCTAGGAATTTCTCTTTCATTTTTATACTTAGATGACTCTATATTACTCTAAGTAGAAATTCATGGCTTTTAGAAGGAAATCACTACTTTGACCTTCATCTCTTAAGCTTTAGGTAGTGACTCTTGAAAGTGGTCGTGACACTAGATTGTATCCAAATTTTTCTATAACACAAAGTTGTGGTACTAAAAATAACTATGACATAGGCCTAATGTCTCTATAATATAAAGTCATGACAATGTGAAGTTGTCATGGCAATGTGAAGTTGTCATGGCTTCGTGCATTTGTATTCTTATCTTAAATAAAATGCTATAGTTCTGGGAAATGGCCACAACTTAGAGAAGGCTTCTCAAATTTATATATGGCCACACCATTGTGATAAAGCCTTGACAAAGATATTGATCATTCTTGATTATTAAATGGTCATGGCACTAAGAAATAGTCATGGCACTAAAAAATAGTAATGGCACTAAGAAGGACTCTCTTGTATATCATGTGGTCATAGTGTTGGGAAATAGCTATGATACAAATTTTTCCCTTGATATGTCTTCAAGTGTCAATAATATTATGAGTGGTCAGGGTACTAGCCTTCGTTTTCTCATATATCATGTTTTCATAGTTTTGAATGGAAACCACCATACTGGTAATTAACTCAAGCATAAAAATTATGGTTTGTCTTCCTTGAAGGATAAGAATTATAGCATTAAAAAATAGTCATACTTGAATAATTTCCTCTGTAGTCCCGAGATTTTCAAATTAGAATAATTATCATGGGTTTTGCCAACGTATTTTTTGGCTTTGTAACTTTCTATAGCTCAAAAATCATTACTTTGTAAAAAAACCATGACTCTAACTTGAGACTACCAAATAATATTAAAGATAAAGTCATAGTACTTGGACTTAACCATGACCTTGAACATTAGTGGGGTACTTAGATACTATGATATAAAATTAATGTAATAGCTATTTATATTTTATGAGATTATGTATAGCTATGACTCTATGATAATATCATGGCCACTAAGAATATGTCACTTAATAGAAGAATTATGCTAATGAATTAGAAGGGTCATGGCATACAAAGATTGTAATAACCTTTTAGGTAGAGTTTCAGCCAATAATGGACATTGAAACTTCATAAGACTCTATGTACTACCCACTAGCTAACCACTATCAAAAACCATTAAGTTTCATGACTATTCATTAAAATTCACCAAAAATCATGAAATCAATCCAAATTTTTTCCTATTCTATACTACACAATATCTTAAAGGACAATAATACATATTATTGTTTAGTAGTTTCAACATTGAACATGGTAGAAATTATGTTTTGAAATTAATGCATCCATAATAATAAGATAATATCACTGTCATCAAAGAATATAATTCATAGTAAAAGACTATATATGACAATAGGGTGATAGAGTATGACACAAAAATTGCCACAACTTATTTATAAAATCTTAGTCAAAAAAGGCTATCATGACTTCTCAACAAGCATGTGTTAGGTTAACTAAGCTGTGACATTAGAAATATCATGACTTTTCCTTATTATTCTGTCCTTCATCTTAGTTTTCCATTAATTATGTTAATTATACCCAATTTATATCCAATTTCACTATTATTAATTTATTTCCATAATAATTGTAATTCAGTAAAATCATTTCAATTAAAGCTCATATTTAATATAATCACACAATGAAAATAATATAAAATAACATCTAAAAGTCTTTACTTTGAGTATAGAGAACTCCTCCCTATGTGACCGATCTTTCCTATCATGAGACTTTTCCTGCCATCAATTTGTAAAATTGATTGATCCTATGTTACTTAAGGAATATATGTCAATCTTGAAATTGTTTGATCTCACTAGAAAACATCACAAAGTCAATTTAACTCCATAGAGAATTCTTGAAATTTAACTCTAGCTACCATCTTTTTCTAATCAATGTCAATTTTCCTATCCCTCAAAAATGGAAAATATACTACTACTAAATATAGGCATGATCTCAATTCCTCATTTTTCACATGCTACTCGTGGAGATAATGCCCATTTTTTGTTCTTAATAGAGTGGGGAACAACAAATCAAATGATCTTTAGTGGCCTCATCTTACTCAATATAACTGGTAATAGCTATCCATCTTTCTCTTTCATGCCCTACCTTATCTTCTTTCACTTGATCTATGCTACCTCCATTTATTGATATTGGGTTGACATGATAATTTTTTATCGAATGGGTTTTGCTCATAGCTTTAATAGATGTGCTAGGCAATTCTTCTCCATTCCTTCAGACAAGTAATTTCGACGGAATGTTTTTTTCCTTGATTTGTCTTTCTTTCTTTTTATTTTTATCTTCTATGGCTTGATCAATTGATACCATATGGAAAGATAAACAATAAAGCACTACATTGGTATCTATCAGAGTGTTGAGAATGTGATATTTCTTTACACAATCTCAATCTCAATAGGATTTGGAAAACCTTCCTTCGATATGATTTGAGAAGTATTTGAGGAAGTCTTTTATAATGTTATGCTAGTCCCTTTTTCAATGTCATTACTTTGAGATCTAGTACAATGAGATTACTTTTTGGTTTATTAGTCTATTATACATAAAAACAAGGAAGAGATAAGCTATATGTCTTTCTCGAAATTTGGTATATGAGATATGTTTATACAAGGTCTCACATGTAGAGATCCTCTACCCATAGAGAAAGGAATTGATAGTAAACAAATCATTCAGCAATGAAAGTTCCATGGCATAGATTGACCTTTACCTAATTTGTCTTGAAGAGTGAGATTATTACTGCATAGATAAGGTGCCTATCTCTATAAGGTACTTCCAATTAATGAATTTCTCTTGAATTTACATTTAAAATTGTAAATAGAAGGCATTACTCCTTATGATTGAATGCATGTGATCAATGTAATTGAGGAAGCCAACATTGACTAACTTTCATGGTTAAGGTTCGAAGGGAAAGAACCAACAAGATAGGGCAGTCTCTGCTCCTCTCTAACTAATAGGAGAAGCAAAACTTGTAGCATTTCATCCTTGCTTGATCATTCTATTAGTCATGGTAACAGATTGATTATCTCTCAAAAGGTTTGTGATCTATGATTGTGTGTAATCTTTCAAACTAATAACAAGATATAAAGTAGTAAGTAGAGCTAGATTTCATTATTGGTTGAAGGATAAAGATAAGAAGGAAGCATAGCTCCAAGACAAAGATGCAAGCTTGATTTCTTTATTTGCCTCACCTTAAGGGTTGAGCTACCATCTTTATTGGCTTGTCTTGTGCTAGTCGAGGTAAGGAGCTAATCAGGGTATCCATCCATCAGATTAGTCTAACCCATTCAATACATGGATTCATGTTCTCAGTATGAGTTCTTTCCTTCTTGATGGGTGAGTTGGGATTAGAAGAAGGTCTCCATAAGATAATGGAATTGTGCAACATAAAAATATGTCATTCCCCTCTTTATTCAATATTTACCATGGCATGCCAAGGATCATTGAAGAACTAACCTATATGTCATTTCCTTGCCAAGTCAATGAAACATAAAAATATGTAACATAAATGAAATTAAAGTTAAAATAGCAACATAACAATGGTATAAGAGGAATAAAAGAGAGTTAACCTAGCAATGGTATTAGAAAGATGTGATCCAGTATTTTTTGTAAAATAGAGATGATTGGGCAAGTGTCCTAGCTAATAAATGTGCAGAGTGAAAAAAAGATAAATACAATGTTCTCAAAAAGAGGAATAAAAATATACAATTAAAAATACCATCAAACAATGTCTAACTGATTGTTTGGGCCATTCATAGTTTATTGTAAGAATGAGGTTAAACTTAACACATGAATGACTTAGATCTCTCTTTGAGACAAGCATATGACTACTAGCAAAATAGATACTAAATTGAAGCATTCAATGTAACATAATGAAAAGCAAGGACTTGAGTCAAAAAGTCATAGTCAATTTCATTCCAGAAATTCTTTAGTGGCTCTCAAGGTATTTGGCCAAACAAAATTTCCATACACGTAAGTTGTAGCTAAGCTTGCCACTATAGAACCTTGATGTTAAAAAATTTCTTCATTAAGACCTCCACGAATAGGTTTTACCACTGAGTTAGGTTGTCTAGCAAGATAGGTACTACTCCACCTTGTTCATTTATTCTGAACTATCCACATAAAGCCAAGGAATTAACCTATGAAGCATCTCCTTTTAATTAAGGTGAATTAACATAATTCTAATTTAAGTAGGTGAACCAACAATCTCTTTCGAGCAAGATCTTTCCCATGAAATGAATGTTTTATACATTTCACCATGAGAAAGTAGATCTTCAATTCAAATAGCTAGTATAAACAAGTCAAGTAGTAACTTCTAGACTTAGGATTATTTCAAATGACACAAAATACTATTTATGAATTTGTAGGCCAAAGAAAGAAATATATCTATTCAAATATCAATGACTTTTTCATTAAAAAAGTACTACGTAATTACTGCCTGGAAAGAATGAGAATTTTACATTCTATGTAAGCATTGGCTAGAGTATCCAAATGTTTTTTGTTCGAATATATTGGAGTGTCCCATATAGTATGGCAACTAAAATGATTTTTTTAAAGTTAGACTATTAAAGTAGTTGTTGGGGGTCACTTCTCTTTTTGTGCTTTCACTTTAGCTACTAAATATATCCAAGGATAGATAAGTTTTCACTAGCTTTGCCTTGCTCATGCCAAACAACTCAAGCAAGAAGACTCACTAAGCAATATGGCTAACTATCATAATAACCTATTTTAGACACATGGTGTTAGACTTGCATCCATTTACTACCTCGACAGAAAGAACAAATAGGCTGCAAATGAGATAGACAATGATGAGTTAGAGTGATGGGAGAAAGTGAAATAACTTCATCTTTGGGTAAACAATTAGACTAAATAATAAAGACAAAAGTGCACATGGACACACCTCGAGGAAAAGCAACTTAACACAATAAGCTATGGAAATGCTTCCAATATACCAACTGAGAGAGAAAGTGAAAGATGATGCTATTGTACTTGCTTACAAATTTTATGATTCCATTTGGGCTTAACTGATTATGAGAAAGGTTGCACCAATAGATGCACACCCAATATCAATTACTGAAAGACCACAAACAAGAGCAAAAGTAACTTAACTGCTTCGCAAATAGATCCCAAAAATGATAACCTTGTTGGCCTTGACTCTCATCCTCACAAAAAAAAATAGTCAAACTATAGAACTAGAAACAAGATATTATTACTTTATGATAAAGGGAATAAACTTTTTGCCTATTGACTAAGCTAATAGATAGCTAAAATAGACCTTTTTTCTTTATTGCCTCTTTATATTTTATGTCTATGTTTGAGCTCGAGATTTAGGCTATTCATCTTGGAATTGGGGGAAAGACTAGAAAGATTCAATAAATTTTATGACATTGGGCTATAGCACATTCTTCCTATAATTATGAATTGCAAATCTCTCATCAGGATATAGCATTTAACACCTTTCCTTATTCATTTCTTGAATAAAAAATTATCATTTCTCTATGCAGCATATTCAGTAGAAACTTGGAGAAGTACTAATTAGGCAAAGACAAGAATGGAAAGAATAATAAGTAAGAGAATAAATCCTTAAGAAAACTATATAATTAGGCTATGCTTAGTCAATTGAGTAAACAAACTCTACTAATAAAAGGGGTGGAGGTACTATTACTACTTTGTAATGATACCAAAACTTATCATTGGTGACATAATCCCTAAAACATGTTGGATGATAATCTTTCAACTAATGGAGTTCTGCAAGTAAATGCAAATAAGAAATAAAGTTAGATGTAAATCTAAATATCAATACTATAAAGATTATATAAATAGTTTCACCAACTAGTGATGAATTAATTATTGCTTGAGTTGAGAAGATAAACTTAAGCTTGATAAAGATACTTAAACTCAAGGGTTTGCTCACTTCTTTGTATATAATGATATTTCTTTAGTAATTGGGTAATGTCATGTTCATCTATCAGATGAAGGGTAGATTTATATGAAAATACCCTAGTACCCTCTTGGCATGCAAGATAATTATCTGACCAAATACACATATTATTCTATTCATGGGATATTCATATATATACTCATTTTAGGCAATATATTAATTATGCTTGATAATTATTTTGAGTATAGATTTCTATTCTATGCTCTTTAATATCTTAAAGACATAAAATGATATGGTAATAAAAATATTTATATTTTTGGCTTTGTAAGTTCCATATTTGTGTCTTTTACCAAATATCTTCCCATGTATATCACTTATGGACATCATACAAGTGAAAATATCTTGCAGGGCTATCACCATCATATGAGATATCTCCACTTATATATGTCTCATAACATACTTGTTACCATTTGTTATAGCCAACACACAACTCTTATATTATGGTGAAACTCAAAAGTTAAAAGTTCTACTTAATCTCCACATCACTTGAAAGTCAATTATTATAGAATATGCTAAATGGATTGGTCATAAATATATTTGTTCTTTCGACTTCGTAAGCACTTTACTCATAATAATTAAACTATATTAATATTATATCTTCATATATAGATTTATCTAACTCATTAAGAATAGAAGGATTGCCACTTTCTTCTTAATATACCACATGAGTATGTTCCATGATATACATGTCACCAACTACCACAACCAACAAACTTAAACCTACAATATAGTAAAAATCCTAAATTATAACTCTAATTAGTATCCTAATATAATATTCAAATCATAATATTCAAATCATAATATTAACATAAACATAAATATTTTATATTCACATCATCATAACAAAAATATATTATATAACCCTATATCCTAATATAAGCTCACATTGGGGAAGAATTCATGCAAAATATCATGAGTGACATATCATATAATTGAGGATAACTAATAATACCCCTATTGAGAATCTAGATCTCAAAACCTAATCTCAAATAATTATTACTTACTTTTGCCATGGATTTGCCCCTGATTGATGGTTGAAAGTCATGCCACCTTAGATTTTCATGTTCCTGGCTCAAAATATAATTCTCTCTCTCCTCTTCCTCACTCTTTGTTAAATCTTCTAAGTATTAATTTTATACTTTGAAGTTCCAAAAAATTCTTTAAGCAAGAAGTCTTGGTGCTGACTTGATGTTGTGACTTTATTATCTCGTTGAATTTTCTCTAGAGTATAATAGTCATGATAACATAGAATACAGCAACTCGAGTAATTTTCCTATGGAATAAATAGCTATGGTGGCTGAAATGTCGTGACTGAGACAATTTGTCTCCAGAACATAAATTTGTTGTGCTAAGAATGATCGTGACTTATGCATTTATCTTTAGAATACAAAGTTTGGATAGTGGGAATGATTATGACTTTGATATTTTTCTCTAGAATATAAAGTCATGACAATAAATGTTATGACTAGAGTAATGCTCTCAGGAGCACAATCACAATAGTAATAAATGTCATGACTAAAGTAACACTGTTAGGCAATTCTGCTTCAAGCGATTGTGATTTTAGAGATTCAGAAGAAAAGAACAACAAATAGCAAATAATATATATATATATATCCACAATCAATTTCAACAAACCATAACAGAAATCACAACCACAACAATAAGAAGCAGAAAATAATGTGGTTCACTAGTCGTTCAACCCGACTAGCTACATCCACATAAAACAAATACTTGTCCGTTTACAGATTATAACTAAATTAGAATGTTCTTATAGTTTGTGAGCAGAAACAGATTTATAAAACAAAATATATATACAACGAATACTCTTTGGAGCTTAAAGTCATGATCGAAAATATTTTCATGACTGATTTTACTTAGTATTTTGACTCTTTATCAATTAAGTCGAGGTACTCAAAATATCATAACTTCTTATACAAGTTAGGTACTTGATTGTCGTGACATAAAAATAAGTAATGATTATTATTATATTTTAGAGGTAGTATGATCATGACTCTAAAAAAATGATATTGCCATGAAGAAAATGTTACATAGTGAAAAGATTAAGACAACTCGATGATAGAGTCATAGAATACAAAAAATATCATGACTAGTTTTATAGAATTATAACCAAGAAAAGATGTCATAACAACTCGATAGGCTTGTAGAAGGTATACCTTAGTCATAATATGAGAAATATCATGACTCTCCTTTTTTTTTCTCTCCTCCATGTCATTATTCCACTAAGTTCACCAATTTCAGCCAAAATATGTTTGATTTCACTAACATTTAATAAATTCCATCAAAATGACCATTTAGTGAAATCTTTCCATATTTAGCTTAACTACGTGCAAACACATCAATAATTACATGTCAAACAACCTAAAAAGTTAGTATGTGGAGTGCAAACAAAATCTCATATTAAAATTATTACTCATCCTCGAGCAATGAATTTCACTCTCTTTGAAACTCATCATCAACAATTCAAAAAAAATGAAAATACAACTCAACATAAAATGGTTACTAAGGCTGGGCTAGAGTGTTGTGGTTGACTATTATCTTTTGGAAATAGAATCTTGAATCTAGGGATTTGTTATTTTGTGTATGAATAAGTGGGTGTAATGAATTTATTTTTCTTCATCAAAACTGAAACTATCTACTTGGGCTGACTCTCAAGAGATACTACATTTAAAGTCCATATCTAGACACCCATTGGATCTCCAATTACATCAATAATTTCAGTGTTTCATGCAAACTTCTTAGGGTAATCATTCTCTTTTATTTTTTTTCTCAAATTCTCCTTCAACATCAAGTTATCTTTTAGAATCTATCCTCAAGGATATTCTTTCATTTATACTATGACTTTGTAAAAATTTACTGCATCTTTACTTATGATCACCTTTGTTATGGCCACAATTTGTGAAGATGTAGCTTCAAGAATTTCTCTTTGTATCTCTTTTGTCATAGTTTTATCTATTACCATGATTTTATTCATTACATCATCAGGTAAAGTCATGTCTTTTGATGTTTCTACCATTCTTGAATCAGGTTGTTATTCTCCCTTATATTGCTTCGATCTTTATCCATTTACTTTCAATTCTATTTTATCTTTTGATTTTACTATAATTGCTCCTATAATGCCTCATGAATGTGATTATAAATGATTCATATGATAAAGACTTTAACTTTCCTATAAATAACTTGAGATAAGAATTGAAAGCCAATACATTTTCTTTATTCCTCAATCCTTCTAGTTTACTCATCTGAAAAAATCTATTTTCATTTATATCCCTCACTTTTTCATTTGTTTATTGCCGACCAAGCTCAATGTTCAAGTTCGGATGGAAAATAAAAAGTCTTTCCAAAAACAAGTTTATAGGGTGACATACCCAAAGGTATCTTAAATGTTATTCTATGCACCCACAACTTTTTCTCCAACCATTAAGACCAATTTTTTATTGACGTATTGACTATTTTTTTCTAATATATTCTTGATCTCACTATTTGATATTTTTGCTTGCTAATTTGTCTATGGATGATATGGTTATCATCTATTATGTCTAATCACATGCTAAGCCAAGTAAGAACAGAATAACTTATGATACATCATAGTGTGTTAAACCACGTAAAAAATTCCTGCATAGGAAACTCATAGTTATCTTTCCATTATTCTTTTGTGTAATTATTACTTCAACCCATTTAGATATGTAATCCACAAACAATAGTATATACTCTTTTTCAAATAATGCAAGAAATAACCTCATGAAATCTATCTCCCATATATCAAAAATATTTACTTCAAGGAAGTTGAGTGGCATATTGTTCTACCTGGATATGTTACACATTCTTTAATATATTTCATGTCATCACACTATGTTCTGGTAATCTCTAAATAATGGTGGCCAAAAAAATCAGATTTTAATAACTTTGTGCATTTTTGTTACCTCCAAAATACCCTCCATAAGGAATAGAGTGGCATTTGAGGAAAATTTATATCTGTTTATCTTCAAGTATACATCTCCTTGTGACCTGATTCACATATCTTCTGAAAAGAAGTGAATCATCCCATGAGTAGTTTCTCACATCATATAGAAACTTTTTTTTTTTGGTGTGACATGAGAGAAGGAGAAAGGGCATCACATGCAAGATAATCAAAATCAATTCATATGAGAAATTCTCCAAATTTTCAGCTTCTCTTTCTTGATTGCTATCAAATTTTAATTGAGAGAAATGATTGACTATAATATTGTCACTCCCTATTTTGTCTCATATCTTTATATCGAATTTTTGGAGAAAAATGATCTATCATATCAATATTAGTTTAGTATCTTTATTTGTCATTAAGTACTATACAACTACATGATATGTGTTTATCACAGCCATGTTATGAGGATGTATTGTTAGAATTTTCATGAAAAAACACCATGGCTAATATCTCATTTTCAATGATTGTATAATTGATTTGGGCTTCATTCAAGATCTGACAAGCATATGAAATGACCCTAAAACCTTGGCTCATTTATGCCTCAATATAGGCTCAAGCACATGTGTTTGCATCACACATATTTAGAATTAGCTCCCCACACTATGGTATGGTTAAAATCAGACTTTCTATCAACTTTCTCTTCAGCTCTTCAAAGGTATCAACATATTCTTCACTAAAGTTGAAAATGATTACTTTCTCTAATAGTTTGTATAAAAGTTTTGCCAATTTTGAGAAGTTAAGAATAAATATTCGATAGTGCTCAACATGTCCAAAAAAACTATGCACCCCCATGATAATTATTGGGTGAGGTAGAGTTTCAATCATTGAGACCTTTGTGATAACTATTTCCAATCCTCTAGCAAAATCTAAATGTCCTAATACAATTTCTTCCTAATTATGAACAAAATGTTTTTTTTACATCATTTGAACACCACTTCCAAGTTTTGCAAACATCCTTCAAAATAGTCTCTATAAATAACAAAGTCATCCATAAATACCTCAATAGTTTCCTTGTTAAAATTGATGAATATCATAAGAGCAAGTGAATGTAGTTTTTATTAATATATTAGGTCAATCAAAATTTGATTGTATCCTAAATATTCATCTAGAAAGCAATAGGAGTGCCTTAAGATTCTATCTAGGATTTTGTCAATAAAAAGAAATGAATAGTGATCCTTGTTTTTTTTTGATCAATTTTACGATAATCCACACATATGCACCATCAAGTTATTACACAGGTGGAGATTTTTTTTTATTATCTATTGTTTTACCACTATCAAGCCTCCCTTCTTCGAAACTAAATGAATCAGATTAATGCATGGACTAATGATATGGCATTAATAATACTCATGTTAAGCTATTTTATAATCTCCTTTTTCATTATATTCTTCATTATTGAATTTAACAATTCATGAGAGTTCAATTATTAGTCTTGCACCATATTTCATAAGTATCTTATGAATATATATTGAGGGAATGATTTTTTGATGTCTTCAAGCGACCAAGCTATAGTCATGTACTCATTTTCTAGAATATACATAATGAATTGGTCATATATATATTTTTGTTTTCAACTTTATAAATGTCTTACTCACAATAATTAGACTTACCTCAATCTTAAATTTTTACATATAAGTTTATCTCAATTATTAAGATTATTATCCATATGAATGTATCCTATGACATATTTATATAATGACATGTAAAATATTATGACTAAGTCATATGTGAAATATTATGACTCTCCTTTACATTTCTCCCATACAAGTCATTATTCTATCAAATTCACCAATTTTGCTCAAAATATATTAAATTTTACTAATATTCATCAAATTTTATTAAAATAATTAATTAGTAAAATCTTTCTATTTAAAACTCAATTATATACAAATACATCAATAATTACTTATTGCTCATCTATGCAAACTTTGATACTCATTTACTGATACAAAAAAGAGGTTTGAACAAGACCAAAGCTCCCAAACTCAAACTAAGATCTTGGTTTCACTTTATGTTCGACCTTTTAGATTGATAGATCACAAACTCTAAGTATTAAGTGAATACAAAGAGTTGCTAGGATTGAATTTGAATACAAAATGTCTTACTCACAACACTCATGCAGTTGATCTTCTTGGCAGACTTTGATACTCATTTACTGATACAAAAGAGAGGTTTGAACAAGGCCAAAGCTCCTAAACTCAAACTAAGATCTTGGCTTCACTCTATGTTCAACCTTTTAGATTGATAGATCACAAACTCTGAGCATTAAATGAATACAAAGTGTTGTTAGGATTGAATTTGCTTCTAATCTTTTGTTGAAGAAGCCTTCATACTAAAGCTATCAATATAATTAATAATAAAATTAAAATAGATAATTAAAACACATTTAACTTATTCAAATTTAAAAGTAAAAGAAAAATAGATTTCATTCCTCCCACTTTCATTTCAATAATGAAATGACCTACAGCGAAATCATCGATAATGAAAAGAGAAATGGGAAGCATTTGTCACGCTTTCATTTCAAATGTCAAATTGATCTAGAGGTGTCAAACGGGATGGGATAGGTCAGCCCGGCCCTTTTTTTTTTTGAGCACGGGCATGCTTTCGTGTCGTGCCTGGCTTGTCACGGCCCACAGGCACGGCAGGCCGTGCCGTGCCGAGCCCACTCGGACCTGGCCTGGCCGAATGGGCTAGTAAAAATTTTTTATTTATTTTTATTTTATTTATATAAATTATTAAATTATATATAAAATTTTAGATAAAGTATAATATTATATATTTATAAAAAGAAAATTGTTAAAATTTATTAAAATAACAAAGTTTACAATTCTTTTTATAATGTAATATAAAATTAGTTTAAATTTTATTAGAATTATATAATATAGTTATAAATTTTTAAATGAAAAATTAAAACAAAAAAAAAATAAATCAATCAATACATTTTGTTAAAAAAAATAAAAATTAAAAAAAACATAAGCAACTCAAATGAAAAATGACCAATCAGCCATTTGATACCGAATGTCCGAACCAAACAAATTATAGTTTCAACATAACGTATAAATAAAGCGTACAATCAATAAAAAATAAAACATCGAAATCAAAATAGTAGATCATCATCAATCGTCAATCGGCATATCATGAGCATCATCAGCCGCAACATCAAGATCAGCATCATATGGATAATCATCATCAACAATCAACTCCTCCGCTATCGCAGTGGATGCGGTTGTAGTCCATGTCCAAGTCCCAGCTCCAGCACGATCATGGATGCTAAACATCGAATCCTCTCAATCCTTCAAACAAGCCAAGGCCTCAACAATATCTAGACGTAATCTCAATCTCCTATCCAAAATCATATTCACTGTAACAGAAAAAACAGACTCTGATGCTGGGCTAGACACCGGAGGAGTCAGTAGATCCCGTGTCATCCTAGATAGCACGGGAAAGGTGGACTCATATGATTTCCACCACTGTAATATATCAACATTCTTAGTATCATAATGTGATAGGATTGAGCAGTAATCGGTATCTAAGTACCGAGAAAGCTTGCTCCTATGTGATGGTCCACCCCTACGTTTCCCCCTCGCTAGCTGAATAGAAAAATCGTCATCTCCGAACAATGTATCAATATCTGTAATCACAGTCTCACTACCACCACCACCATACCTAGTATCATAGAATGTTAATAGGTCAGTCAACTTCTCGTGAATGAACCCTTCAGGTGGCTCTTCCAGGTTCATGTACGAGGAAATGTAGGTCATTATGTTTTCTACCCCTTCCACCTTAACCCTAGGGTCCATGCATGCAGCGAGGCAATAAAGAGATAGAATGGTGGACCAGTACTTCACATACTTGGTTTCCATCTCTGCAACCATCCATATGGCTAAGTGTCGGGGTAGCTCGATACTTACTAAACATGCTACTAATTAGAGGTGTCAACCAGGTCGGGCCGGGCCGAACCCGTCACGAGGTACGGAACGGGAAAATCTTGTGCCCGGGTTAGGCACGAGCCGTGTCGTGCCTGACCCGGCACGATTTGGTGCCCATGGCACGGCACATCGGCACGAGTTCGTCCCGTGTCGGGTGTCCCCTGGGCCCGACCCCCTGCTTCCCCCCCTTCCCGTAAAAAAGACCTCGGGTCAAATCTGATTGGACCCGACCCATGGTCCCACGAGGCCCAAACCGATACCGACCCAAATCCCCCCCCCCCCCCCCCCCCCCCCAAGGCCCCAACGGGAAAAAATAAATAAATTAAAAAGTTAAATTTTAGTCGTTGGATCACACCTCCAACATCTAGGGGGCAGAATCCAACGGCCCTCATGATTATGCCCCTTAAAAAATTCAAAAAAAATTACTTTTTAAAAAAAAATATTTTCTTTAATCTATAAATTCCACCCCCCCCCCCTCCCCTCTCTTTAACATTTATGTTTTTCATAAATATATTTTCTCTCAAATCGCTCATTTTCTCTCTCAAAAATTTTGCTCTTCTCTCTCGGGACTCGGGATTTCAGCATTCGGCTTGGATTTTCGGGAATCTTAACTTGAGTTTTGAACTTTGAGCTTGATGGTGGTGCACCGTGCACGTGACCGACCTCACTACTTTTACCGGGTAATTTATTTTAAGTGTTTTTTACTCTCTCTCTCTCTCGTTTCTCTCTCTAGACCAAAAATAGAAAATATTAAAATCAATCTTCTAGTTTCTAAATAACTATTCTAAATAACAAAAATCCAAAAAAATGACAAATACTAATGAAATATATTTAAATTTAGAAAATGAAAATCTTACACAAAGGTCTGAGGCTGGTGAAACTTTGGTTTCTCCCGTCGTCTCAACCCAAACTTCTAAAAAATAAAAAATTAGGACTTCTGTAGTTTGGACTCATTTTAATATAATAATACAAAAAAATATTAGGGGTGAGGAACAAGAAATGACACAGTACAAATATTATATGGGACTTTTAACATGTAAGAGTTTCTTTGGGACTAGGCACCTTAAGAGGCATGCCGAATTATGCACCAAAAAACATGGTCCATTAGATTCTAGGTAAACCCAAATTGGCACTGCATTTTTTGAGACCGCATCGAGTTCAGTCTCAAAGTTTACTCCCTTCATATACTCCAGTGAGTTGGGCAGGGACGGCATGGCCAGACTTATCACATTGATGGGTCTTCCGATCAGATTTTCGGAAGATCCAAGGGTAGTGCGCATCATGCATACATATTTTCAGTTTGCTTATCATAGGATTCCTAGGTCCACATCTAGGAATGACATACTAAAGATATATAAGTTAGAAAAACAAAAAATAATTAATGAATTTATAGCATGTAATGGAGTGGTATCCGTGACGTCTGATATCTGGACAAATCACGATGAATCATCTTATGCATTTCTCATCAGCCACTATGTAGATTCTAACTAGACTATGAATAAAAAAATTTTAGGATTCTCTGAGATTCTTCATCCTCATGATGGCCCGGCCATTTTTGAGTGTATGATGAAAATCTTTATGGAATATAAAATTCAAAATAAAATTTTTAGTGTCACATTCGATAACACATCTAATAATAGAGTAGCGATCAACATGTTTGTTAGGAATACTAGAAACGCACCATTATGAGAGATTTTTCATGTCAGATGCATGTGACACGTGATTAACCTGATTGTTCAAGCGGATATGAAGGTGTGTTCCCCCGCTTTGGATAATATACGTAATGCACTAAAATATATTCGCACTCCTCGTAGACAACAAGAAATTGGTAGTCTCTGTTTGTCTACGAATCTTAAGAAGAAGAAATTCCAATCGGATGTGAGACATCATTGGAATTACAAGTACCTGATCTTAGAATCATGTGTTGGATACGAACACGTGATATCCGACTACGTCAATAGTAATAGTGACGAACTTATTATTGACGACACTGATTGGACTTCAATAATTTCATTTATGAAATTACTGAATCATATGAGTTCACCTTTCCCGTGCTATCTAGGATGGCACGAGATCTACTGACTCCTCTGGTGTCGAGCTTATCATCAGAGTATGCTTTTTCTGTTGCAGTGAACGTGATTTCGGATAGGAGATCAAGATTACGTCCAGATATTGTTGAGGCCTTGGCTTGTTTGAAGCATTAGGAGGATTCGAGATTTAGCATCCATGATCATGCTGGAGCTGGGACTGGGACAGGGACTGTAACCGCATCCACTACGATAGCGGAGGAGTTGATTGTTGATGATGATGATCCATATGATACTGATCTTGTTGTAGTGGATGATGATGCTAATGATATGCCGATTGACGATTGATGATAATCTACTATTTTTTGATTTTGATGTTTTGTTTTTTATTGATTGTACACTTTATTTATACGTTATATTGAAACTGTAATTTGTTTGGGTTCGGACCATCGGTATCAAATGGCTGATTGGTCATTTTTCATTTGAGTTGCTTATATATTTTTTAATTTTTATTTTTTTTAACAAAATGTATTGATTTATTTATTTTTTTTGTTTTAATTTTTCATTTAAAAATTTATAACTATATTATTTAATTCTAATAAATTTTATACTAATTTTATATTACATTATTAAAAAAAATTTAAACTTTGTTATTTTAATAAATTTTAACATTTTTCATATTATAAATATATAATATTATACATTATCTAAAATTTTATATATAATTTAATAATTTATATAAATAAAATAAAAATTTAAAAAAAAAAAAAGTAAAACAAAAAATTTTTGTACATGCTCGCACGGCCAAGCCAGGCCTGGTTTTTTTAAACCGTGCCGGGCCAGGCATGGCACGCTAACCATGCTGTGCTTGGCCCGTCACGAAAGCATGCCCGTGCTCAAAAAAATAGGCAGGGCCTGGCCGGCCCGGCCGGCCCGGCCCGTTTGACACATCTACTAATGTTGCATATGCACCGGAGTGCAATGCAAGTGGTGGGCGTATAAACCGACGAACACATGTTCGTCGTGTCATAAAACATATTCAGGAATTTCATAAATGAAATTCATGAAGCCCAGTCAGTGTCGCCAATAATAAGTTCATCACTCTTACTATTGACGTAGTTGGATATCACGTGTTCGTATCCAACACATGATTATAACATCATGTACGTGTAATTCCAACAATGTCTCACATCCGATTGGAATTTTTTCTTCTTAAGATTCGTAGACAAACAAAGACTACCAAACTCTTGTTGTCTGCGATGATTGCGAATATATTTTAGTGCATTAGGTATATTATCTAACGTGAGGGAACACAGCTTCACACCCGCTTGAACAATCAGGTTAATCACGTGACACATGCATCTGACATGAAAAATCTCTCCTAATGGTGCGTCTCTAATATTTCTAACAAACATGTTGATCACTGCTCCATTATTAGATGCGTTATCGAATGTGACACTAAAAATTTTATTTTGAATTTTATATTACCTAAAGATATTCATCATGCACTCAAAAATGGTCGGACCATCATGAGGATATAGAATCTCAGAGAATCCTAAATTTTTTTTTATTCATAGTCCAGTTAGAATCTACATAGTGGCTGGTGAGACATGCATAAGATGATTCATCGTGACTTGTCCAGATATCGGATGTCACGGACACCATTCCACTATATGCCATAAATTCATTAATTATTTTTTATTTTTCTAACTTATATATCTTTAGTATGTCATTCCTAGGTGTGGACCTAGGAATCCTACAATAGGCAGGCTAAAAATATGTCTGCACGATGCGCACTACCCTTGGATCTTCCGAAAATCTGATCGGAAGACCCATCAATATGATAAGCCTGGTCATGCCGTGCCTACCCAACTCGCTGGAGTTTATGAAGGGAGTAAACTTTGAGACTGAACTCGATCCGGTCTCAAAAAATGCAGTGCCAAGTTAAGTTTGCCTAGGATATAATGGACCATGTTTTTTGGTGCATAATTCGGTATACCTCTTAAGGTGCCCAGTCCCAAAGGAACTCTTACATGTTAAAAGTCCCATATAATATTCGCACTGTGTCATTTCTTGTTCCTCTCCCCTAACATTTTTTTTTGTTTTATTATATTAAAATGAGCCCAAACTACATAAGTAGTCCTAGTTTTTTATTTTTTAGAAGTTTGGGTTGAGACGACTGGAGAAACCAAAGTTTCAGCAGCCTCAGACCTCTGTGTAATATTTTTATTTTCTAAATTTAAATATGTTTCATTATTATTTATCATTTTTTAGAATTTTTGTTATTCAGAATAGTTATTTAGAGACTAGAAGACTGATTTTGATATTTTTTATTTTTGGTCTAGAGCAAGAAACTAGAGAGGGGGAGAGAGAGAGAGAGAGAGAGAGAGAGAGAATTAAAAAACTTAAAATAAATTACCCGGTAAAAGCATTGAGGTCGGTCACGTGCACGGTGCACCACAGTCAAGCTCAAAGTTCAAAACTCAAGTTGAGATTCACAAAAATCCAAGCCGAATGCCGAAATCCCTAGTCTCGAGAGAGATTAGCAAAATTTTTTAGAGAGAAAATGAGCGATTTAAGAGAAAAAATATTGATAAAAAATATATAAATGTTATAGAGAGGGGGGGATTGGGTCGGTACGGTTCGAGCCTCGTGGGACCGCGGGTCGGGTCCAATCAGACCCGACCTGCGATCTTTTTTGCGGGAGCCGCGAAGCAGGGGGTCGAGCTTGAGGGACACCCAACACGGGATGAACCTGTGCCGATGTACCGTGCCACGAGCACCGAAGCGTGCCAGGGTCAGGCACGGCACAGCACGAGTCAGGCAAGGCTCGTGCCTTGCCCAGGCACGGGATTTTCCCGTGTTGTGCCTCGTGTCGGTTCGGGCCAGGCCCAACATGATTTATTCAAGCCAGGCCCGGCGGTAAAAGTATCATGCCGAGTTAGGCTCGTACGGGCCTGGTTAAAAAAAATAAAATGTTTATATTTTTAAAAATTTAAAGTATATTATTAAACTATATATAATATATATATTATATTATATATAGATAATGTTTAAAAATTTTAAATTTATAATTTAAAAATTATTGAATATAAAATATTAATAAAGTTTAAATTTTATTTATTAATTTATAATAAATTTAGATTATAATTTATTAGTATTAAATTATAGAGTTTTGAATGAAAAATTTAAACACGAAAATAAATTAAACAAACAATTGCATCAAAAAAATTACAAAGTCACAAAAACAAAAGCAAACCAAATATCCAATCGGCTAATATATATCAAACCAAAGCAAATACAACGTAACATAAATAAAAAAAACATACAATCAATACAAAACAAAAGTACAAAATATCGAAATCAAAAAGCAGAATCAAGAAGAAATAACATAAATCATCAACTGTGTCCGTTACAGTGAGGCATCAAAATCAAATGGCAATGACAAATGGCATATAGCGTGGTGTGGTGTGGTATTGGCAACTGGTGTCTGCAACGGGCAGGTGAACCTGGCAACCACGTCAATCATCAATCGGCATATCATGCACATCATCAACCACAACATCAAAATCACTATCATATGGATCATCATCATAAACAATCAACTCATCCGCTTTCACAGCGGATGCAGTCCCTGCCCCAGCTCCAGCACGATCCTGGATGCTAACCAAGAATCCTCCCAATCCTTCAAACAGATAAAGGCCTCAACAATATCTGAACATAATATCGATCTCCTATCCAAAATCACATTTACTACAACAAAAAAAAAGACTTCGATGCTACGCTCGACACTGGAGGAGTCAATAGATACTGTGGCATCCTAGATAGCACGGGAAATGTAGACTCATATAATTTCCACCACTGTAATATATCAGGATTCTTAGTACAGAATATGATAGGATTGAGTAGTAATCGGTATCTAAGTACCGAGAAAACTCACTTCTATGTGATGGTCCACCCCGTCGTTTCCCCTTCACTAACTGAATGGAAAATTTATCATCTCTGAAGAATGTATCCATGTCTGTAATCATAGTCTTACTACTATTACCACCAACCTAGTATCGTAGTATGTGAACAGATCAGTCAACTTCTCGTGAATGAACCTTTCAGGTGGGTCTTCCAGGTTCATGCACGAGGAAATATAAGTCAGAGTGTTTTTTACCCTTTACACCTTAACCTTAGGATCCATACATACAACGAGACAATAAAGAGATGAGGTGGTGGACCAGTACTTTAAGTAATTGGTTTCCATCTCTGCAACCATATGGCTAAGTGTCGGGTCAGCTCGATACTTCCTAAATATGCTACTAATATTGCATATGCACCTGAGTGCAATACAAGTCGTGTGAGTATAAACCGACGAATACATGTTCATCGTGTCATAAAAAATCTTTAGTAATTTCATTTATGAAATTCTTGAAGCTTAGTCAGTGTCGTCAATAATAAGTTCATCACTTTTACTATTGACATAGTCGGATATCACGTGTTCGTATCCAACACATGACTCCAACATCAGGTATGTGTAATTCTAATGGTTTCTCACATCCAATTGGAATTTCTTCTTCTTAAGACTCGCAGACAAACAGAGACTATCAAACTCATGTTGTCTGCGAGGAGTACGAATATATTTTAGTACATTAAGTATGTTATCCAAAATGGGGGAACACACTTGCATACCTGCTTGTACAATCAGGATAATTACATGAAACATGCATCTCACATGAAAAATCTCTACTAATGCTGCATCTCTAATATTCCTTACAAACATGTTAATCGCTACTTCATTATTAGATACGTTATCGAATGTGATACTAAAAATTTTATTTTAAATTTTATATTCTCTAAATATTTTCATCATACACTCAAAAATGGTCGGGTCATCATGAGGATGGAGAATCTCAGAGAATCCTAAAATTTTTTAATTCATTGTCCAGTTAGAATCTACATAGTGGCCGGTGAGACATGCATAATATGAGTCATCGTGATTTGTCCAGATATCGGACGTCATGGACACCACTCCACTATAATTAATTCATTAATTATTATTTGTTTTTCTAACTTATAAAATTTTAGTATGTCATACCTAGATGCGGACCTAGGAATCCTACGATAAGCAGACTGAAAATATATCAGCATGATTTTCACTACCCTTTGATCTTCCGAAAATATGATCGGAAGACCCGTCAATGTGATAAGTTTGGTCATGTTTTCCCTACCCAACTCGCTGCGGTATACGAATGGAGTAAACTTTGAGACTGGACTCGATCCAGTCTCAAAAAATACAGTGCTAAGTTGGGTTTGCCTTGGATCTAATGTACCATATATTTTGGTGCATAATTCGGTATGTCTCTTAAGGTGTCCAGTCCCAAACGAACTATTACAAGTTAAATTTCTCATACAATATTTGCACTGTATCATTTCTTCTTCCTCACCCCTTATATTTGTTTATTTTATTATATTAAAATAAGCATACTACAGAAGTCCTAATTTTTTATTTTTTAGATGTTTGGGTTAAGACGACTGGAGAATCCAAAATTTCAGCAGCCTCAGACCTCTGTGTAAGATTTTTATTTTCCAAATTTAAATGTTTCATTAATATTAGTTATTTTTTTTGATTTTTGTTAAACCGGAAGTAAGGCCTAGATGATAGATTTTAGATTTTTAGATAAGAGAGAGAGAGAGAGAGAGACTAGAGAAAGTAAACAAAAAAACTTAAAATATCCGGTAAAGCAGTGAGGTAGATTACGTGCACGGTGCACCACAGTTTAGTTCAAACTTCCAAACCCGAGTTCAGAGTCCCGAAAAGCCAAGCCGAATGATGAAATCCCGAGTCCCAAGAAAGAGAAGAGCAAGAGTTTTGAGAGAAATTTGAGAGTGAGATTTAAGAATAAATGTTTATGAAAAACATAAATGTTATAGAGAGGTGTGATGGATTTTATAGATTAAAGGAAAAAAAATTTTTTAAGAAAGTTTTTTTTTAATTTTTTATTGAACTCTAGGAGGCAAATAATGAGGGCTGCCAGATTCTGCCCCCTAGCCGTTAGAGGCGAAATCCAACGGCTGATATTCAAATTTTTTTTAACCGTTGGGGGGAGGGAGGATTTGGGTCGGCGGGACCGCGGGTCGGGTCGGAGTCGAATCAGACATATGCCCACACGTTTTCCCTATCCGAAGTCCAAACCGAATGGTGCTGGCGATGGGGTAGGGTGCGGGACATGTCTCGTGCAGGCGGGCCGTGCCACGGGTTACCGAACCATGCCGTATCAGGCACGGCACAAGACCCGGTTGGCCTTGGCACGGCACGGCAGGGGCCGATCACGAGAAATTCATGTGCCAGGCCGACCCAAGCACGCCCGAATCGTGCCGTGCCTCGTGCCGGACCATGCCGGCCAGACACTGTTGACACCTCTAGATTGATCACATCAACCATATTAAAAGTTCCATCTGTGTAATGCCTTTCTTCTTAATTCACTAACAGCAACTCAGGTCATTAGCTAAAAAATAAAGATAACTAAATTACCAGCTTTTTGCATAGCTTTCACAACGTTGATCATTTGACTTGTTTGATGATAACTACACTAAAACTACAACTAGAGAATAACTCGCTGGAAGCGAACTCTGAAAAGGACCTGGAGATTATTACAAGCTATCCCATCAAAGACTTTGAAGATACGCTCGAGGGAGACTTCCATTCCAAACTGATCATACATATTCACAATAGTAATCCATTACATTGACACACATAGACACACACCCACACAGATGATTACACTATGTATATATAGATAATATATATACAAACAAGTGTGTATATATATATTCTATGGACACATGCACACAACAATGTATATATAAATATTAAATAACATTTTTTAAAAAAATTTTAAATACATTTTCATTAGTGTGTGGGTGTATGTGTGCATGTGCCTGTGCATGTACCGGTGCATGTGCATGTGCACGTGCATTTGAGTCTGCGTGTGCATTTGTGCGCGTGTGCATGCGTGTGTGCATTTACGTGTGCGACAAGAGAGGAAGAGTGGGGGAGGTTTAAGCGCTTATATCACATCACAGTAGTAGTAGCACTATGATTGGGTCCCACAGCAGCCGTAGCAGCATTGGCCTTTCTTTTTGTTCCACGTCCCTTACTCGTCTTTTGAAAGCCAGAACATTCGCATAGAGGAGTATCACACAAGAACAAGCAAGGGATTACTTGCTAAAGGAAGGCTTACCGAGGGGCATAGCCCTATGTATGTATACTACTGCCAGCCTTTCACTCCTCAAGTCAGGAACCAAGCTCATACATGTGCATGTGTGTGCTGAATGTACATTGACAAATTTTTCTTGTGACATGACATGACACCTCAAATAATTTTGAGCTTGGTGCCTAAACCTCACCAAAAATTCCAGGCAATTAGATTTTAATTGGTTAAGTGTATTATTACATAATTTTTCAAAAGAAAAAAAAAATAATAAGGCTTTTATGACAGCCAATCAAAGATACTAAAGCTGCAACTCAAATCTCAAATCATTCAATTGCCAAAAAATGATCAATCACAATCCTTTGCCAAAAGCTCCAACAACAGAAAAAGAAAAGAAAAGAAAAAACAAGGTACTAAAAATAGAACACAAACTAACAGTAGTCTTCCTCAAAGCAAGAAGTGGATACAATTTTATCCATAAAACATCATTACAATATATTAAAACATATTGAAACCTGAAAAAAATAAAAGAGGTTTTTTTTATATTCAATGTTTGAAATGCCTCACTCCAGTAAAGAGTAAAGAAACTCCGTATTTATTACAGCAATCTATAACATCTTTATCTCGTTTGCTCCCACCAGGTTCAACAATAAGACCTATGCCCGCTTTGCATGCTTTCTCCACAGCATCATTCCATGCTGTTCCCATTAGTAACATAAGTATACCATAAGGTTCTTTAATAAAGGAAATAAGCATATGAGCCACAGTAATTAGTGTGATGGAGTTGAGCCACAATAATACATTAATGTAAGAACAAAATATCACACATTTTGCACTTTTTAAAGCAAATTCTGGGCCATATAACCAGACCAAATCTGAATTTGCCCCCCTGGCCCATGCAAGATTTAACAACAGTCATTACCCTTACAAGACCAGGTTCTATATTATGATGAGAAACCATAATCAATGGGTATAAATTTGAAGTGTGGGAAAAATAGCACAAACACAAGTACCAAACGGGAAGAATGCATCACTAGCCAAAACAGCTCCATTGGCCTGATCCCCAGCTTTATGCAAGGCAATTTTTAGGCTTTCAAGGCGGTTAGGCTGGCCACATCCCATGCCTAGCATGTGTTTATTCTGTTTAGAAAAATAAAGAAAAAAAACTCAGCAAAACCAATTTGTCAAATCTGTTCAGAATTGTTGAATGTTATCGACTTATTTCTTACATGATGAGATGGGTGGAAATCTATTGTGGTATATTAAATTATGAAATAAATTATCAATGAAAACTCTTTGAATAATATAACAGTTTTCATATTGATTTCAAACATAAGTGTTAAAACTTTAGATTTTTGGTTATGCATGTGAATTGAAATTTACATAACAAATGATGAAGGCAAATGCAAATACTCTATTACTATATTTATAATTATTAAATAATTACATAAAAAATAAACAACAAGAATCTATTATTCTATTTATAAATATATAATTATTAAATAATTACATAAAAAACATATACTCTATTACTCTTTATATTTTTTAATGAGAGCACCAAACTAATGGGCTGTCCGCAGCCCGCCTGCCCCTAATTCTTTTATTTCTATGATTTTCTTATATTTTATTAATTTTTATTATTATTGAATATGTTTTTAGCAATATTTTGAAAGGCGAAAGTTTTACGCGAGGTATTTTCATGTTGTTTATGAGATGAGGTGCAAGCCTCAAGGGGTTGAGGCGTAATCTTTTTGTGACTATATATATAATTAATAAATATTTTATAATATATTAATTATAAAATAGGTATAAAATACTTTAATATATATTTTTTAATATATTAAATTTTAATAAATTTAAAATAATTTTATCATTATCAAATTAAAAATTTAAATTTATTAAAATTTAAATTTAATTTGATATAAACAATAGAGTCATGTCACTCTCTCATATCCCTCGCCCTTGTCCTTACCCCTAGTCTCTCGTCCCTGGCCCCTCTCTCCTGACCATGAAAAACTCGATAGGGCTTCCTGGAGATCCCTCATTGGAGCTCGTGGAGCTCACGTGGAACATGAGGAGCTCCATGATGGAGCTCGTGGAGCTCCAACGAGCTCCATCTTGAAGCTCCAACGACGGAGCTCCTTGAGGTCCATCGTGAAGCTCCATTGTGGAGCTTGGTGGAGTTTGATGGAGCTCATTGGAGCTCCATCGTGGAGCTCGAAAAGCTTCATCAAGCTCCATGCTTTTTTTAATGCCTTGAGGCATTATTAGAATGCCTCGCGTTGAGGCGTGCATCAAGGCGCGCCTGAAAAACAATTTTAAAAACTTTGGGTTTTAGTACTTAAATTTACATAGTATAAAAATAGAACTTGTAAATCCTTAGAAATACATGCATTGTGTATACAATGTGAGTGTGCATGTGAATAGTGACGTCGATGGAAGAATAACGTAAACAACAACATGGTGAAACCATAAAAAAAATATTAACAATGATGTTGATGCCTCTTGCATTGAAGTCTATTGCGTCAACATGACATGCTGGAGTGAGCAGTGTGCATCATGTGACATGTGCTGCGTGCATCAACAGTAAGTCAATGCAAGTGTGTGCAGTGTGTGTGCGTGCAAGGAGAGACAATGTGTGAAGGAAGAGATGCAATCTGTGCATGTGCATCATTAATCGTGCATGCTCTATGTGAAATGTGACTGTGAAATGCATGTAGTGTCAAGATGGGAACTCACTATTCGTCACAATTAAAGTGAGAGTGTGGAAATTGTAGAACAGTTTAAGATAATGGATTGAGAAAACGTTTAGGATAAATCTCAGTTATTACTATATGGAGGTTGAGAAAATGAAATTACACATAATGGATTGTAGATTTTCAAGCATTCTTTTTTAGTTAAGAGAAGGTCGATCATCTGATATAAAAGATTCTAGTGATGCTTAACTGTTGAATATCACATAACAATACATTGAGATTAATCTATCCTCTATTTTAAAATTTTGCACATGTAAGAAATTGTATGAGTTCAGAGTATTACTATATTTATCATTTATTACGCAAATTATTGATATAATTTCTCAGCTTATTCGAGTAGATCATTACTCATTTTATTTGATCCACACAGCTAATTACGTGGTTTGTAACAATTTTAGTTTATTTTTAGTTTACACCTTATTGTTATTTTATTTTTTTTATTTTTTTCATTATGAATAAAAACACCTGATATGTGAATTATCTCAATCTATTTTGCCCTCATAGAAACATTTTTTAATGAATTTGATACATAGTGTGAATATTTTTTTTTACATTAAATTTTTCTTTGTATCAAAGTCAAAACCTAAAACAAGCACAAACCCTAAAGCCTTTAGAGAGATAGAAATAGTGAGAGACAAATAACATGTGTTCAATAACAACACAATGTAAATGTGCACCACATACAACAATGCAATGCATGCACAATCCCCGACTCCAAAAGACCAACGAAAAATATGCACTGATATCCTTCATTGCATGCCATATAGAGGTGTCAAACGGGCCGGGCGGGTACGGCCCGGCCCATTTTTTTAGAGCACGATCGTGCTTCCATGCCGGGGCAGGCACGACACGGTTTAAAAAAGCCGAGCCCGGCACGGCCCGAAGGCACGGCAGGCCGTGCCGTGCCGGGCCCGAGCGGTAGAAAAAAATTTTTTTTTTAAATTTTTAAATATATTTAAAATTTTAGATATTGTATAGTATTATATATTTATAATTTTAAAAATGTTAAAATTAAAAATTTATTAAAAAAACAAAGTTTAAATTTTTTTTTTGTAATATTAAATTAGTTTAAATTTTATTATAATTATTAATTATATAATGAAGTTATTAATTTTTAAATGAAAAATTAAAACAAAAAAAAAATAAATCAATACATTATGTTAGTAAAAATAAAAATTAAAAAAATATATAAATAACACAAATGAAAAATTATCAATCATCCATTTTAAAACCGAATGTCCGAACCAAACAAATTACAGTTTCAACACAACGTACAAACAAAGCGTACAATCAATAAAAAAAACATCGAAAACAAAAAATAGTAGATCATCATCAATCGTCAATTGGCATATCATGAGAATCATCAGCCACAACATCAATGATCAGTATCATATGGATCATCATTATCAGCAATCAACTTCTCCGTCATTGCAGTGGATGCGACTGCAGTCCATGTCCTAATCCCAGCTCTAGCACGATCATGGATGCAAAACCTCGAATTCTCTCAATCCTTCAAACAAGTCAAGGCCTCAACCATATCTAGACGTAATTTCGATCTAATATCTGAAATCACGTTCACTGCAACAGAAAAAACAGACTTCGATGCTACGCTCAATACCGGAGGAGTCAGTAGATCTCGTGTCATCCTAGATAGCACGGGAAATGTGGACTCATATGATTTCCACTACTGTAATAAATCATGATTCTTAGTATCAGAATGTGATAGGATTAAGCAGTAATCGGTATCCAAGTACCGAGACAGCTCGCTCCTATGTGATGGTCCACCCCTACGTTTCCCCCTCGCTAGCTGAATGGAAAAATCGTCATATCCGAATAAGATATCAATATCAGTAATCACAGTCTCACTACCACCACCACCATACCTAGTATCGTAGTATGTAAACAGGTCAGTCAACTTCTCGTGAATGAATCCTTCAGGTGGGTGTTCCAGGTTCATGCAGGAGGAAATGTAAGTCAAGGTGTTTTCTACCCCTTCCACCTTAACCCTAGGGTCCATGCATGCAGCGAGGTAATAAAGAGATGGAACGGTGAACCAGTACTTCAAGTACTTGGTCTCCATCTCTGCAATCATATGGCTAAGCATCAGGTCAGCTCGATACTTCCTAAACATTCTACTAATGTTATATATGCACCGGAGTGCAATGCAAGTAGTGGGCGTATAAACCGACGAACACATGTTCGTCGTGTCATAAAATATCTTCAGGAATTTCATAAATGAAATTCCTGAAACCCAGTCAGTGTCGTCAATAATAAGTTCGTCACTCTTACTATTGACGTAATCGGATATCACGTGTTCGTATCCAACACATGATTCTAACATTAGGTACGTGTAATTCCAATGATGTCTCACATCCGATTAGAATTTCTACTTCTTGAGATTCGCAGACAAACAGAGGCTACCAAACTCTTGTTGTCTGCGAGGAGTGCAAATATATTTTAGTGCATTACGTAGATTATCCAACGCGGGGGAACACAGCTTCATCCCCGCTTGAACAATCAGGTTAATCATGTGACACATGCATCTGATATAAAAGATCTCTCCTAATGGTGCGTCTCTAATATTCCTAACAAACATATTAATCGCTACTCCATTATTAGATGCGTTATCGAATGTGACACAAAATTTTATTTTGTATTTTATATTCCCTAAAGATTTTCATCATACACTCAAAAATGGCCGGGTCATCATGAGGATGAAGAATCTCAGGGAATCCTAAAATTTTTTTATTGATTGTCCAGTTAGAATCTACATAGTGGCTCGTAAGACATGCATAAGAAGAATCATCGTGACTTGTCCATATATCGGACGTCACGGACACCACTCCACTATATGCCATAAATTCCTTAAGTTATTTTTTGTTTTTTTAACTTATATATCTTTAGTATGTCATTCCTAGATGTGGACCTAGGAATCCTACGATAGGCAGGCTGAAAATATGTCTGCATGATGCGCACTACCCTTAGATCTTCCGAAAATCTGATCGGAAGACCCATCAATGTGATGAGTCTGGCCATGCTGTCCCTACCAAACTCGCTGGAGTATATGAAGGGAGTAAACTTTGAGACTGAACTCGATCCAGTCTCAAAAAATGCAGTGTCAAGTTGGGTTTTCCTAGGATCTAATGGTTCATGTTTTTTTGTGGATAATTTGGCATGCCTCTTTAGGTGCCCAGTCCCAAACGAACTCTTACATGTTAAAAGTCTCATAGAATATTTGCACTGTGTCATTTCTTGTTCCCCATCTCTAACATTTTTTTGTGTTATTATTTTAAAATGAGTCCAAACTATAGAAGTCCTCCTAGTTTTTTATTTTTTAAAAGTTTGGGTTGAGACGACGGGAGAAACCAAAGTTTCAGCAGCCTCCGACCTCTGTGTAATATTTTCATTTTCTAAATTTAAATATGTGTCAGTTGTATTTGTCATTTTTTATGATTTTTATTTTTCCTAATTTTGGACTAGAGATAGAAACTATAGAGAGAGAAAGTAAAAAAAAAACCGTAAAATAAATTCCCCGGTAAAAGCAGCGAGGTCGGTCACGTGCACGGTGCACCGTAGTCAAGCTCTAATGTTCAAAACTCAAGTCGAGTTTCACGAAAATCCAAGCCGAATGCCAAAATCTCAAGGCCCGAGAGAGAGAAGCAAGGGTTTTGAGAAAGAAAAAGAAAGATTTGATAGAATTTATATTTTTGAAAAACATAAATGTTAAAGAGAGGGGAATAGAATTTATAGATTAAAGATATTAATTTTTAATAAAAAAATATATTTTATTATATTTTTTTGAATTTTTATTAATTATTTAGGGGGCAGAATCATGAGGACCGTTGGATTCTGCCCCCTAGCCGTTGGAGTCAAATCCAACGACTGAAAATATATATTTTTAGTATTTTTTATTTTTTTTCCCGTTGGGGACTTGGGTGAATAGGATATGGGAGATATTCTGGGTCGGTTCGGGGCAAAGGGCTTCGTTGAAGTGGGACCGAGGGTCGGGTCCAAACAGACCAGACCCACGGTCTTTTTTGCGGGTGGGGCTGGGCGTTGGTCTTTGGCGGGGCAGCCTATGCCATGTAGGTAGTAGGCTCGCTCGACCGCTCGAGTGAAACCGGCACGGGACGAACCATGTCGTGCCTCGTGCCTAACCCGGGCACGGCCGAACCGTGTCATGCCTCGTGCCGGGCCGGGCTGGCCCGGCCCGGTTGACACCTCTAATGCCATATGATATATTGTTGATCATCACATAATAATATATTGAGATAAATTTATTAGAGGTGTCAAACAAGTCGGGTGGCCCGGGCCCGGCTCGAGGCACGGCCGAATTGAGCCATGCCTGGCCCGACACGGCACGGGAATGACCAGTGCCGTGCCTAGGCCAACAGGGCGACGTGCCGGGCCAGGAACATCGATACAATGGCCTGTGGGTACGGTATCTCATCACAAGCTGAGATATGCTCCAACCCAGCCCCACACCCCCGATTCGAACCCGAGGCTTGATGAATCTAAAATTTCCATCAGGCCCGAACCCGACCCATGGTCTTTTCCCGCACCCCCAGACCTATGTCTGAGGCTTGAGCCTTCCACTCCATGGCTCCATTCCAGAAGCCGAAGCTTCTGGAATGGACCATTTCGACGGTCAAACTGACCTAACAATTATAAAAAATTCAATCTAAGTTGTTGGATTTCGCATCTAACAATTATGGGGCAAAATCCAACTACCCTAAGAATTCTACCCATTTATAATTATAAAAATATTTCTTGCTCTTCTCTCTCTCTCTAATTTTTTCTTTCCCGGGGTTTCAATATTTCATATTTCAATACTCAATTTTAGTATGAATTATGGTGCGTGTGCGGTGAGAACATAAAAAAACTAAAATTTATGCATTCGGATTTACATGTATTTTATTTATTTATTAGTTTTTATGTTTTTAAGTTTTAAAATTTAAATTTAAAAATATTTTTTTTCTTTTAACTTCTCTCTAGTCTAGTATCACTCTCTCGAGTCTAAAAAATAAAAAAATAATAAATAGTAATATTAATAGTAAAAATAAAATTAATTATAATTTAGATAAAAATCTTACATTAAGGCCGAGGCTTTCGAAACTTTGGTTTCTCCAGTCGCCTCGACCCAAACATCTAAAAAATAAAAAACTAAAAAATTTCAGTAGTTTAGATTCACTTTAATATAATAAAATAAAAAAAATATTATGAATGCCAAAAAACAATCAACACTGTGCAAATATTGTAAAAAAAATATTAACATGTAAACGTTCATGCAGGACTTGGCAACTTAAGAGGTAATGTCGATCTATGCATCAAAAAACAAGGTGCATTAATCCTAGACAAACTCAATTCAGTGATAGATTTCGAAACTAGATCTAGTTCAGTCTCAAAGTTTGTCATAACGAGTTGGAGAGAAAAAACATGGTCAAACTAATCATTATGATAGGTCATCCGATTAGATTTTTGGAAGATCAAATGGTAGTTAGTATCATGCAGACATATTTTCAACCTACATATCAAAAGATTACTATGTCCACATCTAGGAATGACATATTAAAATATTACAAGTTAGAAAAATAAATAATAATTAATAAATTTAGGAAATATAATGGAGTGATATCCATAATGTCTATATTTGGAATAGTCACAACGTTGCATCTTATGTATGTCTTACTGCTTACTATGTAGATTCTAAATAAATATTAAATAATAAAATTTTAAGATTCTCTGAGATTCTCTATCCTCACGATGGTCCAATCATTTTTGAGTGTATGATGAAAACCTTTGTAGTATATAAAATTCAAAATAAAATTTTAGTGAACATTTGATGAAGTATCTTATAATAGAGGTGTGCAAATAAATTAAAGATAAACCGTTAAGAAAATTTTCTACGTTAGTTGGATGTGTCACGTCATTAACTTGATAGTACAACTAAGGATGAAGATATGTGCTTCAACTTTAAAAAATATACGTAACTCACTAAAATATATTTGAATGTCTCATAGACAATGAGAGCTCAGTAGAAGTGTCAAACGGGACGTGTCGGGCCGGGCCGACCCATTTTTTCAGGCCCAACCGTGCTTTCGTGTTGGGCCAGGCACGACACAGTTACTGTACCGTGTCATGCCTGGCCCATCACGGTTTTGTTGGGGTTCAGCCTGGCACAGGCCCACAGCACGATCCACCGGGTTTGGCCTGGTCGAGCCGAACCCTAAATTAAAAAAAATTAGGATTTCGGCACACACTAGTCGTGCCGAACCCCTAATTTATAAAAATTAGGGTTTCTGCACGCCAAAAACCCTAATTAAAAAAATTTGGATTTCAGCACGCCTGAAACCCTAATTTTTAAAAAAAAATTAGGATTTAGGCGCACCCGAAACTCTAATTTTAAAAAAATTAGGGTTTCGTCGCCACCATAACTCTAGAGGTGTCAACCGTGCCGGGCCGGCCCGACCCGTCACGAGGCACGGCACGGTTCAGCCGTGCCCGGCTTTGGCACGAACCGTGTCGTGCCGTGCCGTGCCTGGCCAGGCACGGTTCGGCCCGCAGCACGGCAAACCGGCACAAGTTTATCCCGTGCCGGGAGCCCCGTGAAACCGACCGCATGCCTCCCCTCCCGCAAAAAAAGACCGCGGGTCGTGTCAAATTCGACCCGACCTGCGGTCCCCCGTTTCCCGAACCGCTCGGACAGGTTTGCCCGAGCGGGCCAGGCGAGGCACGGCACGGTAGCACGATCGTGAAAAACGGGCCGTGCCGTGCCGGGCCGGCCCGTTTGACACCTCTACATAACTCATTAAAAAAAATTGATTTCGACATGGTACAGTGTTAACAGGCCACGGTAGCGTGCCAGGCCAGGAACGGCACGAGGCCCGGTTGGCCTCAGCACGGCACGGCACGAGCCCGGGCACGAAAAATTTCCGTGCCAAGCCGGCCCAGGCACGGTCGAATCGTGTCATGCCTCATGCTGGGCCGGGCCAGCTTGGCCCGGTTGACACCTCTAGAACTTGGTAATCCCTGTTTGTCTCTGAATCTTGAGAAAAATAAATTTAATCGGATGTGAGACACCATTGAATTTACACATACCTGATGTTGGAGTCATGTGTTGAATATGAACACATAATATCCAACTACGTCAATATTAACAGTGACAAACTTATATTTTATTTATGAAATTCCTGAAGATTTTGTATGACACGACGAATATGTATCTGTCAGTTTATACTCACATGACTTATATTGCATTCAAGTACATATACAATATTAGTAACATGTTTAGAAAATATCAAGATGACCCAAAACTTAAAGATATGGGTCTAGAGATGGAAACCAAGTACTTAAAATACTGATTCATAATTCTAACTCTTTATTATCTGACTATCTGTATAGACCTTGGGATTAAGATGGAAGGAGTAGAAAATATTTTGACATATATTTCATCGTTCATAAACCTGAAAGATCCACCTGGAAAGTTTATTCACGAGAAGTTGGCTGAACTCTTTACATACTATAATACTAGGTATGGTGATAGTACTAATGAAAGACTTTGAGTATGGACATGAATATCATATTCGGAGACAGTGACTTTTCGATTCAGTTAACAAGGGAGAAACGATGGGATATACCGTCGAATAGAAACGAGCTGTCTCGGTAATTAGATACCGATTACTACTCGATCCTATCAAATTTTAATACTAAGAATATTAATATATTACAGTAGTAAAAATCATACAAGTCCACATTTTTCATGCTACCTAAAATGATAAAATTTATTGATTCCTCTAGTGTTGAGCATAGCAAAGAAGTCTGTTTTTTCTGTTGCAGTGAATATTATTTCGGATAGGAGATTAAAATTACGTCAAAATATTTTGAAGCTTTAACAGGAATGAAGGATTAGTAGGATTCGAGCTTAGATATCCAAAATATTACTAAGACTATAGCAAATGTGGATGAGTTGAATACTGATGATAATCAGTGTAATATTAATATTAAGAATGATATGATGATTGATGATGTTGATGATTGATGATAAAAATACTGATGTCTGATATTTGATTTCAATTTACTTATTTATATTATATTTGTATTTATTTTTTTGTGATATTACTTTGAGCCTTTGTGGATTGATGCTTGAAATTAAAACTTAAATATTTATTTTTTGTGAATTTTTATTTTGCATTGATTTTAAATTTTTATTTATATTTAAGTTTTAATAATTTATTAATTCATACACTTGCACTAATACACATTTAGTTTGAAATTTAAGTTGTTTTAGAGGTGTCAACCGGGCTGGGCCAGCCCAGCCCGGCACGAGGCACGGCAAGATTTGGTCGTGCCTGGGCCACCCCCACATAAGAATTTCCTGTGCCCAGGTAAGGCATCTTTCATGTCGTGCTGAGGCCAACTGAGCCTCAAGCCGTGCCTGACCCGGCACGGTTCGCTGGCCCGTGGCACTGCCCGTCGGCACGAGTCAAGGTTAGACCCACACCCAGCAGCCCAAGACCCTAGTTAGCCAGTCCCCACCCGCACAGCACCCCATGTCCCATCTCCACGCCCACCCGTCCACAGTCCAAGCCAGCACCAGCACGGGTCCAATCAGACCCGACCTATGATCCCGCCCGACCCGATTCCCGCCCGACCTATGATCCCGCCCGACCCGATTCCCGCCCGACCCGATTCCCGCCCCCCACAGAATATTAATAAAAAATCCTAAAAAATGATAAATATTAATAAAACATATTTAAATTTAAAAAATAAAAATCTTACACAGAGATCTTAGGCTGCTTTTTCTTTGATTTCTTCAATCGTTTCAACCCAAATATCTAAAAAACAAAAAACTAAGAGGACTTCTGTAGTTTGAACTCATTATAATATAATAAAACAAAAAAAATATTAGGGGTAGGGAAGAAAAATGACACATTACAAATATTATATGAGAAATTTAACTTGTAAGAATTCATTTGGGACTGAGTACCTTGAGAGGCATGCCAAATTATACACCAAAAACATGGAGCATTAGATCCTAGGCAAACTCAACTTCGCATTACATTTTTAGTATCACATTCGATAACACATCTAATAATTGAGTAACGATTAATATGTTTGTTAGAAATATTAGATACGCATCATTAAGAGAAATCTTTCATGTCAGATGCATGTGTCACGTGATTAACCTGATTGTTCAAGCGGGTATGAAGATGTGTTCCCCCGCATTTAATAATATACGTAATACACTAAAATATATTCGCACTTCTCACATACAACAAGAGTTTGGTAGTCTCTGTTTGTTTGCAAATCTTAAGAAGAAATTCTAATCGAATGTGAGACACCATTAGAATTACACATACCTGATGTTGAAATCACGTGTTGGATACGAACACATGATATCCGACTACGTCAATAGCATAACTTCCAATACATACATGCAATATGAGGATTTCCTAGGTGGATCAATCATTCATATATTATTTTCACTCAAATATTTATAATTTCAAAGATCTTGTGAGATTTAATATGTTAGCATTTATGTAATAGCACACTACAGTATAATTCCTACAGAACAAGTATATACATGTATGTTTCTATCTAAATTGTATCTATTTCTACTATCTGAAATGTCTAATTATTATTATATTTACAATTCCTACAGCACAATTACAAAAAAAAAATATTAATACAGCTTAGTTGAAACAATATTGTCTATCTAATATGATTTAATTCAAACTCTCTATACTTATAATAGAGACAGATATCTATCCTATTTAAAACTGGATATGATTTTAGTATTTTAAGAGAAATTCAAATAATACAAACCTTTGCTATAACAATGGCATTGCTCTTTACATGCTTAACACAAAGCCATGCAAATTTAGCATCGGAGATATCATCTTGTAATGGAGGCATCTCTGATACAATGTGGAAGTCAATATTTTGAGGAATCAAATCGTCTGTATTCTGAGCCAACCACCCACCCCCAATTTTCCTTAATGAAATTCCACCTTTGTTTGTGCTTCCCACTTCTATAATCCTTAGTGTCTTTGACTTTCCATGCAGGATTTCAAGCCCCTTTTTTGTATACCCTGGAGCAATCACAATCTCATAAAACATCCGAGTCTCTCCATCATTTGGGCTTCTAAATTCTCTGATTTCCATCGCAAGATGCTGCCATAACAGTTGAAAAAAATTTTACGACAGAAAAAAGTAAAATGATCTGATATGACAATTTTTAGAATACTTCATTTACATGTTTATCTACAAAAAAAAGGCATAGGAACACATTTTGAAAGTTGGTGAGATTATTATTCTGATATTTTATACTTTATTTATTATATGTTATTTGATACTTATATATTAAAGTCTATAGAATTTAACAAAATAGAAATCATAAAACTCACTAATGTTATAAGGAATTAACTAAATAGGGCAACCCACACATTGGGTGCTCTCATCATAAAAGTAATATACGGGTAAAATTAAAGATTACAACTACTTACTTCAAACTGAGTATAAATATTTCAAATATCATATATTAAATAAAGAAAAATAAAATAAAATATACTCAACATCTTCGTAAATATGTTAGGAATTGGATATATTATAAGAATATCAATTGTAGATATCATCTCAACTTATATTTTCTCAATGAGAATGAAATAATACCTTCATATATTTTATTAATAAATAAAATATTTGATTGAAAATTATATGACTCATTAATAGACTACCAAATAAAATATAATAAAAAGGTAAAAAAAAAATTGAACTTTTTAAATAAAAAATTGATCTAAAAATTTTCATTAGTACTCATGAAGTCATGATCATCATTCAATACTCTAATTCTACACTAGATCTAGAAACTAGTCCATATTTTTTATTTTTTATGAGAAAATTATCTATGAAAAAAATACAATAACATATAGTAAACCTTGTATATGTTGATGTCCAAGTTACATCTGAATACTTATAAAGCAGAACATGCCAACGATTCTCTAATGAAATAATAAGACCTAGAGATTTTTCTACATACCTAAAATTGTGAAGAATTAAATTAAGATGAATATATCATAAAAAATCAAAGAAAAAACTAATTATACTGATTTTATAAACTATTTTGATCTGTTTAAAATGAGAGGCGCGAAGGTTACAAACCTAATAATGAGGTCGCCCATTATGTGCCAACCCCCACTTTCACACACCCACTATAAGCAACATAAAGCTTTACAGACATGCACCAATGCCCACTACATCGATGCACACAACATCAATGCTTCAAGGTACCATCATCTTATTCTGGAGGCCACAGATTTATTTCCAAAATTTCAATAGCACTACGATGAAATTTATTGAACCCTAATTGAACTCTTATGATAGTGTGACCATTGAATTTTGTCTTTGAAGTAGCGGAATCTATTTTTGAGACTCGGAAAAATTTTTTAGTTTCAACTAAAACTCAAATTCCTAGAGCACAATATTTGATTTTTCTAAATTAAGACCCCCAATTTTAGTAGTTGTGTTTTTTGAAAGGTTTATGGATTAGTTCTGATAATTATACCTTAAAACCAGAAATACTCATAATGACAGACTAATCACAATAAAGATAGAGGTAGGAGGGTCTCAATTCAATATACATACTACAAGTTAATAAGTCATAGCAAAAATAATTGTTAAATATTATTGTAGAGAGTTGACTAAAAACTTTATAGAGTATTGAGAGAGACTGACAAGCTACCTTAGCAATCCAAGAGTCATCACAAAGTTCATCATTTTGATACTTATAATTATTAAAAAGAAATATACAAAACTAGTCTTTATGGCATAAACTGATATTTTTCTTCATTCGGTGATTATTTGTTATATTACTCATTCTCATATTTTAGACTTATAAATTATCAATACATGAACTGGTATTTATATTGTTTCCCATGCATTTTGTTGGTCAACAACCAACCAATGATTTTTTAAGTGTTATTGAAAAATATAAATTTTTCTTCTTTTTCATTCTTATGAGTGATCAAAAAATGTATCAAACCAAATGATTGTTCTAGAAAGGTTATTCCTCACGATTTCTCCCTATAATGCAGCAGAATCATGACAATTAAGAACCCATGATGCTTTAACACATTATCTCAATACACAACAAATATCAAATCTTCTAAAATCATCATATTTTGAAATATTTAATTTAGTTTATTTTATGTGAATTATCATTCTACGAAATTCAACTTCAATTTTTTTTATATTTTCGTGACGCCCCAAAATCTGTCTGTTGACCAATTGGCAGCCTGTAAAAAACTTGTAGATGTCAAGCAACCCAATAACATTATGTTATACCCAATTTACAAAGACTCATAAATAAAAAAAGATCGAACAGAATCCTAGCTATGATGTTGATATGAAATCATGAGCCATAGAAATTTATAAATCTATGCATTGATACCACATTGTGATGCCCATTTCATGAGAACTATATCCAAAATTCAATCTTTAAAAAACCACAAATACTTGTATGAATAAAATTTGTCATCCAGTTCATTCATTCACTCTCAAGACACATAATAATATATCTTTTATTCCTTAACAAATAAAATTTGATCATAACATTCTCACACAAAACAATAATAAAAAAAGAGAATTATTCTAATTTATTTTATATAAAAAATATCTCATCAAAGGTACAATCCATATTTCTTCAGAAATGCAATCACATATGAGTTTTATCCACTTGTCTGTGCTACACTTCCAATGTTTCCCAAAAGGGTGAGTCATGCTCTATAAGGAAAATACCTACAGGACAACTCATTTCTTACGTGTACATGTAGTGGTCACAACTAACAATTAATACTCACAATTCCAAATTGCATATTGTACTCAAAAAATATTATTTGCATGCAATGAGATAAGACTCAAGTGGGTAACATGTCCCGAGCCCTTATTGAATACCATCATACCAGCCCTTATTGAATACCAACACTTATTTGAGATGAAACTCAAATGGGTAACATGTCACTAGCCCTTATTGTACTCAAATGTGTAATATGTCAATGTAGGATAAAAATATAATTGATGAACACATTCAATAATTACCTTAAAATAAAAATTATTTGTTTATAATCAAAATATTTTATAAATATCATCATTTTAATAATCCTTTTTAAAATCATTATCCCATACATTTTGTTTGGGCAATAAATTTTTGGAGTTTTACCATATGACTTTGCACACCTTTCAATACTTTTTGGACTTCCCACAGTGAATGTGTCTGAACTAGTTTGTCTTTCACCCAATGAAATTTTTAGCCTCAGTTATTATTATCCACACATTATTTTCTTTTTATGCAATATCATGCAACTTTATTGGACATCGTCTAACAGTATCAAGCTCACTCATCAATCACAAAGTATGAAGATTGACCATAATTAACACTAGAGGTGTCAACCGGATCCGTGCCGTGCCCGGGTTAGACACGAGCCGTGCCGTGCCGTGCCTGACCGGCATGGTTCGGCCCGTGGCACTGCACACCGGCACGGGTTCATCCCGTGTCAGGTGTCAGTGTCACTCGAGCCTATTGCCTACAGGCTACCCTGCGAAAGAACTATGCCCCTCCCACAAAAAAGACCACGGGTCGGGTCCAATCAGACCCGACCCGTGGTCTTTTTTGTGGGAGGCCCGAACCGACCAAGATCCCCCAACGGGAAAAAAAAATTAATATAAAAAAATATTTTCAGCCGTTGGATCTCGCCTCCAACGGCTAGGGGACAGAATCCAACGGTCCTCATGATACTGCCCCCTAAAAATTAAAAAAAATTAAAAAAAATTAAAAAAAATTAAAAAAAATTAAAAAAATATATCTTTTTTTATAAAAAATTAATATCTTTAATCTATAAATTCTATCCACCTCCCTTTAACATTTATGTTTTTCAAAAAAATAAATTCTCTCAAATCATTCTATTTCTCTCACAAAAATCTTGCTTCTCTCTCTCGGGCCTCTGGATTTTGGCATTCGACTTGGATTTTCGTGAATCTCGACTTAAATTTTAAACATTAAAGCTTGACTAGCGGTGCACCGTGCACGTGACCGACCTCAATGCTTTTACCGGATAATTTATTTTATGATTTTTATAACTTTCTCTCTCTATAATTTCTCTCTCAAGACTAAAATTAAGAAAAATAAAAATCAGTCATCTAGTCTTTATTAAACTATTCTTAGAAACAAAAATCATAAAAATGACAAATATAACTGAAATATATTTAAATTTAGAAAATGAAAATATTACACAGAGGTCTGAGACTGCTGAAACTTTGGTTTCTCCAGTTGTCTCAACTCAAACTTCTAAAAAACAAAAAACTAGGAGGACTTCTGTAGTTTAGACTCATTTTAATATAATAACACAAAAAAATGTTAGGAGTGAGGAACAAGAAATGACACAGTACAAATATTGTATGAGACTTTTAACATGTAAGAGTTCGTTTGGGACTGGGTACCTTAAGAGACATGCCGAATTATGCACCAAAAAATATGGACCATTAGATCCTAGGCAAACCCAACTTGGCACTATATTTTTTGAGACTGGATCGAGTTCAGTCTCAAAATTTACTCTCTTCATATACTCCAGCGAGTTGGGTAGGGACGGCAAGGCCAGACTTATCACATTGATAGGTCTTCCAATCAGATTTTCGGAAGATCTAAGGGTAATGCGCATCATGCAGACATATTTTCAGCCTGCCTATCATAGGATTCATAGGTCAACATCTAGGAATGACATACTAAAGATATATAAGTTAGAAAAATAAAAAATAATTAAGAAATTTATGACATATAGTGGAGTGGTGTCCGTGACGTCCGATATCTGGACAAGTCACGATGAATCTTCTTATGCATGTCTCACCAGCCACTATGTAAATTCAAACTGGATAATCAATAAAAAAATTTTAGGATTCTCTGAGATTCTTCATCCTCATGATTGTCCGGCCATTTTTGAGTGTATGATGAAAATCTTTAGGGAATATAAAATTTAAAATAAAATTTTTAGTGTCACATTCGATAACGCATCTAATAATGGAGTAGCGATCAACATGTTTATTAGGAATATTAGAGACGTACCATTAGGAGAGATCTTTCATGTCAGATGCATGTGTCACGTGATTAACCTGATTGTTCAAGCGGGTATGAAGGTGTATTCTCCCATGTTAGATAATATACGTAATGCACTAAAATATATTCACACTCCTCACAGACAACAAGAGTTTGGTAGCCTCTGTTTGTTTGCGAATCATAAGAAGAAAAAATTCCAATCAGATGTGAGACATCATTAGAATTACACGTACTTGATGTTAGAATCATGTGTTGGATACGAACACGTGATATCTGATTATATCAATAGTAAGAGTGATGAATTTATTATTGACGATACTGACTGGGCTTCAGGAATTTCATAAATGAAATTCCTTAAGATTTTTTATGACACGACGAACATGTGTTCGTCGGTTTATACGCCCGCCACTTGCATTACACTCTGATGCATATGCAACATTAGTAGCATGTTTAGGAAGTATCGAGCTGACCTGACACTTAGCCATATGATTGCAGAGATGGAGACTAAGTACTTGAAGTACTGGTCCACCGTTCCATCTCTTTATTACCTCGCTGCATGCATGGACCTTAGGGTTAAGATGGAAGGGGTAGAAAATACTCTTACTTACATTTTCTCGTGCATGAACCTGGAAGACCCACCTGAAGGATTCATTCACGAGAAGTTGACTGACCTTTTCACATACTACGATACTAGGTATTGTGGTGGTAATAATGAGACTGTGATTACGGACATTGATACCTTATTCGGAGATGATGATTTTTCTATTCAGCTAGCAAGGGGGAAACGTAGGGATGGAGTATCACATAGGAGCGAGCTGTCTCGGTACTTAGATACCGATTACTGCTCAATCCTATCACATTCTGATACTAAGAATCTTGATTTATTATAGTAGTGGAAATCATATGAGTCCACCTTTCCCGTGTTATCTAGGATGACACGGGATCTACTGACTCCTCCGGTGTCGAGCGTAGCATCGGAGTCTGCTTTTTCTGTTGCAGTGAACGTGATTTCGAATAGGAGATCGAGATTACGTCCAGATATGATTGAGGCCTTGGCTTATTTGAAGGATTTGGAGGATTCAATATTTAGCATCCATGATCGTGCTAGAGTTGGGATTGGGACAGGGACTGCAGTCGCATCCACTACAATGGCAGATGAGTTGATTGCCAATAATGATGATCCATATGATACTGATCTTGATGTTGCGGCTGATGATTCTCATGATATGCCGATTGACGATTGATGATGATCTATTATTTTTTGTTTTCGATATTTTTTTATTGATTGTACGCTTTGTTTGTACGTTGTGTTGAAACTGTAATTTGTTTGATTCGGACCTTCGGTTTCAAATGGATGATTGGTAATTTTTCATTTGTGTTATTTATGTTTTTTTTAATTTTTATTTTTACTAACATAATGTATTGATTTATTTTTTTTTTGTTTTAATTTTTCATTTAAAAATTAATAACTTCATTATATAATTAATAATTATAATAAAATTTAAACTAATTTGATATTACAAAAAAAAAATTAAAACTTTGTTTTTTTAATAAATTTTTATTTTAACATTTTTAAAATTATAAATATATAATACTATACAATATCTAAAATTTTAAATATTTTTAAATATTTTAAAAAAAAAATTTCTGCACCAAACGGCCTGGCCTGGCCTGAGCGAGCCCGGCACGGCACGGCCTGCCGTGCCTTCGGGCCGTGCCAGGCTCAACTTTTTTAAACCGTGTCGGGCCGGGCACGGCACGATACAGTAACCGTGCCTGACCGAGCACGAAAGCATGCTCGTGCTCAAAAAAAACTGGCAGGCCCAGCCCCGGCGGCCCGTTTGACACCTATAATTAACACTCATTTAATACAATGTCTTTATACATTTGCAATATAATATACTAATTCACATTACTATCATGTTACACATGAAATAAAACCATGAAACCCATTTATATCATATATCTCAACATGGATCCTAAATAATAATATCACATACACCAATTCACATTAGGTGTATGAGCTACTTCCAATCCAATATCAATATATGTGTGTAGTATAATTCAAATCATTACATATGATTTTGAAACTAATAGTTGTGTCTAGTGGTGATCTCAATATCATCAATATTGCACGAGTCATCATCTATCAACAATATTTTTAATTTATCTTAAACACTCATCATTTAATCATATTAGTTATTTAAGCATGAAATTATTTCTATAATATCTGATCATAATTAGAATCTCCTATATGAAATAACCTTAACAAAAATAGAAAAAAATAAGCTTCAATATTATGCTACACAATGAAGAGATAAGCATATTACGTATCATCTTATAAAGTATAAGATAGATGAATTTATATGATTTCCATCAACTCAATATATCTAATTTCTTGTTATTATTATATGACATGATTGATTAGTAATCAATATCTTAGTACTAAGATAACTCTCATTTTCAACAGATCACCACATTATTTTTTCCTAGCTAACTGAATCTAAAAACCAACTTCAAATAAAATATTCATGTCCATACTTAGAGATTCACTATAACTATCATACTAAGTATCCAAATACATAAACATATTATATAATTTTTTATGAATCCAATTATCTAATTCTTCTACTTTGTTATATATATTATCCAAATACATATTATCCAAATGCATATATATATTTTAATATATTTTCTACTCTTTTTATCTCAATCATAGGATCTATATAAGCAATCAAGTAATACAGAGATAAAATAGATGACTAGTATTATAAATTATTAATTTTCATCTCAACAATAATTTCACTAAAATCTAAGTATTTTTATATTTGTTAAACATGCTACTAATATTGTATATGCATCTAAGTACACTACAAGTAGTGAGAGTACATATAATGAAATAGATGATTGACATATCATAATAAATTTTCACAAATTTCAAAAAAAGAAATTCTTATCTCTTAGTTTACAACATTAATACAAAGTTTATTATTCGTACTATTAACTTAGTCGGATATCATGTGTTAGTAACCAAAATTTAACTTTAATATTAAATATATGTAATTCCAATAGTGTGCAACATCCATTGAAATTTTTTTTTGCCAACTGACAAATATATAGTGCAAAACTCTTATTATCTACTATGTGCATGAAAATATTTTAGTGAATTTATTATATTTTATAATAGAAGAAAAATAAATTTTATTCTTGCTTATACTATTATGTTAATTACGTGACTCATACACCTAATATAAAAAATATTAGCTAAGAGCTCATCAATAATGATTTTAAGAAATAAATTAATGACAATATTATTATTTTAAAAAGTATTAAATATAATACTAAATATTATATTTTAAATATTATATTCCCTAAACATCCTCATTAAATATGATGGAGCTATCACAAGAATAGAGTAGAGGTGTTAACTGGGAAGGACGGCTTGGGCACGAACCACAACATGACATGGTTCAGCCATATTTGGCCTAGCATTATCCAAAATCATGCCTAGTCATGGACAGTGCCGGTCCATGGTATGCTTCATGTCATGTTGGGCCGGTGTAAAGCATGCTCATGTCAGACCAAGCATGACCCCACATGTCTGACCTAATGGCGTGGTCCACTAGCTAAAGGACCACGAACCAGCTACAATTAGGACATGAGGCACGAATCAAGTCCCATTGGGGAGATTTTTTTAAACTAAACACATAAGCTAAATATTGCTTATGTTGTCATTTGCAATTGGTGAACACACCTCCCTTATCATCCATTGTATTTTCACACAATGGGCTCCGATATTGATAAGGACATGCCATGCTTATCGTTATCCTTGTCAACCCTTAAAAAATATAATAATTTTATGTAAGTTTATAGTAGCCATCAGATTAATTCTAACTGGCTAATATGGCCAGTATCTTACGATTAGCATGATTCTAGCCATTATTTTAATGACAAAAAATATTAAAAACAAAATTAATGATTATGAATTTTTTTTTCTGTATAAATAGAGAAATAAATTTTAAAAATACATTTTCAATTTCTTTTTCTCTTTCTAACTCTATCAGTCCTTCTCAATTATAACTTTTTTCTCTAATCTCTCATTTGAAATATAAATATTACATATATTATTATTTTTTAATTTCAATTTAGGATTTATGCTTACAAAAAAGCAATGTATGATATGGTATTAGTTTTTTTATTAATTATTTGTTTAAGTTTTTTTTTATTTTATAATTTATTATATAAATAATTAAAAAAATATTATATAGTAAATTCAATGAAAATAAATATAAGATTGGCATGGATATAAATAATAATGATAACCCTACCAAAATATCTGATATAAAAACTATATTTTTTCCAATGACTTTAACCCAAATACATATGTCACATAAAAATAAAAAACTATGCAAATATCAGTAATATGAATACATTTTAAAATAAAAAAAAATTAAAAATACTAGAGATATCGATAAAGAATCAGTACAATGTATATATTATAAAATTATATATATATATATATATATATGAATATATGTTTGAATGAGTATCTAAAAAGATATGTCGATTAATGCAAAAAAAAAATATGATATATTAAATCTGAGACAAACACAATATAGCGGTGAGGTCTTTCAAACTAGATCTATTGGGAGACTCATTATCATAATCAGTTTAATCATACTTTCCATCCCAAAATCATATTGGATTTTGAGAGAAAATATATGATCAAACTGATTATAATAATGAGTCTCTCAATTAAATTTTTGAAAAATCCTAAGATAGCAAATATTATGCAAACCTACTTCCAGCATACTTATCGTAGAATTCCTAGGTCCGCATGTATGAATGACATAATAACTATTATAAGTTAAAAAAATAATTAATAATTAATAAATATAAGAAATATAATAAAATAGTATTCATGATGTCTGATATATAAACTAGTCACGATGATACCTCATTTACATGCCTCACCACCCACTACTAGACTCTGAATAAAAATTTTATAAAAAAAAATTTTGAGATTCTCCGTACTCATGATAATTTTGATATATATCAGTGTATAACGCATATCTTTAGGAAATATGAAATTCAAAATAAAATATTTAGTATCACTTTCGATAATATTTATAAAAAAATAACTATTAATATATTTGTTAGGAATATGTGAGACGTAATATTAGATGAGATATTTTATGTTAGGTACATATGTCAAATGATTAAACTCATAGCACAGGTAGGAGTTAAGATTATTTCTTGTGCATTATAAAAAATAAAAAATTTACTAAAATATCTAAAGAGTCTAGTAGATAACAATAGTTTAACAACTTAAATTTGTCTACGGGACAAAAAAAATTCAAACAAATGTGAGACACCATTAAAATTATACTTACCTTATATTGAAGTTTTATGATGGCTACAAATATATAAAATCCGATTATATCAATAATAAGAGTAATGAGCTTATTATTGATGATTCAAACTGAAATAGAAGAATTTTATTTATGAAATTTCTTAAAATTTTCTATGATATGATGAATATTTATTCGTCTATGTATACTCCCACCAATTACATTACCCTTAGGTACATACGTAATATTAATAATATATTTAGCAAGTATAGAGATCATGTAGTATATAATTTGTTTTATTATCTATTTTCTTAACCCTATGTTTTGTTTTTCTATTTTATTTATAAGTGCAGCTACTAAAATATTATGTTTAAGAGATTATGACAATTGGACAATAATGAGAGTCCCGCTGCATAGTCAGTGGACCAATGAAATTTTTGGTGCATGACCAGGTCCACTATGAAGATCCTATTCTATTTTATTTAGAACCCTAATTATTATATATATATATATACATATTATTTATAATCGTGAGGGTGCGCTCTATTCTTTTTTTCAATTATATACTAAAATATTCAGGTTTTATAAATCTGTAAGTACTATATACTTTTCAAATGAACATAGCTAATCATATTGAACGACTAATTAACCACGTTAAAACATAGTGTCTGTTGTGACCTATTAGATAGAAATTCTAATAGGTCATCATGTAGTTAGTGTCATGGTTATTAAATTGAAAACCAAGTTATGAAATACTATTCTTTCATTATACCTATATATTATTTAGCTACATATATAGATCATAGGGTTAAGGTAGATGAGATAAAAAATAATTTGACATACATATTAACATGCATAAACCAAATACACCAACTTGAAGAATTCATTCATGAAATATTAACTACCTTGTTTTTATATTATGATATTAAATATGATAGTTGTAGTCATGCTCTGAGTTCGAATATTGATACCATATTCGAAGACAATGATGTCTTCAATCAGTTAGCTAAAGATTAATGATAGAGTGATCCATCAAATAGGAATAAGCTATCTGGACACTTAAATTTTAATTACTAATAAATCATATCACATAATGATAATAAGAATTTAGATATTTTACTATGGCGAAAATCATACAAATCGGCTATCTAAATAATATGTGATCTACTGAGACCTCTGATGTCTAGCATAACATCAAAAAATACTTTTTTATAGTAATCAATATAATTTCAGATAGGAGACACTTGTATACATGAAAGACTTGAAAGATTCGAGATTAAGCATTATTAATTAGATATTATAAAGATACTTATATATATGATTGATAATTCATGAGATATAAATATCGATGGCACTAACAATATCTTCAAATGTATTCGTAATGATGATGATCTACATCTCTATTCACAATACCATATCGTAAATACTGATTAATCATTGAAAAAAATTATTGATTGATATTTATGATATTTATATTATGCTATAATACTAGTATTTATTCATTTTAGTTATTTTTTTTATTTTGATTTATGTACTATTATCTATTGATATATTATATTTGATATTAGATTAGATAACACTTTGTAGTTTTTATCATTTTAAGTTTTGATATTTTTTTTTAAACTTGATTTAAATATTATTTATATTATGGATTTGTAACATTAATACTTTATTAAAATTATATAGAATTTTTAATTTTTAAATTTTAATAAAATTAAATAATCATATTAGAGCAAAAAAAAACTGGTTTGTATTGACCCAAACCAGCATGATCTGATCCAAACCAGCATGACATGCTTCATGCTCACTCTAGGCCCGACATGGCCATGCACTATGCAGACCAACCATACCAGGCCAAGCCAATAGGGTGGTTCTCATGTCATATCAGGCACGACATGAAATTCATATCGTGTCCTAACTGGCACGGCATGGTAGTATAATCATGCCACACTATAGCCAAGGATAATAATTTCTGATATATCCACTGATATATCTTCGAAATATCCATAAATTATAAGTATTGATATATCCATAAAGACCGATATATCTATCATTTATTGATGCTTATATACAAAAATATACTGATATATTATCGATATATCCGATATATCTGTAAAATCCAAATACCAATATATCCGTAGAAACCGATATTTTAATCCTTGACTATAACAAGTTAGGCCAGCATAGCACAACCATTTTACCACTTTTAGGATAGAGAATCATAAGAAATCTTAAATTTTTTTATTTATTTTCCTCTTAAAATCAACAGAATAAGCAGTGACATAAAAATGAAATATTATTACTTGTCTAGATATCAAATATTATTAGCACTACTCTTTATGTTTCCTAAGTTTATTAATTACTAATTATTTTTCTAATTTAAATTATTTTATTACGTTATACATATTGGTAGACCTAAGATTCTATGATAATCAAACTAAAAGATTTGCATAATATTAACTCTGCAATCCTTGAAAACCCTAATCAAAAGACTTAAATTAGAAATTAATTTTATCATGTCTTCCCATCCAAAATCATTGAGTTTGTTTGAAATCAATTTCATGCTCTCCACCCATTTAAAGTTGATCCAACATCAAAGACTTTGCCAATAAGTTGAGTTTGTCTTGGATCCAATGTATGTAATTTTTAGTATTTTTATCGACATATCTCTTATAATCAATACCACTAGTACTCCTATATGTATATATTTTTTATAATATATACATTATGCCAAATCTTCTTTGAAATATCTTGTATTTTATTTTTGTATTATATTAAAGTATGTCTAGACTACTAAATTTTGACTATTTTTAGATTTTATTAGGCAAATAAGTAAAAACAATGAAAGAAAAATTAGTTTTGACCTTAGACTTTTCAGTTAGGTCGTCATTATTATGTATGTTTATGTCTAATTCTATTTTATAAAGATCACTAATATATAAGACTCGATTGAATGTATGAGAGAAAAAAACATTAATTCTTAATTTTTTTAAATTTAATTATTAATATATAGATTATTAAATAAAATTAATTAATTGAAATATAATCATAATGTGTATTTTAACTTTACGTGTGCAATGATTATTTTGAATGTTGCAACTTCCATCTTATATTCTCATGCCTGGAAGTCACAATTAATTACAAAACTAACATCAATTCGCTACCAAATTAAAATTCAAAATTTAAAAAAAATTAATACAAACAAAACAAAATCAAATTCAAAATGAGGAGATACGAAAAGATAAGATAAGTTTACAGATTAACTATGAAAATAAAAAAATATTAATAAGGTATTTATAAAAAAATTATTAAAAAATATTTAATTTTTATTTTTTTAAATATTTTTTATGATATAAAAACCTAATAGTCATAGATTTCTGAAACAAATCTTTCAAATGCAATTCAAGAGCTCAAAAGTTAAATAGAAAAGTTTTTTTATTACAGCAAACAAGACGGTGGTAGGCACTATCTTGTTAGTTGACGCTTTCCACCCAAAACGAGGAGAAACAATATAGCAGCCATTTAAAAAAAGCTACTTTTTAAAAACTCTCATACCAAAGGGTCATGCCACATTGCCAGGCACATGGGTTGTGTTTGGCACTGCACGAGGGATGTGCAGCCCTAGCCTGGCATGGCACACATTATACCATGAACCAGCATGACTATGATTCAGACACAATTCTAGTTAGTCATGTCGAGCCAGCTATGATTAAATCAAGTTGTATCTCATGTCATGCCCTGACCGCATGATCCACTTGACACTTCTAAATAATAAACATATATCCTATAATTTATATTTATACTACCAGCTATTATAAATAGCTGGACATGAACCATCATTAGTTACATCAAATACGCTGTCATCAATTATAAATTATTAATATTAATGAAAATAATACTCTACAACAATATCTTCTTAATACAATAAATATAAAAACTATTAAATTTTTTTATAGAAAAAAGTTAGATTACAAGAGAGAAGATAAAAAGAATATTAAATTAAAGTGGAAAATAAAAATTATCTCATATCTATTTATAGAATTTTTTAAAACAAAAAGGATATATTTTTAAAAATTTTTTATATATTTTAACTGAACATACTCTTATTATCCGTTGAATTCTATCTAGAGCTATTTGAATTAAAATCCAACGATCGAACATGCATCATTGTGTAAATTTTAAAAAAAAAATATTAGCACTATCACACAATCTCGAACAATTGATAGGTCACAACCCACATGAGCACGGCATGTGCACATGGCCAAAAGGAACAAATGCTACTGAATCATTGTGTCATATGCATTGTTGCTTTAACACATCTATTTTTTTATTTAATTTACTAAGCCAATTCAGCATTGGTCCAAGCCCAACTCAAATATAATTTAATTGAAGTTTGACATTGGGGGTGTATGAAAAGCACGCACGCCTAAACTGAGAATTTTTTTTAATTTGGGATCGAGGAATGTGGCGGGCAACCACTTAACTGAAAGTGGGTTGGATTGGGCCTATTCGGGCTTTAGTTTCGGGTTGTCATACCAAATGAAAATGGGCAAAAAAAACCAAATTCCCTAGCCCAGCAAGGCATGATCCAAGTTGCAGACCAGCATAACAAGAACAGTGAAGCAGACCAACACAAGCAGTTGCTGTATGCCTCCTGATATGTTATGTTGTGCTTAGGTGTAAATCTGAGTCGTGCCTTGGACAAAGCCTAGATCGGGTCATTTTCCACCACTAGATGTACTTTATAGATTGAAAAAGATATTTTATGGCTTAAATTAGTCACTGACGAAATAAATTGTTACATTTTCATAGATAGTCGCATCATTTGAGTTATCCATGTGTATTACAAACTTTAATTAATTTCTTGGAGAGGCACTGGTGACAAAGTGATTTTACTAATTATATAATTGAATATCATTCAAATTATGTGACATAATGAGTCATGGAAAAATCAACAAAAAATTCAATTTGACACAATTTTTAACAAAGAACATTGAGAAACTCAAATACTTTCTTGACATATAAGTTGCTTATTTTTGAATGATATCATCATGTCATAGATGATATATTCATTCTATTTCCCTTTTGATGCAACATCAAGTGCAGATGTTAATCTTTTAGGTGTATTCCAAAAAATAATCTTATTGATCAAAGTTTCAAATTTACTACAAATATGAATCATCTAATTGATTCAACCTAAGAAGCACGGACATGGACACGGACATGGACACGGACACGGATACGAACATGGGGATACGACACGGCAGGATATGGGGATACGGTAAATTCTAAAAAATTAGGATACGGGGACACGATAAATTCTAAAAAATTAGGATACGAATACGGCTAAGATACGGCATAATAAAAAAATAAAAATAAAAATAAAAATTATTAATTATAAATATTAGGTATTTTATAAAATTTATTAAATTAAATTAAATTAAAATATTTTATTATATATAATAAATATATATTATTTATTTTATAAAATAAAAATATTTTATTTTATTTTATAAGATAATATTTATATTTATTTTATTTTATAAAATAATATTTTATAATTATATTATATAAAAATATATATTTTTTATTTTATTTTATGCCCCTGCCTCTCCCCTCAAGCACGCCCGCCCGCCCCTGCCTCTCCCCTCAAGCACGCCCGCCTGCCCCTGCCTCTCCCCTCAATCACGCCCGCCCCTGCCACTCCTCTCAATCACGCCTGCCCGCCCCTGCCTCTCCCCTCAATCACGCCTACCCGCCCCTGCCTCTCCCCTCAATCACGCCCGCCAACCCCTGCCTCTCCCCTCAAACACGCCCGCCTCTGCCTCTTCCCTCAAATCGCGCCGCCCTTGCCTCTCCCCTCAAATCGTGCCGCCCCAGCCTCTCCCCTCAAATCGCACCACCCCAGCCTCTCCCCTCAAATCGCGCCGCCCCTTCCTCTTCCCTCAAATCATGTCGCCCCTTCCTCTCCCCTCAAATCGTGCCCGCTCCTGCCTCTCCCTCAAATCGCGCCCGCCCCCTGCCAGTGGCCAACGTTGGCCACCGACATCAGTCGGACGTCGGGCACTATAGACGTGGATACGGCTGCCGACGCAACCATCCGATATGCCACGTGGCGTATCGGATACGGATTGTGCAATGATACGCCACGTGGCGTATCGAACACGTATCCATACCGTATCTGTGTCGTGTCCACGTGTCCTGGTGTCGGACACGTGGACACGACTGCAGGGAGCCGTGTCCATGCTTCCTTGGATTCAACTACTTATAAGAGAATCATAGGCAAAATTAATTATCTAACAATGATTAGATCATATATAACATATGTAATCAGCACAGGGAAGATCCTCATACTTCATGTTAAGCCATGCATGACTCACGTGACTTGACATATTAACATGGTCCATAGGCACAGTGACCCATGAGATCATGAGCCATGAGTCACAGACTCATGGCTAGGTTTATTTAAAAAAATGTGGTCTCATCACAACTCCCGCAGCTAGAGATCATTGCCTATAACATTTTTATAAAATGGGCACCAACAATACACATTTAGGTTAAAAAAAAAACTTGATCGCATAAAAAAATAGATTTTTTATAACCATCAAATTTCATTCTAACGATTATATGAAAAAATCAAATGACTATCAAATTTTTACTTATTTATATTTAAAAAAAATTAAAAAGTTAAATGTATTATATAGTATAAAAAATTTCTATAAATATATCATATAAATTTATTTTCTATCCTCTTCTCTCTCTCCTCTTATGTGTTATGTACTCTATTTTACTATCTATTCTTGACTCTGAGCTAAAAAATTTAGAAAAGAATGTGGATTATGACTACATACTACTGCTAAAGTAAATTTACATTATTATAATACACATTTATTTTAAATTTATTAATTCATGTAACATATTATAGTTAATAATTTTTAAAAATTTTAAATTATTAAAATTAAAAATATATATATATAATAAGATAAAAATTATAAATAGCAATTTTAATGATACTAATTATGATATTGATATGAATAATAATGACAACTCAACCAAAAATTTCTATGATAAAACTAGGTTGTATTCAATGAGCTTGATCTATTTGTGTAAAAAAATCAAAACTATGTGAACTTCAGAAATATGAAAACACTTTAATATAATAAAAATAAAAACAACTAATGGTATCAAAAAAAATTGGCATAATATATATAGTATTATATATATATATATAAGTAGTAATAACCACCTTAAGAAATATTCTAATCAATGTACCAAAAAATATTATATATTACACTCCAATCAAATCCAAATAAATAGTGAAACCTATGAAGTTAAATTAATTTTAGCTTTATTAACCTCATTTATTTATCGAATTAATTTTATAAGATAAGACAAACAAATTAATTACTATAACGAATCATCCATATAGATTTTCAAAGAATCATAAAATAATTAATATTATGCGAACTTACTTCTAACATATTTTCATAAATTTCTAAGAACGACTAATAGAAATAATATAATAAATATTACAAATTAAAAAATAATTAATAATTAATAATTAATAAATTTAAAAAATATAGTATAATGATATTCATGACGTCCGACATATGAACTAATCACGATGAAATATCATTCGCATATCTCACCAGCTACTATTTAGAATTTAAGTAAAAACTTACAAAAATTAGAATTTTAAGAGGTCCTCCACCCATATAATGTTCCGATCATATGTGAATGTATAATAAGAATCTTTGAAAAATATAATAATTAAAATAAAATTTTTAGTATCATATTTGATAATAGTTCGAATAATAAAATTATTATTAATATGTTTGTTGGAACCATTAGAAAAAAATCATTAGATAATATTTTTTACGTTAGCTATTTGTATCACATAATTGGCCCAGCAACAAAAATAGAATGAAAGTTGTTTCTCCATATTAAAAAAATAAAAAAATTACTAAAACATTAAGGATGCCTAACAAACAATAAAAGTTTAGCAGTGTATATTTATCAGGGCCTAAAAAAATTATTAATGAATATGAAATACCGTTGAAATTATTCCTACCTGATATTAATATCATGTATTGGCTTCCAACATATGAAATCTGTCTATGTCAAACATAAAAGTGACGAACTTATTATTTATGATTCAGACTATGATACAAATATTTTCTTTTATAAAATTCCTAAAATTTTTTTATGATATGATAAATATATTTATTCTTATATACTCTTACCATTTGCATTGTACTTAGATACATATATAATATTAGTAGTATATTTAACAAATATAAATGAAACTTTGTATTTAGTATTATAGCTATTGAAATAGAAACTAGATATTTAAAATACTAGAATTTCATTCCAACTTTATATTATTTGGTTGACTATATGAATCTTAGGATTAAGATGAAAGGAATAAAAAATATATTAAGATACATATATATTTGCACGAGCCAAGTAGACAAATATAAAAATTTTATTTATGAAAAATTAACTAATATTTTAATATATTATAATAGTAGGTATGATAATCATAAAAAAAATGAACATCGTATTCAAAGATGATTTTTTTATTTAGTTAGTTAGAGACAAATGATAAGGTGGTCATTCGAAAACGAGTAAGTTATCTTAGTACTTAGATATCAATTACTATTTCATTATATCATATTAAAATAATAAGAATTTTAATATTTTAAGTTGGTAAAAATATACGAATTCATCTATCATATACTAACTTAGATGACATGTGATCTACTTATCTCTTCAATATCTAGCTTAGTATCAGAGTCTATTTTTTCTGTAACTATTAATATTATTTCAAATAAAAAATCCAGACTATGACAAATATCATAGATACTTGCATGCTTGGAGGATTAGGAAGATCCAATATTAAATACTCAAGATAAAACAAAAGAGTTATTGGCTGAAAATGACTCATAAGACAGAGAAAATTGAACAAACATTTGTGCTACTTTCTAAATCATACATGATGGTGATATATACTTACACTACCAAACTACAAATATATCCTAATGACTCATGTGATAGTAATGCATATTTTATTTATTTCTAGTTCAACTATATTATGTATCATATTTTAGTTATATATATAATACACTTTTTAATTATTGCATTGAGTCAAAAGTAAAATATTTAATTTAATTATGGATTTTATTTAATTCATTTAAATTTCTAATATAATACACTTTTTAATTATATTATTTTAATATATACATATAAAATTTCTAATAAATAAAAAATTTTAATTACAAAAATTTAAATTAGCCATTTAGGATGCTCATAACCAACTCGACCCAACATGAACCATGATCGACCCGGCACAACCCAGAATCATGTTGGGCCAAGTGATTGGGATCTTGTGTTGTGCCTAGTACAACATAGTGGCCTGAGTGGGGAACAAGAATTTGGGTCATGCCAATTGTACACCTCTAAGTAAGCATAATTAGTTATTATCTAGATTCTTCTCAAGAAATTTACTTTGAGATAACTTTTTACATACTAAGATATGTAAAAAAATCTCTATAATCTTATTTCTTTTTTAGGGATTATGTGCACTATGCATAAAGAGGAGGCATATGAAGGTTTTGTACTTTTATTTAAAAGAAAATTAGATCACCTTTGTGTTTCATATGCTTGTGATATATCAAATACAAGACTATATATATTATTATCTAACTATCACAATAAAAATTAATAAGAGTAAAAAATAGATAGTGATATACTTGAATAAGTAATTAATATAAAGTACCACAAATAATTATCATCATTATTTTAAACTTTATCTCGATATTTGATCTCAAAAAAACTTTTTGTTTTTTACTTTTTAAAGAAAAGAAACTATCTCTAAAAAGAGTATAGAACTCTTTCATTGATCTCCTCTAGATATGTTAACACCCAATTTGAATCTCAATACCTAACCAAATGCAAATGAAATGATCCCTAAAAGAGATCCTAACTCTTTAAGATTTTTTGACATGACTTATTGTCTAACTGTAACAGTAAAGAATAGTGAAAAAAAAATTAATATTTAATCTTTTCAACTAGATGATGTATCCAAAATATCTCATAAATAATTATCGTTATCACTATAAACTTTGTTTCGATACTAAATCTCAAAATAAATATAAATTTCTTTCTTTCAAAGAAATAAGATTATATCAAAGAAAAATATAAAATATTATCATAAATCTCCTCTCAATGCATGTTGTTTTCTTTCTCGAATCTAAATATTTGACCAACTAAAAATATTCATGATCTCTAAAAAAGAGCTCAAATTCCAAAGACTTCTTCACATACCTTTGGTGTGACCATTTTTCCAACAATAAATGCACTATAAAAAAAAATCTTCATTATATATATATATCAGTGTCATTTCACAATTCCAAACAAATCAAATTGCCAACTAAAATTTAGATCTCCCAATTCTTAAAATGTTAACACAAATTTGCCCAAATATTAAGATTAGGATTTTCAAAACCCTAATTTTATTCTAATTGTAATGTATTTCACAATATCAATGTAGTCAACATCGATTCCTATTTTTTATACTTTTACTCATTATACTGTCACATATTATGGGGGTGTGATGGTGGAGGATGGCACACATTAAATGTGCATCTTCCTCTCTGGGGTTTACTATTCTAATTTATACACCTAAGATTATATCTAATATCATACATAAAAAATAATGCAAATTATACTCATAATAATTCAATACAAATATTTCACTTATATATTGAGCAAAAATAATTAGGACAACTCACATATTAAATACTCATATCAAAAGCATAAACTAACATCAATAAAATTAAAATAAAACAAATGTAAAGCTGTAAAACTACAACAGATAGTACATTCACATTTTATAGATTGAGTTTTAGAAATTTATTATTTTAATTTTTTACAATATCTAAACAACTATAATAATATTTAATTTAATAATATTTTTAATGTGCCCATTCGATCGACTTTGAATTATGAATCCTACAACTTTCATGCACAAAAATTACCTTTACATATCTTTTTTTTTAATATTATTGCTAAACTATTTGATAAAATATATGTATTTTCTTATATATTGTGAGTAGATTCCCAAGTATCATCAAGACTTGGGAGTAGCCCTCGCTACATCCATTGAGGCAATTTCATTTTTTCCGATATCACCAATACCATCATTCAAATCATTAAAATGATCATCCATATTCAAATACTTTCAAATTTCAAAGCTTAGTAATTAAAATTATAATAATTAATATTTTAATGTTGTTGCAGTTTTCTTATTGTATTAATATCACAGTATTATTTTATTTTATTTTCATCTTTCATATTCTTAACGGCTTGGGTTATGAGTGCATATAAATTGTCACAATCATTTTGACTTATTATATAACAACTTAGGTTGTATATTATTTGTAATTTCTGTCTTATTATTTTATTTTAATTTATGTGTTAAGTTTAACATGATATTAAAATGAGTTTAAAAATGCTAGAGAGAGTACTTGTACTATACCAGCACATTACATGTATACATGTACTATTTTTAAGAAAAGAAAAGAAAAGAAAGTTGCATGTAGTAGAAAATAGCAACCACGCAAAATGGCATGCACAGGCAGAAAAGTAGCCAGTATGTGAGCGTATAGCTGGCACACAGAAAGTGTGCAGGCGCACAGTTGGCACATGGTGGTGCGCACAATGACAGGCATTGTTGGATCATTTGAACTAAGAAAAAGAGCATGATAATGTTGGGCACAGTTGCGTGCACAATGGTGAGAACAATGGCGCAAGACAAAAACACTAAATAATTATATTCTTTTTTTGGCAGAAGTAAAAAAGGAAGGGGAGAGGATGATTGAACCTTAATTCAGGATTGATATAGTAATTTTGGAGGAATCGATATAAACTATAGCAACAGGAGTAGATGGAAGATAGTTTCAATCTAGTATACTCATTATAGAAGGATATGTAATACTAAAAATAATTATTAGATATTATTTCTAGTAAAAATGTCGAGAACATTACGTAGTTATAAGAAAGATGAACGGATAACAAGGTCATTTCAAGATCCACATAGAATTCATCCATATGATGCTTAATAGAGATGAGTATACAAAATTAATTTCTAAGACATCAATATATTCTTCTCGTCTTTTGGATATTATTAAATATTTTATTCATTCTATCACTTTAGACTCAAATTATTAATAAATAAGCAAATATACAATTTACTAATAATCATAACTTTTTGTCTACATTCTTTTCTTGTTCTAAAAATAATAGCTAATAACCAAAACTTGATAACAATTAAATATAATATCTTATTTAACTTTAATCTTTAATACTTAAATAAGCTAAATTTATTCATAATTATCATGTTATTTTACTTTTTTTGAGTTGTCTTTCAAGGTAATTTAACTTTTATTTTGTCATCATATCAACTAATATTTATTTGTAGGATTGTGAGATTCTGAGGAAAACTTAATTTAGAATTGAGCATGATTAATTATATATTTTTTCTTTCATAGTAATATCTCTGTTAATATATTAGATATTTGAGTAATTGAACTCATTGCTTGTGAATTCTTAGCTTGGTCATTTATCACTGACTAAGTTGATATTACTTTACTCTATTCTTTAAGATATATCACTGACTAAGTTGATATTACTTTACTCTATTCTTTAAGATATATCACTGACTAAGAGATATAGTATTGAGCATATCAGATAGAAAAACTTATTAGAGCTTATTATCTTATACATCAATTTGGTTTGAGTATTTAAAATTTAATCTAATATACTTGAGATAAAAATGGATATATCTCTTTAATGATAGATCATAAGTTAATTCAATGTTTCAGAATTTTCATAAAATTAAATAAACTCAATTCGCTAAAAATATTAAAAAAATAAAAAATAATAATATATTAGAATATATATCAAACCAATTTAGTATTAATTATATGAATCATAAGATTATACATCAGTCATACCAATTTAATTTTATTCTTGTAGATAATCCTATTGATTTATGTATTAATTTTACTTATGATATGATCTATCTTATCAAATATATTAATTATAAGAGAATCATAAAATAATTAACTACTTGATTATCACCAAATATAATATATACAATAAATATAAATAATCATTTCTTAAAATTTTTTCGACATGTGCATCTTGACATACCTCTTCAAATATTGAGATATATGAAATCTCCAAAACTTAGAAACTCCTTTAGAAATTATGAAAATTTATAGTTAGCCGAGTATTTAAATTTGAATTTGACATTAACATGTACTAAGAAAAAATTTATGGTAGAATTTTATATTTTTCTTATTGACAACCTTACCTCATAAAAAGTATATAATCTCTAATAAAATACTTTACGTACGAACAAAACATATAATGATAGACTATATCTTACTTATAAAAAAATTCAAGATAAGAACATTATGATATTCTATATTCAAATAGTAGAACAACTAATAGTTATCAATACTTTGAATAAGCCTTAGTTTACTTTAAATTCTTATAAGTTTAGAATTGTGAATTTTTATGGACTAATTTTAGAGAGAATATTGCACAATTCTTGTTTTATTATTATTAGAATATTATTTTTTTTATTTTTTCATTTTCATTCTATTAATAGGAACACTTAACTTATAGGTTGTAATTATATTTTAATGAGTATTATTGTTTTATTTTAATTTATGTGTGGCAAGTTCAACAAAAACAAAGCAGCAACTCATAATGATCTGAGTTTTGACTTTTAGAATTCATGACAGTTAGAAAAAGAAAAGAAATAGGAGTAGGATGGAGTAAGCCCTTGGACATTTATAAAGAGAGCTGTGGAATTTGGTTTACGGAGAGGTGCACAAATGCAGTCTGCCACTGCAAAGAAGGAGGCAGAAATCTCATGGACTGCAATGTGAGACCTAGCCCAGGTCTAAATGACTGGGTCAAAGGCTAGCCCATTTTGCCACTCTACTAGACAGACGCCACAAAAAAACATATATAAACATAAAATGCACCAAGTATGTAAATAAATCAATATTAATACAACAACAATGTTAAAAATGTCCATGTATTGGAGTGAAAATTTACAAATTACCTCGTCAACATTAACATTGAAAGCTACAATCCCGCCAAAAGCACTAACTGGATCTGATTTCACTGAAAACCTATAAGCTTCAAGGATATTATTATCAGAAGCTATCGCACATGGAGTTGTATGCTTTACAATAACACACGTGGGTTCATGAAACTCTGATACACAATTCCAAGCTGCATCACCATCTAAAAAGTTATTATATGACATCTCCTGACAAAGAAAACACAAATTGTCTTAAATTATTCCTAACTTTATAAAAAAAATGTATCATCAATTGTAAGTTTGTAACATACAGATGCAAATATCAAGTAGTCCACCAAGCATCAAATGAAGAGCACAATGATGATATTTATTCATTAAATTTCATTATGTATATAATATATATATATATACACACACACGCACACATTGATAGATAGATAGATAGATAGATACTAGTGACCAATATAAAGTGAATAAATTCCCTTATTATACAAACACTCATCAACTTAAAACAACTGACATGTTAGGTGTCACGACTTAAACTGAGTTGCAACATATTTGTATGGTTGCGACTACGATACATATGCTTCAAAACCACGATAAAATTATGATATTACTACTCAATTTAAGTTATAACATATAATTTTGAGTCGCGACATATAATTATTAAGTCATGATTCAACTCAAACTATAACATATATTTTGGTATTATAATCATGTTCTATAATGTCACAACAATCATTATTATTGCAACCCTATTATATTTTGGTGTCATACCATGTTCTATACTCAAACTATAATATAATTTTGAAGTAGTGCAGGCCAATTTCAGCCCGACAAGCCAAACAGGCTAACTTGGTCCTGACCCAAGCTAGCATGGAATTGAGCCAGGCTAGCCTGGAACTAACCCATGCTAGCCTATAACAAACCAATGCTAGCCTAGAACAAACCAATGCTAGCCTAGAACAAACCAAGCTAACCTGAAACGAACTAGGCTAGTCTGGATTGAACTCAAACTAACCAGAAATGAAATGGGTTAACCTGGTCAGGCCTAACCCAGCTTGGCATGACATACCTTCTCAACAAAATGTGATTATTGAAAAGAATAATAAATATCTAATTGAGACAAATCAAATAACCATACTTACAACAAATATTATAAAATATTTTTAGAGAGAGATAATTTCAACCACAACATACCTCCTCAACAAGATGTATTATCTCAGCTTAAATCATTTCAAATCATACATCATGAAAAAGAGTTAAGTCGGCATTTAGTGCATAAAGATCAAATTTTTTTTGGATACTCTATTACTTGAAAGAGTACATCTATTTTACATTATAGACTGAAAAAAATTTAATAAATATAAATATAATTATATAATAACTACAAAATTATAACTAGAAACTTGGAAAAGAAAATATAAAGGAAGAGATAATAGAAAGAATTCAGAGTAAAATTTTCTTTTGATTTTAAAATGTTACCTTTCATATCAAATTGAGGCCTATATATAGATTATTTATGAATTATTATTTAAACATTGTTCACACATGCAAGCGCAATATTCAAAATGATGCATTGTTCATGAAATCACTATTCACATAGTCATTATTTATGTGATCACTATTCACGTGATATTCATTCACATGTTGGATATAATACTCCCTTTAAATAAACATTATAAAATTTAAAAAAAAAATTATTAGAACTGCTTTGTTAAAAATCTTGCCAATAAAACTCAGTTAGATAAAACCTAAATGGAAAAAAAAAATAAGCACAGTGCACTACCTTCAAATCACACTCTCGCTCATGTCAATATTCTTAGGCTGCCACATTCCAATTTTGTATATAAGCTGCTTGAATATTGAAGTTGACAATGACTTTATAAACAAGTCTATTAAATTATAACTTGAGCGAATCTGCAGAATATCAATATCACCCTTTTTCTAAAGTTCGTGTGTATAATAGAATTTTGGTAAAATGTACATGATTCTATCTCTATCAATATAACCCCATTAATTTATGCAATACAATCTACATTATCTTCAAATAATATTGTTGGAGTATATTTGATAGAAGAGAAGTCACATGATTCTTGAATATGATAAATCATAGATCTCGTCCATATACATTCATGACTTATCTTATGAATTATTAAATTTTTCTAAATAATTTAATGATGTGGTTATTATTGTTTGTTTAATATATTTCAATGATATGATAGTTTCATTATAACTAAAAATATACTCAGTTTATGATCTAGCATTATGCGTATCTAAAAGATAGCTTGCATATGCATATTTGAATAATTATTGTTTTGACTCATTTGATTAAAATAAACTCATATTCATAGTTCCATAGAAATATCGTATCACATGTTTGATTTCATTCCAATGCATTCTAGTAAGAGTACAACTATATCTAACTAAAAAATTAATAGAAAAAATAATATCTAAACAACTATAATTAGCAAGATACTTAAGTATACTACTAATACTAAGATATGTTACTTCAAAATTAAATATTTTTTTATCTTGTTCATATCAAGTGATTGGACAGTCATTGGATAACATAATTAATTGATGCACTTTATCTATATTAAATTGCTTTAGAATTTTGTAAATATAAGTTAAATGATGAATCAATACTCCATTTAAAAAATGCTCGATGTGCAGGCCAAGACAATTTGATTTTTCCATGATCTTTTATTTCAAATTTTTTAATTAAATATTATACTATTTTTGTGAGATCTTCGGAAGTATGAACAATTCAAATTTTTTCTTAAATTTCATTTTTCCAATATTCTACTTCAAGATGTACAACACCAATTCCAATATTAGTACAATAGTCATTGAATGTTAAAAAAGTGAGCACATAGGCGTATTAGTTTAGATATTAATCTTGTAAATGCTAAGATACGAGATGATAATAAGCATACATGTGACCATCTAATGAAAACATCAATTAAACCCATTAAATCTCTAAATATTCCACTTGGTGATTGTATACGTTCACATATATCACAATGAATGCATTTCAAAAATTTAATGGATTCAATCTAGAAGTGTCGACCAGGCCGGGCCGAACATGCCTGGCATGAGGTACGACACCGTTCGGTCGTGCCTAGGCCGGCTTGGCATGGGATTTTCCTGTGCCCGAGCCCGTGTCGTGCGCGGGTAAGGCACAATTTGTGCAGTGCCGGGCCGAGGCCAACTAGGCCTCGTGCCGTGCCTGACCTGGCACGGTTCAGTGGCTCGTGGCATGGGTTGGGGGTCACATGCAGGCCCACACCCGCATTCATGGGCTCCCGGCTTCCCGCACCCTCACAAGTCAAGGCTCGCCCTCGTCCCCCAGTAACTCAAGCCTAGCTTCCTGCACAAAAAGACCGCGGGTCGGGTCCAATCAAACACGACCCACGATCGTGCCCGACCTGATTCCCCCCCCCCCCCCAATGGGCAAAAAAAAAATTTAAAATGTAACCATTGGATCTCGCCTCCAACGGCTAGGAGACAGAATCCGACGGCCCTCATGATTCTGCCCCCTAAAATAAAAAAAAAATAAAAAAAAAACTTTTTTTAAAAAAATATTACTTTCTTTAATCTATAAAATCCTCTTCACCTCTCTATAACGTTTATATTTTTCATAAATATTTATTCTCTCAAATCTAACATTTTTACTCTCGGGATTTCCTCAATTGGCTCGGTTTTTCGGGAATCTCAACTCGGGTTTGGAATTATGAGCTAGACTATGGTGCACCGTACACGTGATCGACCTCACTGCTTTACCGGATAATTTATTTTAAGTTTTTGTTTACTTTCTCTCTCTCTCTCTCAGTCTCTCTCTAGTTTATCTCTAGTCCTAAAATAGTTAAATCTAAAATCTATCATTCAATCTCTATATAAGTGTATTGTTTAACAAAAATCCTAAAAATGATAAATACTAATGAAACATATTTAAATTTAGAAAATAAAAATCTTACACAGAGGTTTGAGGCTACTGAAATTTTGGTTTCTCCAATCGTCTCAACCCAAACATCTAAAAAATAAAAAACTAGGAAAACTTCTGTAGTTTGGACTCATTTTAATATAATAAAACAAAAAAAAATATTAGGGGTGATGATGAAGAAATGGCACAGTGGAAATATTGTATGAGAGATTTAACTTGTAAGAGTTCGTTAGGGACTGGGCACCTTAAGAGGCATGTCGAATTATGCATCAAAAAATATGATTCATTAGATCCTAGGCAAACCCAACTTAGCACTGCATTTTTTGAGACTGGATCGAGTCCAGTCTCAAAGTTTACTCCCTTCATATATTCAAACGAGTTTGGTAGGGATGACATGGCCAGACTTATCATATTGATGGGTCTTCCGATCAGATTTTCGGAAGATCCAATGGTAGTGCGCATGATGCATACATATTTTCAGCATGCTTATCATAGGAAACATAGGTCCACATCTAGAAATGACATACTAAAATTATATAAGTTAGAAAAATAAAAAATAATTAATGAATTTATGGTACATAGTGGAGTGGTGTCTGTGACGTCTAATATCTGGACAAGTCACGATGAATCATCTTATGCATGTCTCACCAGCTATAAAGTAGATTCTAACTGGACTATGAATAAAAAAATTTTAAGATTTTCTGAGATTCTTCATCCTCATGATGGCCCGGTCATTTTTGAGTGTATGATGAAAATCTTTAAGGAATATAAAATTCAAAATAAAATTTTTAATATCACATTCGATAACGTATCTAATAATAAAGTAACGATTAACATGTTTGTTAGGAATATTAGAGACGTACCATTATGAGCTATGTTGCACGGACACAGATACGGACACGGAGATAAGACATGGCAGGATACGGGGACACGACAAATTCTAAAAAACTAGGATACAGATACGACTAGGATACGTCATGATAAAAAAAATAAAATTAAAAATAAAAATAAAAATTATTAATTATAAATATTAGGTATTTTAAAATAATTTAAAATTCTATATTTTAAAATAATATAAAAAAAATTTAAACCCTCTAACACCCCCCCCCCCTCCACTCTCCCTTTACAGTTTCGATTTTCGAACTCTCCCCCCTCTCGATACAGATTCCAAAACCCCCCATTTCCCTTTATAGAATTAGGTTATCTTAGGTATTATCGGCGCCTCGGCGGTGTGCTCCTCCCCTCACCGTTTGACGCAATTACAATTGACAACTATTTCTCGCAATCGGCTTGTCGGCAAATCACTGTCGGCGGTGTGCTCCTTAATTTGTTGGAGATGTAGGAGTAATTAGCTATTATATAGTGTATTTCCGACACGTTAGAATCGTAAAAACGCGTCAGTTGGTAAACGATACGTCTGTTATTAACGACAACTATTTCCGAATAACGCGTCGGATATGTCTCTAACGCGTATCCGATATGTCACGTGGCGTATCGGACCCGTGTCCGACCAGTGTCCACGTGTCGGACACGTGGACATGGCGACACGGGTCGGACACGGCGACACGGCAATTCCTAGGCGTATCCGTGCAACATAGATTATGAGAGATCTTTCATGTCGGATGCATGTGTCACGTGATTAACCTGATTGTTCAAGCGGGTATAAAGGTGTGTTCCCCCACGTTGGATAATATACATAATTCACTAAAATATATTCGCACTCCTCACAGACAACAAGAGTTTGGTAATCTCTGTTTGTCTACGAATCTTAAGAAGAAAAAAATCCAATCAGATGTGAGACACCGTTGAAATTACATGTACCTGATATTGGAGTTATGTGTTGGATACGAACACGTGATATCTGATTACTTCAATAGTAAGAGTGACGAACTTATTATTGACGACACTTACTGGATTTTGGAAATTTCGTTTATGAAATTACTAAAGATTTTTTATGACACGACGAACATGTATTCGTTGGTTTATACTCTCACGACTTGCATTGCACTCAGGTGCATATGCAACATTAGTTGCATATTTAGGAAGTATCGAGCTGACCCGACACTTAGTCATATGGTTGCAGAGATGGAAACCAAGTACTTAAAGTACTGGTCCACCATTCCATCTCTTTATTGCCTCGTTACATGCATAGACACTAGGATTAAGGTGAAAATGATAGAAAACACTCTGACTTATATTTCCTCGTGCATAAACTTGGAAAATCCACATGATGGGTTCATTCACGAGAAGTTGACTGACATGTTCACATACTACGATACTAGGTATGATGGTGATAGTGGTAGTAGTGAAACTATGATTACGGACATTGATACCTTGTTCGGAGATGATTTTTCCATTCAGTTAGCGAGGGGGAAACATCGGGGTGGACCATCACATAGGAGCGAGCTTTCTCGGTACTTAGATACTGATTACTGCTCAATCCTATTGCATTCTGATACTAATAATCTTGATATATTACAGTGGTAGAAATCATATGAGTTTACCTTTCCCGTGCTACCTAGGATGGCACGGGATCTACCGACTCCTTCGGTGTCGAGCGTAGCATCAGAATCTACTTTTTCTATTATAGTGAACATAATTTCGGATAGGAGATCAAGATTACATCCAGATATTATTGAGGTCTTTGTCTGTTTGAAGGATTGGGAGGATTCGAGGTTTAGCATCCATGATCGTACTAAAGCTGGGATAGGGACTGCATCTGCATCTACTGTGAAAGCGGATGAGTTGATTGTTGATGATGATGATCCATATGATAGTGATCTTTATGTTGCGGTTGATGATGCTCATGATATGCCGATTGACGATTGATAATGATCCACTGCTTTTTGATTTCGATATTTTATTTTTTATTGATTGTACGCTTTATTTTTACATAACGTTGAAACTTGAAACTTGTATTTGTTTGGTTCAGCATTTATTTTTACATAGCGTTGATTAGTCATTTTTCATTTGGTTTGCTTTTGTATTTTTGACTTTGTAATTTTTTTAACGAAATTTTTTCTTTAATTTATTTTTTTGTTTAAAATTTTCATTTAAAAATTAAAACTCTATAATTTAATATTTTAATTCTAATAAATTATAATCTAATTTTATTTTAAATTATAAAAAAAAATTTAAACTCTATAATTTAATTCTATTAATATTTTCAAGTGACAAATTTTTTATAATTATCAATTTACCAATTTAAATATTAAACTTTATAATTTATTTATATTATATTTTTAATAAAAAAATTTAAACTTTGTAATTTATTAAATTTTAACAATTTTCGTTTTATAAATTTAATATATTATACATTATCTATATATAATATAATATATATTTTATTTAAACTAAAATATAAAACTTTAAAAATTTAAAAAAAAAAATTTAACCTGACCTGTACTGGCCTGGTTTGGCCCGTACAGCCTGGTTTGGCCAGTACTGTCTATTTTGGCCTGATCGGGCCTGGCCCAGCATGGCACTGCCCCCGTGCCGACGGGCCATGTCGAGCCTGGCTTTGATAAATCATGCCTGGCCCGACACGAAAGCACGGCCGTGCTTTAAAAAATGGACTAGGCCGGCCCGTTTGACACCTCTAATTCAATCTCAATCTTAGCAGATGATGGTCTAAGAATTAATTTGTATTATAAGCAAGCAGCAAATAAAAATTTATTGAATTATAATATTTTCTGATTTTTTAATGAATGCCCATATGAAATCTCTATAATCCATCATATTACAATACTTTTCTTGCCTAAAATAATAGCTACAATACATAAATATTTGACATTATCTTTACTTATTGTCTAAACATTATATTCATTCTTTTTTAAAACTCAATAAGTTTCGTTGATACTTATTAGAATATAAACATCACAAATTATAAATGTGGTTCAATTAGACAATATAATATGAATTCTTTCAGATCCTTTAATTAGCTTTGCAATAGCATAAATTTTACTTATTTTTGACGTTTACCTCTTTAAGGAGAAGAAATATTTCAGACCCCTGAATATAGTGTGCGTTGTCATATTGTCCACAAAACACAAATTTTATTATCAATAAAAGAGTTACTCAATAATAATTTCATCTTCAGTATTAGAAAAGTCATATGCACCAAAGTAAAATTAATTAATTAAATAATAATATATAGAGGATGTAGTGGTCATAGGTATTTAAGGCGCAATGCGCACTGAGGCGCAAAAGCCTTTTGGGGCCTTAAGGCGCAAGGCGCACTTGAGGCGCGGGCTTTTTTATTTGAGGCGCGGGCTTTTTTATTTGAGGCGCACCCAGCCTAATACACATAAAAATTATACATTTTACTAAATATAGTCTTTAATTTTCATCTAATAATAAACTAAAGAACATCAAAGATAAAAATCAAATATTAATAGTACTCTCATCATCGAAACATTCAAAGTTTCAAAACAAAATAACAAACATTCAAAGTTCTAAAACAAAATAAACACTCATGTATCTACATCTAAATCTAAATCAAGAAAATCTTCATCAATATCATCCCCATCATCAATCTTTCACTCTCCCCCTTCTTCATCTTCCTCTCCCGATGAATAGATCATCTCTTCATCTTCATCAATCAAAGCAATAGTAGGAGTATGTTTAGAGCTAGATGGTCTTGACTTTGGTTTTGGTATTGGTGTTTGTGTTTTGCTTGGTTTAGCTCTTGTATAAACCCTAAGCTCCTCAGCTCCACTAGCTCTTGCAACATCACCCCATGTTAAATCATCACCTTCAAACACCAAATCATCTTCTGCAACACTTTCATCTTTCATTCTTCCCATCAACCATTCGTTGCTATCATCTATTTCTTTCAAGATAATGGGATCAATGGTATGACGCTCAGTGTATCTTTTCATCAAGGTTCGGTTGTACTTAATGTACACCAAATTATTCAAGTGTTGATGGTCCAACCTATTTCTCCTCTTACTATGAATCTGAAAAAACAAATATTTTTCATGATTATATCTCAATGTTTTAGTTTTGAAGAATCTAAGTTACATTAAATAATGTTGTAACTTAAAGACACAAATTCAATTGCATGTAATTGTTTTAATAACTTACATTCTCAAAGATACTCCAATTCCTTTCACAACCTGATACACTACAAGTTAGGTTGAGAACCTTCAATACAAACTTTTGCAAACTTCTAGCAATTGATCCAAACACACCCCACCATTCAACGACAATTAATATAAATAAATTATTAGTTGAACATTTCACCTATTTTAACCAAACATATATAATAATTTCAATGCACTAATTAACAAAACTAAATGACTAACCTGGAGGTTTAGTCTTCCTTGTTCTAATGGCAAACTCATTACAAAAAAAGTCTCTAGCATGCATGTACAAGTCGAGTTGTGATATAATTGCATCTTGTTCATCTCTATTTTTCACCAATCTCGAAATACAACTACATACATCTTCAAAGATTTTTGAATCTAGGTCAATTCCTAATCCTTCTGTATCATAATAGAATTGTGGGTTCAAAAAATACCCAACTGGATGCAAAGGCCGATGAAGTTGAACCTCTCACCTCCTATCAATGATTTCCATGGTTTTCCTATACTTCTCTTCATTCCCATTAAAGCTTTTGATGATGATTTCTTTCGCCTTTTTCATAGCTGCATAAATGTAACCCATAGGAGATCTCTTTTCACTATCCACCAAACGAAGCACACGTACAAGAGGGCCTGACACCTTCAAACAAAACACTACAGTATTCCAAAAAGAAGATATGAAAATTATATTGACTATATTTTTTCCCTTTTGCTCATTTGCTCATTTACTTTCCGTCCAATCTGAATTAGTAAACATCTTTCTAGAGGTGTCAAACGGGTCGTGCCGAGCCGGCCCGACACATTTTTTCCAGGCCCTACCGGGCTTTCGTGCCGGGCCAAGCACGGCACGGAACAGTAACCATGTAGTGCCTGTCCCGGCACGGTTTTTTGGGGGCTCAGCCCGGCACGAGCCCGCGGCATGATTCGCCGAGTTCGGCCCAGTCGGGCCGAACCCTAAATAAAAAAAAATTTAGGGTTTCGGGTAATTTTAAAAAAAAAAATAGGATTTCGGCACGCCCGAAACCCTAATTCTAAAAAAAATTAGGGATTGGACGCGCCCGAAACCCTAATTCTAAAAAATATTAAGAATTGGTCGTGCCCGAAACCCTAATTTTAAAAAAAATTAGGGTTTCGACGCCCAGCAACCCTAATTTTTTTAAAAAAAAAATTAAGCACGGTATCGTGCCGGGCCAAGCACGGCACGAGGCCCGGTTGGCCTCGGCACGGCACGATTGTGCCGTGGTCGGGCACGGCACGAGCCCGGACATGGGAAATTTCCGTGCCTGGCCGGCCCAGGCACGAGCCCGGACATGGAAAATTTCCGTGCCGGGTCGGCCCAGGCACGGTTGAAACCGTGTCGTGCCTCGTGTCGGGCCGGGCCAGCCCGGCCCGGTTGACACCTCTACATCTTCCTTAAGTTATTTCTTTGTTCATTGATACGGGATAAGGTGATAAAGGTCGTTGCAAACCGAGTCTTAGCAGGCCTTAACAACTCTCTTTGCTCAGTAAATCGCATCATCATGTTGAGCAAACCCGTTCTATTATAGATGTAACCACTTATGGATATGGCCCTCTCTATTGTCTTCTTGATGTGTGGTAGTTTTCCAATATATTCTAGTATCAAGTCAAGACAATGCGGCACATGGTGTCTAATACAAATGTGATCTTTTCATTTTCAACAACCTCCCTATATAATTTAAACACATAATAAATAGATAATAGATATAATCACTTACATAAATAAATAAATGAAAATTTGAAATTAAATTATAAGTACTTGCTGCCACATAATTTGAAGCATTATCTGTTATCACTTGAACAACATTGGTTTCACCAACTTCTTCGACCTAACTGTCAAGTAATTCAAACAATTTCTCTCTCATCTTGACCATAGAAGAAGCATCAATAGATTTCATAAACACGGTCCCTCTTAAAGAATTCACCAAAAAATTCACCAATGACCTTTCCTTCCTATCAGTCCATCCATCTGACATAATTGAACATCCATTTTGCTTCCATTCTGTGAAATGAACCTCCATTGAAGCCTTTGTGAGAGCCAATTCTTTCTTGAGATTAGTAACCCTTACATCATGAAAACTTGGTCCCTTGTAACCTACACCATATTGCCCAATTACCTCAAGCATTGGTTGGAAACTAGCATAGTTCACTGCATTACATGGAATCGCAGTATCATACATCCATCTACAAGATAGTATATCAGCTCTCTCATTGGCCTCTTTCTTGTATGCATTGTTAATAATAGTTTGAGTATTTTTTATATTTTGAATAATCATTTCTAGATTAGGAGTAAAGAAATGATTCATATGACCGATCTGCCTCATTCTCTTTATGTAACTACCACTAACACTACTATCACTTTCCCCTCCATTGCTACCACCACTAGAAACATCCTTTCTTCCCCTTTTGCTAGTAACCTCCGGGTCTTCATCATCTTCATCTTGGAACCCAAACATATCCTCATTCACATTATGACTTCCAAAACTTATATGATTTTTTAAAATTTTTTTGGCTATCATATTATCTTCTATTTCTTTTCTAACATGTTCGGGACATCTTGTACACTTTTTCGAATTTCTAAACCCTCCAACAAGGTATTACTTTTGTCTAAAATGTCTCCTTTAGTTACTTTATCACAAAAAATACAAACGAGTGTACATGTATTTTTCTCGTTTAATTAACGAGCATATTTCTATCCCGGATCTTTTCTTCTACTTGAGGTATCTACTTTAACTTCAATCTCTTTGTCCATTTTTATGTATCTTTACGACAAATCTACAATAAAATGACAAATATATTAAGAAAAAAATGAATACATATACATAATATATTATATATTATAAATCTATAAATTATAAACATATTCAATCTTTGTCAAACAACTAAAACTATTTATAATTTTTGTTCTAATTATTTCATAATTTTCATAATTTTTTTCATGATTTTTTTTTATTTTTCATTAATTTTCAAAAATTTTTCCCTTTTTTCTGCATTAGTTTTTCAAAAATTACATATTTTTTTCAAAGTATTATTCAAAAAATTTTCCCCTAGTTTTTAAGTATTTTTTGAAAATATTTTTTTACCTTTTGAAGAATTTATTCACAACAAAAATAGGTAAAATGAAAAAAATATCTTTTGAGCCTCTTCTTCTTCTTCTCTACTCTTCAATCCATCCCTAAGAGTGTTTTGGAGGGTTGTTTTGAGGGTTTTAGAGTGTAACCCGAGAAAGAGTGAGTTTTATAGGGCTTAAAATCACAAAACTCCAAAACAGCATCGTTTTGATTCCTAGAAGACCAAAACGACGTCGTTTTGAAGGTGGCATTTTTTTATTTTAAATCAGAACATCAAAACGACATCGTTTTGAGGGTTTTGTTTTTTTTAATCAAAACCAACCCAAAACGACATCATTTTGGGTTGTTTTGATTTTAAAAAAAAATATAACTCAACCCAAATCGACGTCGTTTTGGGTTGGATCAGCCGAATACGTCGTCTTCCCCGACGCTATCCTCCTGTGTTTTGCCTGGTTCCGCCTCTCGCCGCTTCTCCCGTCATTGCTTTGCCCTTCTTCTCCGACGAAATTTCCCCATCTCCGAATGCGAATCCGGCAAAAAAAAAGGAGAGGAGAAGAAAAGAATGAATGAAAAGAATGACGTACCTGGCTCGACGCCTACCACTGCCAAAACTGGAAGTCGACGCCTGCGGCCGCCGCCGAAACTGGAAGTTGACGCCTGCCGCCGCCGCCGAAACTGGAAGTCGACGCCTGTTGCGCCTCACCCGCCTGCGCCTCGCCTAAAGCGAGACATTTTTCCCGGGAGTAGTGGCGCTTGAGCTTTAGGCACGCCTCAAGCGCGCCTTTCATAACTATGGTAGTGATAATAAAACTATAATTAATATTGTATGTAACACACATAAAATTAAATAAAATTTATTTTATTATTTAGGAATATATTTAATAGCATAAATGTTACATAAGTGTTTAGAATACCCTAGTTTCGTTGTCACTTCCACCACAAAGGAAACCCAAGATGCCTATTCTATATAGGTATTTTACTATTACAGACAACAATGCTATCATTGCCACTGCAAACCACTAGCATTAATTTTTTCAACATTGCCAAAGGGTGCATCATCACCCGCCTAGCCTGAAACCAATGTCACCTTATCGGAAACTTTTCCCTAATATCATGTTTATGGTAGCTAGGGTTTGGTTGGACAAAGAGGAGACTAGAAGAGAAGAAATGGAAGAGAAGCAAAGTAAAAATAAAAATATAAATTTTATGAATTCTGAATATATTGTGTTTTTAAATACACGCAATCATATATATAAATATATAAATAAATATATATATATATATATATATATATATATAGGAAAAACCTACAAGTTAAATAATCCCAAACAATAAAAAATAATAAACTAAAATACAATATATCTAATTTAAATTTTAAACTGGTTTATAATTTGTTTCTGTTGATCTCAATATTCTAAAATTTCACCAACTAAATTGAAGAAAATATAAAAGCTACATTTTATTTTGTTCAAGTAACTTTTTTTAAGCATTTTTTTATTAATTTTGTACTTTTAATGGAAACACTCACCTTGTGGATGCCCTGCAACAATTTGCCACATATATAAGTAACTTTTAAATGTGTTGTATAATTGAAAACTTTTATAAAAATTGAATGAAGTTTGGTATTATTTTAAGTTGTTCCTACGTTAATTTTTAGTTGGTGGTAATTTTATTTTTTTTAATTTAACTATAATAGAATGTAACATCTATATTTCGTTTATATTTGATGGAGTCGAATTAAAAATCAATGCATTTGAATATATTTAATTTAAAACATGTGATAACTTCAACGCACATAAAATATGTAATGCAACCAAATCATTTATTAGAAGCTCAATCTGCAAGAAGATCAATTGAGATATATCTAGTTAGTTATCTCATGTAATCAAAATATCATTAACGCATACTAGTTAAACTTTATGCAACAAAAAAATGCACAATAAGCAGAATAATCTCCACGAAAAAATAAAAAGCAATACCTTGCATAATAACATAACAATAACAACAAAATATAAACATAAAAAATATGATTATAAAGTGTAATACCTCTTGTCGAGTTGGTGTGTAGAAGGCTAAAATATCAAACTAAAATTAAATCTAGATTGATGCATCTTTAAGGTCTCAGTGAAAATATATATTAGTTGATATTCTATTAGAATATGTGAAATAGTAACAAAAGTCTCATCCTAAATCATTTCTCTGATAAATGAATAGCTCATTTCTATGTGTTTCCTTTGATTGTAAAATATCATAATTGAGATTATATGTCTTACTGCATGACAGTCTCAAAAAAAGTTTGAAAATATACAAACATACATACATTCATATATGCATATATGTGTGTGTGTGTGTGTGTGTGTGTGTGTGTAATCTCTGAGCAAGTGAAAAAAATTAGGAATTTGATTAAATCATAAAATCATTTTATTTTCCAGCTATTTCAAAAAAAAACATATTAATATATTTGAAAAAAAATACAAAATAATAATGAAATATAATATATTTTACAAAGATTATTCATCAAGTTTATTATATTTACATACCCCACAAGAATGGTAACGACTGAAAAGAAGAATGAACACTTTGTCAAGATAGCTCGAACAATCATATTTTAAAAAAAGTATTCTAAATTATTATTGGGAATATATGATAACTCACTAACCATATGACATTTTTTATTTCTCAATGTGTCCTTTAAATTCATGCATCCTACAGAAAGATAAGTTAATCTGTCTTTCAAGATTTTTAAGAATACTTATTTTATTTATAACATTTTCCCAAGATAAGACAAATTGAGACTAGAAAATTTTGAGAATATATACACGTGTTATAAACTAACATGAGGGATATGATAGTAATGCATTTAAACACTTATATATCGTAAGACAAAACCATAGATAAGACACAATACAAATAGAATGTGGAAAGCATGAAAACGATTACTTAACAAAAAATAGTGAAATTTTTCTTTTTTTCTATTCTTGTAGTTAGTGATTTGTGGTTTGTAGTTTTACTTGTGTGGTTGTGTGCTCTCCTCATCTATCTCCTCTTGTGCATTGTATACTTCATCTATAAGAGTTCTCTCCCCCTTTCCAAATCCATAATAACCACTATAATTCCTAGTTTGGGATTACAAGACCGGCTACTCAAATGATCTTTGAAATCTCTATTCTATGTGGGATTCAATAGAAGGTATCAGTAACAGATACCTTATACATTAGGGCCTAATAATTTAGCACCGAAGAGAGGTTACGTGTTGCTTGGGACTTAATATTTGATGTCAAACAATTGTGTGGGTTGTGATGATTCTCAAATTTGATATCAAAGCTCTTCATTGGTTTAAATATATCTCTTCCTGAAAATTATAATGAAAGAATATATTTTTTTATATATAATTGATACATAGTCTTCTAGTATAATACAATAATAAAAAAACAACCTAATAATGGCAATCCACAAGAAAAATATTTCAATAATCAATACCAAAAAATTATGTAAATCCCTTATCTATCAACTTGCCTTTTAGCCAATTAACCTTTCTTTCAGGTCTAGTCTTCACCATGTCACATGCATTTCATTACTTTTAGCCAATTGACTTTACTTGAAAGTTTCAAAATAAGATCTCAAGAATGATTAGATGTGATTACATTCAATTCATCCAACATAACCGTCGTCATCATCTTGAATAACTAAGTATCTCAAAATAATTATCAAAGATTTTATAGCTATTAAAAAATTAAAAACCCAAAATATGTTATGCCAAAACAAGAATAAGAGTAATTTATAAGAATTTATATTGGAAAGAAAATATTCTCGATTCCTTCAAAAAAAGCAATTGGAAGGTCCAATTCACAAATATAACATCAATTAGAGTTGCATTGAGGCATCAATTGGTTGGGCAGCTCGGCACAGAACAACCCACCCCTAAAAAGGCACATGCATGCTCGACACAAACCTGGACAATACTTGATGTAGTAGCTCAAGTATCACCCATGACCCAAACCTTTGCTCATGTCATACATTTGCCCCAAACCCATGTTTGGCATGAGTCAATGTCTAGAGATGTCAAATATGTCAGACAAGCCGAGAACAACCTACAGCACTGCACGGCACGGCACAATTCAGTCATGCCTGACCATAGTTATGAAAGGCGCTCCTCAGGCGCGTCTAAAGCTCAGGCGCCACCACTCCCAAGAAAAATGTCTCGCTTCAGGCGAGGCACAGGCGGGTGAGGCGCAGCAGTCAAGGAAGCATGGACATGGCACAGATACGTGTTCGATATATCGCGTGGCGTATCATTGATAAATCAGTATCCGATACGCCACATAGCGTATCGGACGGTGGCGTATCGGACGTCCAGTGGGCGGCAGAGAGCAGAGGGCAGGCATGATTTAAGGGGGGGAGGCAGGGGGCGAGTGCGAATTGAGGGGGGAGGCAAGGGGCGGGCGCGAATTGAGGGGGGGAGGCAAGGGGCGGGCGCGAATTGAGGGGGGGAGGCAGGGGACGGGCGGGAATTGAGGGGGAGGCAGGCGGGAGTGAATTGAGGGGGAGGAGGCAGGGGGCGGGCGGGAATTGAGGGGAAGGCAGGCGGGTGAAAATTGAAGGATGAGGCAGGCGGGCGAGAATTGAGGGAGAAGGCAGGCGGGCGAGAATTAAGGAAGGAGGCAGGCGGACGGGAATTGAGGGGAAGGCAGGCAGGCGGTAAAATAAAATAAAATATTTTAATAAAATAAAATAAAATATTTTTATTTTATAAAATAAAAAAAATATTTTTTTATATAATATAAGATAATTTTAAAATATTATTTTATAAAATAAAATGATTATAAATATTATCTTATAAAATATAATATAATATAATATTTTTATTTTATAAAATAAAAATATATTTATTTATTTTATAAACTAAAATATTTTTATTTAATTTATTTTATTTTATAAAATACCTAATATTTATAAAGAAAATAATTTTTATTTTTAATTTTATTTTTTTTATCATGACATATCCTAGCCGTATCAGTATCCTAGTTTTTTAGAATTTATCATGTCCCCGTATCCTGCCGTGTCGTATCCTCGTGTCCGTGTCCATGCTAAACCAAGCAAAACACAGACACCAACACCAAAACCAAAGTCAATACCATCTAGCTCTAAACATACTTCTACTCTTGCTTTGATAGATAAAGATGAAGAGATGATCTATTCATCGGGAGAGGAAGATGAAGAAGAGGGAGAATGGAAGATTGATGCTTGGGATGATATTGATGAAAACTTTCTTAATTTAGATTTAGATATAGATACATAAGTGTTTATTTTGTTTTAGAATTTTGAATATTTATTATTTTGTTTTGAAACTTTGAATGTTTAGATGATGGGAGCACTATTAATATTTGATTTTTATCTTTGATGTTCTTTAGTTTATTATTAGATGAAAATTAAAGACTATATTTAGTAAAATATATAATTTTTATGTGTATTAGGCTGGGTTCGCCTCAAATAAAAAAGCTCGCGCCTCAAGTACGCCTTACGCCTTAAGGCCCCAATTGACTTTTGCGCCTCAGTGCGCCTTGCGCCTTAAATAACTATGTGCCTGACCCAATAGGACATGGTCCAAAATTGTGCATGATCCAGGAGCATGTCACACCATGGCATGGCTCATGTCGTGTTGGGCCAGTGCAAGTCATACCTCGTGTAATGCTAGGCATGCAGGTCGTGCTTGGCTTGGTGGCACAATAAACTAGCCCAAGGACTTGGGACCAGCTATGGTTAGGTCTCGAGTCACGGATCAAGTTCCATCAAGTGTCTGCCTGACAGAGTAAGCTTAAAAAAATTCCGGTCATGTAGCTGGTTGCAATTGGTAAGCCAAGTGAGCCGGTCACATATTATATTTTCATGCAATGGGCTTCTGACATGGACAGTAACAAGCCATGCATGTCATTGTTCATGTCACCCTGTCAACGATAATTAAAAAAAATATTTATCATTTTGATTTTGTGTAGCTGTCAGATTAATTACAATAAATAGAAATATTATAATATGATAATTTTTCATGATTCTAATCTATTTAATTGTAATAAAATTTAATATTAAAAATATATATATTTTTTAATATATTTTAATTTTTTTCTTTATAAATAGAAAAAAAAATAGATATTCATTCTCAATTTTTTTCCACTATTCTCAGGCTTTCTAAGTTTTCCTTATTTCTATCTTCCAACTTTAAGTGCTGTGTGGTCTATTTTTAGTATATCATCTTGTAATATATATATATTAAATATGCATATATAATATACTATTTTTTTTATTTCAATTTACATTTAACGCTTATGCATATGGGAAGGGGAAAGACAGTTTCAGATGGTATGGGTGTGCTTGTCAGTTTGTGCAACACTTCAAGTTAGTTGTGTGGACCCTTGACTCTCAAGATTAGTTTTTACAAAGTAGTCTGTAAGTACAGTACTCATTTTTAAATTTTCTTGTTAAAGTATGACTTTAGAGCTTTATAAATTTTTTTACTTTTATATTTTATTTAAATATTATAACTAAATAAAAAAACATCACATAGTAAAATTAAAAATTAATTTTAAATTGACACAGACCTAGACGTAGATAATAATGATAATTCTACTGAAAGATCTGAGATGAAAATTATATTTTTTTCAACGATCTAAATCCAAACTCATATGTTACCTAAAAAATAAAAAACTAGCGAACAACAATAGTTTAGACACGCTTTAAATTAATTAAAACTAATAATACTAGAGATACCAATGAAGAATTGATACACAATATTATATATATATATATATATATATATATATATATATATATATATATGCATATGGAATTAGGCACCTAAAGAAACATGCCGATCAATATACCAAAAAATATGATATATTTGATTCGAGAGAAACCAAACTTAGCGATTGGATCTTTAAAATTAGATTTAGTTCAACTTTGTTGACCCCCTTTACATACTATAATGATGTTGGGAGGAAATATATGACCAAACTGATTATCATCATAAGTCTCCCTATTAGATTTTTAAAAGATCCTAAAATAGTCAATATTATGAAGATCTACTTTCAGCCTACTTATCATAAGATTTATATGTCCACATGTAAGAATGGTATAATAAAATATTATAAATTAGAAAATTAATTAATAATTAATAAATTTAAGAAATTCAGTGGAATGGTGTCCATGATATCTAATATATGAATTAACCATAATAATGTATCATTTGCATAACTCATTGCTTACTACATAGACTCTAAATGAAAATATAATAAAAAGATATTAGGATTTCCTACAATTATTTATTCTCATGATGCTTCTACCATATATAAGTGTATAACATGAATCTTTAGAAAATATGACTTTTAAAATAAAATATTTAATATGACTTTAGATAATATTTCTAATAACAGATTAGCTATTAGTATGTTTGTTGTAATTATTAGTGATGAACCATTAGGTAAGATGTTTTAGGTTAGCTGTATACGTCACATAATTAACATGATAGTACATGCAGGAATAAAAGTTATTTTTCACTTACTAAAAAAAATAAAAAATTTACTAAAATATTTTATGATGCATAATAGACATCAAAAGTTTAACCGCCTAAATTTTTCTAAAAAGCTTAAGAAATAAAAAATTTCAAATGATATGAGATACTATTGAAATTATATTTATCTGATATTGAAGTCATGTGTTATCTATCAATATGTAATATTCGATTACGTCAATAATAAACATAATGAGCTTATTATTAATGATTCTGACTAGGATATAAAAATTTTATTTATGAAATTCCAAAAAAAATTTAATGATATGAAAATTGTGTGTTCGTCTATATATACTCACACTACTTGTTTCGCACTTAAATGTATATACAACAATAATAGCATGTTTAACAAGTATATATGTCACCTTGTAGTTAGTATTATGGCTATTGAGATAGAAATTACGTATTTAAAATACTAATCTTTCATTTTTAACTTCATATTATTTAGATGTTTGTATGAAACCTAGAATTATGGTGAAAGGGATAAAAAACATTAACATACATATTCATATGCATGAATCAATATCACTAACCTGATGGATTCATTTACAAAAAATTAATTGATTTATTTTCATATTATGACTCTGTATGATAGTTATAATTAAGCACTGAGTACGAACATAGATACTATATTCAAATATGATGAATTTTTCATTCAATTAGCCAAAAATAAATAATGGAATGGTCCATCGAACTTAGTTGTGAAAGGAGCAAGGTACACCAAGATGCAAAAGCCTCCTGGAGTCCCAAGGCATAAGGCACACCCTTAAGGAGCATGCTTTTTTATGTAAGACACATCCTATTTTACATATATATTTTTAAAAATATAATCAAATATAATGAGTCGCTCCTGTGGAGAGCTTCGAGCCTCAGGAAAGGTGCGGCTGCATGAAGACACCCCTTTCCCCAAGGTGAGATGCCATGTCTAAGCTTTGCCTGTGCCTGAACTTAGGCGCATCTTTCACAACCATGTCATCGAAAAAGAATAAGTTATCTCGATATTTAGATATCAATTACCATTTAATCTAATCACATGATAATAATAAGAACTTGAATATTTTTATATGATAACAATTAATGAAGCACAGACACGGCTCCCTATAGCCATGTCCACGTGGACACGGTATGGACACGGCACTAATACGTGTCCGATATGTCATGTGGCATATCGTTGACCAATCCGTATCCTATATGCCACGTGGCGTATCGGATGGATGCGTCGGCTACAGTATCTATGCCGACAACACTAAGTGGCCGACGTCCGACGAAATCGAGTGGCTGACATCGCCTATGATGCTGAATGGCCGATTCAGTGGGCGGCAAGGGTGGGCACAATTCTGTGGGGAGTCAAGGGGTACGATTCTATGGAGTGATGGGGGTGGGCGTGATTCTGTGGGAAGGCAAGGGGCAGACGTGATTCTATGGAGAGGTAGGGGGCGGGCACAATCTGTGGGGAGGCAGGGGGCGAGCACAATCTGTGGGGAGGCAGGGAGCGAGCACGATTTGTGGGGAGGCAGGGTTCAGGCACGATTTGTGGGGAGGCAGGGTTCAGGCAAGATTTGTGGAAAGGCAGGGTTCAGGCATGATTTGTGGGGAGGCAGGATTCAGCCACGATTTGTGGGGAGGTAGGGGGCGAGCACGATTTTGTAGGGAGGCGGGGTGCAATTCTAGGGGAGTGCGATTTTGATAAAATAAAATAAAATATTTTTATTTTATAAAATAAAAAAATATATATTTTTATATAATATACTATAATTATAAAATATTATTTTATAAAATAAGATAATTATAAATATTATCATATAAAATAAAATAAAATATTTTTATTTTATAAAATAAAAATATATATTTATTTTATTTTATAAAATACCTAATATTTATTAAGAAAATAATTTTTATTTTTATTTTTTTTTATCATGTTGTATCCTAGTCATAATAGTATCCTAGTTTTTAAAAATTTACCAAATCCTCATATCCTGCTGTTTCATATCCCCGTGTCCGTGTCCCTGTCTATGCTTCTTAGATAAAAATCAAATGAATCTACTTATCCTATGTTATTAAAGATAACATATAATCTACCGACCCATCTAGTATCTAACATAACATCATAATCTACTTTTTATATGACATCCAATATCATTTCAAATAGAAAAAATATCAAGATTACGATCACATATAATAAAGACACTTACTTGTATAAATGGCTAAGATGATTCAAGATTGAACATCTAAGAAAATGTGCAAGGAATGATGACAGATAATAATTCATTAGATGTGGAAATCAATGATATTGAAGGCATTAACGACAAATTCAGAAGTATTTATGACGACGATGATGATGATCTACATCTTTATCCGTAGTACTTTATTGCAAACATTGATTAATCATTATTCATTAATAATTCTTGATCCATTATACATGACATATATATAGTGTGCTACAATACAATATTATTGCTTATTTATATTTGTCATTTTATTTTTCATATTAATTTATGTACTTGTGTATCGTGATATTTCTATTAATGACTAATGTAAGATGTATCATGTATTTAACATGTATTGTATTGAATATTAGATTAAATTGGATTATACTTTATAACTTATCTCAATTAAAATTTTGATATTTTTTTTATTTGATTTACGCATTCATCATTTTAATTAAATACAAATAAATTTATAAAAATTATACTAGGTATTGCTTTTAGGCAGTCTTAGGTCTTAGGATTTATATTTTAGGATAGGAGAATAAAAAGGTCACTTTGCGGTTCGTGCCTTGGCAGCCCTTGTGTTGCCTGAACTGGCTACTGACCCAAACATGCCTAAACCAGGCCATGCTAGCATGGCCAACTCTAAGCCCGGCACAATCCAGGATGGGCCAACACTATGCGGGCCAATCATTTCATGTCCGGCGCGGCACGGTGGCACGGTGATGCCACACTCAAACATGCAGTTCCAGAAAGACACAGCCCATTTGACACCTTTATAGGTGCCTCCGATCATGCCCCAGCACGACACAGAACACAATATAGAATATAGTCCACATGGAATGTTTCCTAACAGGGGTCATGCTAGTGATACAGACAATACCGAACTAGTGACCCACCCGAGTTCCACTAGGCATCAGGATGCCATGCATGGGGATGGGCCTAAGCAAGTGATGTACCATGGAACAGCTCAACACCTGCATCAACATGGTTCAACTTGCACAATGGGCTAACATGTCATGTCAGGCTACCTCTTTTTAGACGTGATGAGCTGGGAATGGCCCATATCAGAATTGGGTCATGCTCAGGCCAGTAGACACCTCAAGAGCTGCATGCCCATGGTCCTGTCCTGATCCAAAGTTTGCTTTTCATTGTATTTTAAGTAAATTCTCAAATCTCAACTGATAATGTAATTTCAAATTGCTTTCCATGAGAAAGAAGTTTACTCATGTAATTCTTATAGAGATACATTTTTGTATCCACTGATTTTCAAAGTAGCATATCAATTCTGGCATGCAATATATGTTGTTGACTTTGAAAGTTTCTGACATCACAATCCCTATGATCCATATAAAACAAGCTCTATAAATGAATATTTGATCCACAACACACATGATATATCTCACCTTTCCATGGTGTTGAGTTGCTCTTGCAATACCACCTGTATCGACTTCAGAAATACTCATGTCATGATAGATTACTGCATCTTGATGAGGATTTTCACCATAACGAAGAGAACTCTTTATTTGAAGTGGAATTGTTAAACTAGGAGCAAACTTGTCTTCTAAAACAATAAATAATAATCATTTAAAAATCACTCAAAGAGAACATAAAGCAAGAACAAATTAATTCATATAATTGCACTGTTTCATATGTGAAATTAATATAGGAATATCATTTTGAAGTGAACTAATTGCATATTCACAATTTGTGTGTTATTTTGAAAATATTCATCTCACACCATACTGCCATACACTTATTTATAAGCATTGCAACTATTACAAAAAAATGTTATCCAAAGATGCAAAGGTATAAACATTACCTCTTTCTGTTTGTTTCCAAAGCCACTCAGAAATTGCAGAATCATATGATGCGACATGTTGAAATGCTTTCCAAGCAAGTTTTCTTCGAAAATGCCGATCATCATGACTTCTTTTAATAAATTCTATAAGTTTATGATAGTCTCTTGAATCAACAACAACCAAAACATCCTTGTGGTTCTGTTTAACAAATTCAATTACATAAGCAAATGAAAAACAAAATTATATAACATGCCACGAGCTATTACAATAATGTCATGGAAATGACAAGAATTGAAATTTAATACAAATTAAAATACAAAAAATAAAATAAACATTCAATATATAATGTTATACAACCAATGCTCATACATAATGGATTCAAGTGACCTGGAAGCCAATAAGTTGAGAGATCTCATCAAAAACAACAAATAAAAAATAGAACACTCTCTCGTTAATCTTGTACATACAAGTTCACCACACCCAATTTGAAAGAAAGAAAAGAAAGTTGAAACCTCTTTAAGATGATCATGAAGATATTCTATGGCGGCTCTATTGTCTAGATATATATTATAGTAAAAACTTAATTATAAAGTTTCTCACTAAAAGATAAATAATTCATCTTGATGTATTTCATTCGCTCGTGATACACTAGATTTAAATTTATATATTTTACTATTAAATTGTGACAATAAAGAATATAAAAAAAGAAAAGTGCATATCAAATCTCCTCAAATAGATATATCCAAAATATCTAACAAGTAACTATAATCATTACTCTCAATATTATCTCTATATTAAACCTCAATATTCTATGACATGCATATCCTCATGTATAAACCATAATCACCAACTTGAATGATTCATTCATGAGAAGTTGACTGTGATTTTTTATATATTACGATACTAAGTATGATAGTAGTTGTAGACAAACTCTGAGTACGGACATGAATACCTTATTCGAAAAATATTTTTTTTTATAAAAATTTGTTTATTAATTATACCCACTCTTTTGGCGGAGGAATAATATTGGTACAAACTACATCTACCCATTACCCCTTTTACACCCTTTATTATAAACTTACTACTAATTTTATTTTGAAATTAACATATAAGTTACTATAAGCTATCATCTATTTACTTCAATTTTCCTTTTTAGCCACTTCTCATAGCTATCTTCTGAACCGCAGTACAAGCTTCTTAGATATTTTATCTACCGGGTTTGCTTCTTCCACTTTATGCTTCCTGCTGGATTTTCTTTCTGGCCCCTTCTTAAGCTTATTCGAAAAATATGACTTCTTCATTTAGTTAGCAAGAATAAAATAACGAGGTGGACTATCGAATAAGTGCGAGCTATCTCGGTACTTAGATACTAATTACTGCTCAATCCTATTACATAATGATAACAAGAACTTTGATATTTTACCATGAAGAAAATCATATGAGTTCACATATTCCGTGTTATCTAAGATGTCATGAAATCTACTAACTTTTCTGGTGTCAAGCATAGCATCGGAGTCTACTTTTTCTATTACAGTTAATGTAATTTCAAATAAGAGATCAAGATTGTAGCCAGATATCATTGAGACACTAGCATACATGAAAGATGGGGAAGATTCAAGGTTAAGCATCTAGGATAATGCTGCAACAAGAATAAAAGTTACTGACAGATGATGATTTGTGAAACTTTAAGGAGAGTGAGTTCACCTCTAGCGATATCATCAAACGCTTACGCAATGATGATTTATTGCATACTCATACCAATTGACATTGAGCCTGCATTATTATTTATTACGATTGAGATTTATGATTTGTATTTTATGTTGTGAGTTGTGAGTGTGACTTTGTCTTTATGTTAATTTATTTATTTTTGGATTGAATGATAAATGATGGATCATGTAATGATATGTGTTTTTTTGATAATTTTGATTATTTATTAAACTTTATCATTTGTGTTGATGAATTTATATTTTTGTGATTTATGTGAAATAAATATGTAATATTGTTGTCACAATTAATCCACAATTTAAATTTAAAATTCCACAACCATTAACCAATAAAGGAATATCCGATTCTGGACTATGGGCATTATGCTAATTCTAGGCTAGGTCAGAGGTCACTATGATGGTAAGACCTAGGTATAGTGTAGTGTAGGTAGGCCGTAGTGGTTGGCTACAAGGCTAAAATATTCAGGCCCGAACCAACCCGAACAGGCACGGTCCGAACCGAGATGGCGAGGCATAAACCTGGCTCAAATTCGGCTAGATTCAGGCTGGTCGGGCCATGTGGTGCCTGTCATTTTTGAGTCATGCCTAGCACAGTACAGCACGGTGGCCCAACTGGGCCACCAAAAACTGGACAATGTCGACATAGTATGGCTCGTTTGACACCTCTAAATGTCCATGTTTTCTCCACCCACACGAGCCTTTCTAAATATTTGACTACTTTTAATCCACGAGTAATATATTATCGATTGAGATATCAATCATTAAACAAGCTAGAAATATTAGACTTGAGCATCAAATGAATAATATATATTGATTGTGATGCGTGTCACTTAAGAAAACATGCTAATATTTCCTATTAACATGTCAAAAAGATACCAAGAAGCACTTAGAGGTGTCGAGTGGGATGAACAACCTAAGACGATATGAAACAGACACATAGGTGTCATGTCAAGCTCGACAATGCATGGTCCAACACCATGTCAAGTCCAGCAACAAATTGTCTAGCATCATGCCTAGACCATGTTTTGTTGGCTCACGATATGGCTCATGTTGTGGTGTGTCGTCGTTGTACAATCCTTGTATCATGTCAAACACACACAACTCACGTGCACGACATGCAAGGCACGAAACATGGGAAGGGGCATATTTAAAATTTATAGTCATTTTATAATAGTTGGTTACAGGACAATGACCAGTCAATGTTCTAATGGCCACAACATATATATATATATATATATATATATATATGTATGTAATGTACACACGCGCGCACATACATACTAAATTTGATGGCTATCAAATTATAGCACAAAAAAAAATAAAAAATATATATTTTTTAAAGAAAAAAATTTTATAAATAATAGGTACCATATCTTATTTTTTATAATTTATCTATAACCTCTCTTCTTCTCTCTATTTGTTTTTTTTAATTAGCACAAATGCCTATTGTCATATTTTTTGCCATAAGTTTATTGTTATTTTGAAATAAACTTGTAATATTATAATATTTTTGATTTGGCTGAATGATTTTAGCTGACGAGATAATAAAGTAATTATATTTGTGGAATTATGACATGTTGCCCACATAAAGCTCATTATATATTTATTTATTTCATAATTATTTGGGGCACAAGGCACACTAGTGCACAGATACCTTTTTAGACCTTGAAGCGTAAAATGCAAGGTGTGAGTTTTATTGTGAGATGCATTATATCTTTTATTTATTTATTTATTTATTTATTTTCACTAAATATTATCTATAATTTTTATCAATTAATAAAATATAATCATATAAATAATATCAAACATAAAAATCAAAAATTATTAATATTTATTATAATCATAAACATTCAATGTTTTACTAAAAAATAATAAAATTTCAATAACTTAAAATATAAAATTCTAAGAAGATAGAGGCTCTAGAAAAAATATGATTTATTGGGGGAGAAGGCTTTGGAAGTAATTGATTTGTGGGGGTTGAACTTTAGGAATAATATATTTTGTGGAGGTAGAGCCTAAGCGAGATACTTCTGGATGGGTCTAGTTGAGCCTAGTCTCATGGACTTAGTCTTTTCGTTAAGCTCATGTGCGGCACTTAGACAACTTATCCCTTAGATATTACTAAATCAATCTTACTTTCCCCTTGCTTGTTATGCTTGGCGTCTACCCACAACTTGAAAGCAAAGAGAATTTAAAAGAACACTTGAATAAAAAAAATATTTTATTGAATAATAAAATCTTACAAGAAACTCTCAACTTTGTGATTTACAAATGATGTCACATCCTCCTTAAATACATGCATAGGGAATAATCTAGAACCTTTGAATGTTCCCTATAAGTCTGGAGAATTCTATTACATATATCCAAGAGGATTCTAGAATAATTTAAGATAATCTTCTTACTTTCATACAAGTTTTGACTTCTTAGGAATCTTCTAGAACGTCCTGCATTCTTTGAGTGAGTGTGTGACATTCTCCCACACCAATGCTACAGACATCCTCGTCGATTTTTTTGCCTGGAACTACTCGATCTGTTCCTGAAACTACCACAAATTATTATCAAAGGAGATCCCCACCATTTACTAAGTATTCCTTGTTAGGCCGAAAGTTGATCTTCATTAGGACTCGATCTGCCATGATGTAGTTCACCTCCATATCAAAAAAGGTTACTATTGCTATGAGCACCCTCATAAAGACTCTTAGGCCTGGATTTTCCTTATCTCCATGATAAGACTTTAGATTGCTAACATGGAAAATATGATGAATCTTCAACTTTGGTGATAACTCAGCTTTGTAAGATACCTTACCAACTCGTCCAAGTATAGAAAATTGGCTTTCATACTTTCACATAAGTCTCTTGTGCACCTTTCGAACATACTTGAATTATTGAGGTAGACGTTTGACAAGCACAAAGTCTCCTACTTGAAATTCTACATGTCTTCTTTTCGTGTCATCTCATTTCTTCGTTTTCTTAGTATTCTTCCTTAAGAATGAGTGGGCTATATCAGCTTGCTCATGCCATCCCTTAGCAAATTTGTAAGCTGCTGGACTCCTCCATGTGTATCCTATGGCTAGGGTGAGAGAAGTTATTGGTTGTTGTCCCCATGACTATTTCGAATGGACTCCTCCCAGTTGTCTTACTTCTTTTTAGATTGTAAGAAAACTAAACCACATCTAGCAATGTGGCCCAGTCAGTTTGATTGACACTCACAAAGTGTCGCAAGTATAGTTATAGTCTGTGTTGCACGGATACGCCTAGGAACTGTCGTGTCCACGTGTCCGACACATGGACACGGCAACACGGGTCGGACATGCGTCGGATACATGTCTGATACGCCACGTGGCATATCGGACACAAATCCATATGGGAAACACCACGTGGCGTATCAGATACGCGTCGGAGACATATCCGATGCGTTGTTCGGAAATAGTTGTCATTGCGTCAAACAGGGAGGGGAGGAGCACACCGCCGAGCCGCCGACAGCACCTAAGATAACCTAATTCTATAAAGGGAAGGGGGGGTTTTGGAATCTGTATCGGGAGGGGGAGAGTTCGAAAATTGAAAATCGAAAATCGAAAATCAGGTGGGGGTGGGTTCGGGAGGGGGGGAAAGGTTCGGGATGGGGGAGGGTGTTAGAGGGTTTAAATTTTGTTTATATTATTTTAAAATACAGAATTTTAAATTATTTTAAAAAATAGTATTTTTAATTATTTTAAAATACCTAATATTTATAATTAATAATTTTTATTTTTTATTTTATTTTTTTATCATGACGTATCCGAGCCGTATCCCTATCCTAGTTTTTTAGAATTTGCTGTGTTCCCGTATCTTGCCGTGTCGTATCCTCGTGTCTGTATCCGTGTCCGTGCAACATAGGTTATAGTAATGCATTCACCCGTTCTGTTTTCCCATCAGTCTGAGGATAAAAGCTAGTAAAGAAGTAAAGTTCCGTGCCCATGAGTTTGAAGAATTTCGTCCAAGACTTTCCAATAAAGCATTGGTCACGATCACTAATGATAATCTTTGGTAGCATCAATACTTCACCACGTTCTTGAGGAATAACTTGGTCGTCTCTTCTACTGTGTAATCTTTAGGAGTTACTATGAATGTAGCATACTTTGAAAATTAATCCAATACCACTATGATAGATCTATTTCCCTCAGACTTGGGTAAGTTAATAATGAAGTCCATAGTGACACTTTCCCAAATCTGCTCTGCTATAGGAAGTGGCTCCAGTAGTCTCTTGGACAAATGTTGCTCCACTTTATCTTGTTGGCACACAAGACAAGTCTTCACATAAGTCTCCACATCATTCCTTATATGTGGCCAGTAGTAGAGAGACTCTAGTAATGCCCTTGTGCGTCGTTGCCCTGAGTGTCCATCCCATTTGGAATCATGACACTCCTTGATGAGATTCCTTCTAATGCTTTCACATTTTGGCCCATAGAATCACTTTCCTTTTGTGTAGAGCAAATCATCATCTACCCAAAACCACCTAGTATTTCCCTCGTGAGCCAATGTGATTATACTCTTGGTTATTACATCATATTGCAACCACTCCTTTATGAGATCCACCATCTCTCTCTGGGGCTGGCTAGTCATAAATACTAGCTCTAATTTGCGGCTAAAGGCATCAGCTACGTGATTGACTAAGTCTAGCTTGTACTTCAACGTGTAGCCAAACTCCGCCAGGAAGTCTTGTCACCTTGCTTGCTTGGGACTTAGTTTCTTCTGGGTTTGGAAATAGTTAGTAAGAACATTATTTGTCTTCACTATAAAGTATAATCCTAACAGATAGTGTCTTCACGTCCGCAAGCAATGGATAATTGTCGTCATCTCCTTCTCTTGGACCATATACCGCTTCTCTGTGTCATTGAACTTGTGGTTTCAAAAGCTATGGGCATTTTTCCTGTATAAGAACCTCTCTAATAATAAAGTCAAAAGCATCAGTATGTACCTCGAACACCTTGATGTGGTCAAGTAGTGTCAATACTGGCTCCTTAATTATAGCCTTCTTCAAGTTTTCAAAAGACTGCTGGTATTTTTTACCTCATGTTCATGTCTTACCATTCTTGAGAATGTTTGTAAATAGAACTGCTTTTACTGAGTATCCCTTGATGAACCGCCAATAATAGTTAACTAGTTTCAAGAAATGCCTTAGTTGTGGCACCTTAGTAGGGGAATCCGATTCCTGGATGGCTTTGATCTTGCTTTCATTCATCATGAGTTTGTCACCCTTAATGCGGTGTCCCAAGAAACCCACCTCCTCAAGAGAAAATAAATATTTCTCCTTCTTTACATATAACTCATTTTGCCTTAGTAACAAAAACACCTTCCTTAAATGATTAACATGATCTTCCAATGTGTTGCTATATATAACAATATCGTCTAGATATACCACCACAAAGTTATACAAAAAAGGATGGAATATCTTATTCATCAACGTGCAAAATGTAGCTAGAGGTGTCAACCGGGCTGGGCCGGCCCGGCCCGGCACGGCACGGTTCAGCCGTGCCTGGGCAGGCCCGGCACTGTTTTTAACCGTGACCGGGCCCGTGCCGTGCCGGGCCTCGCCCGAGCCGTGCCGTGCCTGGCCCGGCACGCCGACACGGATTCTTCCCATGCCGGTTTCACGCGGGCACGCGTGGGCGTGACCCGTCCCCTCCCGAAAAAAAGGCCACGGGTCGAGTCTGATTGGATCCCGACCCGCGGTCCCGACTCCCGACCCGGCACGGCTCGGCCTGCCGTGCCTACAGGCCGTGTCGTGCCCGGATGGTTTTAAACCGTGTCGTGCCCGGCCCGGCACGGTGGCATGGTCGTGCCCTAAAAAAATGGGTCGGGCCGTGCCGGGCCGGCCCGTTTGACACCTCTAAATGTAGCAGGTGCATTCGTAAGACCAAATGACATCACAAGAAACTCATAAGAGTCATATTTTGTTACACACATGGCCTTTACCTCATCTCCTTCAGCTATCATTACTTGGTAGTACCCCGATCGAAGATCCAACTTAGTGAAGTACCATTATTTACCAAGTTGGTCAAATAAATTAGTTATAAGAGGAATGAGATATTTATTCTTGACCATTACCTTGTTGAGCGTCATGTAATAATGAATATCTACAGTGACCCATCAAACTTCTTTTGGAATAAGACCGGAGCACCATGTGGAACCTTAAATGGTCGGATTAGAGGTGTCAAACGGGCCGGCCCAGCACGGCACGGCCCGTTTTTCACGTGCTCGGCCGTGCTACCGTGCCGTGCCCGGCACGGCACGGTGTTTTAAAGTCGGGCACGGCTTAGCTTGGCCAGGCAGCACGGGCGCACGGCAGGGGCAGGGCAGGCGGGGCGGGAGCCGCAACGCTGGACCGGCTCAACCGGGGTCCGGGTCCCAGGAGCCAAGCACGGGCACGGCCCGTGCTTGGCAGATTAGAAAATTTTTTTTTTTTTTTTAAATTTTTTATTAAGTTTCTGTATATACTTTAGAGTATTAGTAATAATTAAAAAATATAATTTTTTGTAAAAAATATTACATTTAAAATTAAATAAAACAAACAAATATTAGAAAAAAAAAATTTTTTTTTCAATTAAGTTTAGCATATTTTATTATTATAATTTATTAATTATATATTAAAATTTAAAGTTAATAAATTTTAAAATAAAATTTAAATCATAAAATAATAAAAAAAAAACATTAAGTTAGTAAAAATTTTAATTAAAAAAAAATTAAACTACACAAATGAAAAATTACCATTCATGCATTTGAAACCAATAGTCGGAACAAAACAAGTATAAGTTTCAACACAACATATGGTACAAAGTACAAACAAAGTGTATAAATAAAATAAATAAAAAAACATCGAAAAAAAACAGCAGATGAGCATCATTCGTCAAGCGGCATATCATGAGAATCATCAGCCGCAACATCAAGATCAGTATCATATGGATCATCATCATCGGCAATCAGCTCCTCCGCCATCGTAGTGGATGTGGATGCGACTGCAGTGTCTGTCACAGTTTCAGCTTCAGCACGATCACTGATGCTAAATCTCGATTCCTCCCAATCCTTCAAATATGCCAAGGCCTCAACCATATCTGGACGTAATCTCGATCTCTTATCCGAAATCACGTTCACTGTAACAGAAAAAGCAGACTCCGATGCTACGCTCGACACCGGAGGAGTCAGTAGATCCCGTGTCATCCTAGATAGCACGGGATAGACGGACTCATATGATTTCCACCACTGTAATAAATCAAGATTCTTATTGTCAGAAGGTGATAGGATTGAGCAGTAATCGGTATCTAAGTACCGAGACAGCTCGCTCCTATGTGAAGGTCCACCCCTACGTTTCCCCCTCGCTAGGTTAATGGAATAATCGTCATCTCCGAACAAGGTATCAGTGTCCGTACTCACAGTCTCACCACCACCACCACCATACCTAGTATCGTAGTATGTGAACAGGTCTGTCAACTTCTCGTAAATGAACCCTTCAGGTGGCTCTTCCAGGTTCATGCACGAGGAAATGAAAGTCAGAGTGTTTTCAACCCCTTCCACCTTAGCCCTAGGGTTCATGCATGCTGCGAGGCAATAAAGAGATGGAATGGTGGACCAGTACTTCAGGTACTTGGTCTCCATCTCTGCAACCATATGGCTAAGCGTCGGGTCCGCTCGATACTTCCTAAACATGCTACTAATGTTGCATATGCAACGGAGTACAATGCAAGTGGTGGGCGTATAAACCGACGAACACATGTTCGTCGTGTCATAAAATATCTTCCGGAATTTCATAAATGAAATTCCTGAAGCCCAGTCAGTGTTGTCAATAATAAGTTCGCCACTCTTACTATTGACGTAGTCGGATATCACGTGTTCGTATCCAACACATGATTTCAACATCAGGTATGCGTAATTCCAACGATGTCTCACATCCGATTGGAATTTCTTCTTCTTAAGATTCGCAGACAAACAGAGAGTACCAAACTCTTGTTGTCTGCGAGGAGTGCGGATATACTTGAGTGCATTGCGTATATTTTCCAACGCGGGGGAACACACCTTCATACCCGCTTGAACAATCAGGTTAATCACGTGACGCATGCATCTAACATGAAAGATCTCTCCTAATGGTGCGTCTCTAATATTCATAACAAACATATTGATCGCTACTCCATTATTAGAAGAGTTATCGAAAGTGATACTAAAAATTTTATTTTGAATTTTATATTCCCTAAATATTTTCATCATATACTCAAAAATGGCCGGGCCATCACGAGGATGAAGAATCTCAGTAAATCCTAAAATTTTTTTATTCGATTGTCCAGTTAGAATCTACATAGTGACTCGTGAGACATGCATAAGAAGAATCACCGTGACATGTCCATATATCGGACGTCACGGACACCACTCCACTATATGCCATAAATTCCTTAATTATTTTTTATTTTTCTAACTTATATATCTTTAGTATGTCACTCCTAGATGTGGACCTAGGAATCCTACGATAGGATGGCTGAAAATAAGTCTGCATGATGCGCACTACCCTCGGATCTTCCGAAAATCTGATCGGAAGACCCATCAATGTGATGAGCCTGGCCATGCCGTCCCTACCCAACTCGCTGGAGTATACGAAGGGAGTAAACTTTGAGACTGAACTCAATCTAGTCTCAAAAAATGTAGTGCCAAGTTGGGTTTGCCTAGGATCTAACGGTCCATGTTTTTTGGAGCATATTTCAGCATGCCTCTTGAGGTGCCCAGTCCCACATGTACTCTTGCATGTTAAAAGTCTCATACAATATTTGCACTGTGCCATTTCATGTTCCTCACCCCTAACATCTACTTGTGTTATGATTTTAAAATGTGTCCAAACTACAAAAGTCCTCCTAGTTTTTTGTTTTTTAGAACTTTGGGCTGAGATGACAGGAGAAACCAAAGTTTCAGGAGCCACAGATGTATGTGTAACACTAACATTTTCATTTTCCAAATTTAAATACGTGTTAGGTGTATTTGTCATTTTTTATTTTTCGTAAGTTTTTCTAGAGAGAGAAGCTTTAGAGAGAGAAAGTACAAAAAAAGTAAATTATATTACCCGGTAAAAGCAATGAGGTCACTCACGTGCAAGGTGCACCGCAGGAAGCTCTGATGTTCAAAACTCAAGTTGAGTTTCACGAAAATCCAAGCCGAAATCAAAATCACGAGGGCCGAGAGAGAGATGCATGGTTTATGTGTGAGAGAGAAAATATTGAGAGGTTTTATGTTTTTGAAAAACATAAATGTTATAGGGAGGAGGGTAGATTTTATAGGCTAAATAAAGTTTTATTTTTAAAAAAAAAATATTTTTTTATTAATTTTTTGAATTTTTTTAATATATTTAAGGGGCAGAATCACGAGGACCATTGGATTCTGCCCCCCTAGCCGTTGGAGGTGAATCCAAGGGCTGAAAATCGCTCAAGTTTGAAATTTTTTTTTTTTTTGCCGTTGGAAATGCTCGGATCAGACTTGTGGAGTCGGGTTTCGGCAGAAAAGACCGCGGGTCGGGTCTGTTTGGACCCGACCCGCGGTCTTTTTACCGGGGAGGGGGCCCGGATGGGTCACAACTCAGTGAGTCCGGAGTCGTGACTCGTGACCGTGAGTCGTGACTCACGACTCACGCCACGCCGCCAGTGCCACGCGTGCCTGCGTGAACCGGCACGGGATGGACCCGTGCCGGCGTGCCGGGCCAGGCACGGCACGGCACAGGATTTACTTCACCCGGGCACGGTACGGGCCCGGGCACGGTTTTTGAACATGCCTGGCCGGCCCAGGCACGGCCGAACCGTGCCGTGCCTCGTGCTGGGCCGGGCCGGGCCGGGCCGGCACGTTTGACACCTCTAGGTCGGATGAATCCGGTATCAAACAATTCATTCAGCTGTCTTCTTAATTTCTCCAACTTTGAGGGTGTCATCCTGTAAGGCCCCAAGGCATAGGGTTTTGCTCATGGCTCCAACTCGATCATGTGATCTTCCTCTCTCCTTGATGGAAACATTTTGGGTAGCTCCAATGATATTATATCTTTGAATTCATCTAACACCTTCAAGATTTTCATGGGCATAGAATTTCTCATAGGGTCACTAGGATCTTCCTTAAAGGTCACCAAGTAGGTCACCTCATTCTTTTTTTCAACTCCTTTTTCAATTGCATAACCAACAGCATAAGCATTTTAGCTTTACCTTCGATAATTATAAGAATCATGCATGGAGCCTCCTCTTCTAAGATATTCATCAAACATAGAAAATGTATCGGCACAATTTTTACATGGTGAAGGAAATTCATCCCGATCATTATCTGAAAATCATCAATGGGTGTTACCGTGAAGTTAACATTGTCTTCCCAAGGCCCGATCTTCATGGTCACCAAGCGAACTATTCCGTGTGATGGTTTAGCAGCAGAGTTTTTTGTCTTGAACCATCTTACTTCATTGGATGTTGTGAGCTTGAGTTTCATTGTCTCCTCCTTTGAGATAGTTATGTGTGGCACCGGTATCTATCATGACCTTAATAGACATCTCATTCACCTTGGCCTCCACGTATATGAGTACCCTACTTTGAGGCTTCCCCTTAGCTTACTTGATCTTGAGGGCATTCAATAGCTGCATTGACCCCAAGTAAGAGGCATCATCCTATTGTTCGATCTCCCTCTCGATCATGATATTTAGGACATTTCTTTTAGGACATCCACGTGTCCCGTGTGGTCCATCGCACAAGAAGCATTTGGTTTTTGGCTTGAAATCCCTATGCGTATCCTCACCATTGCCTTCTTTGTTTGTAGAAGTCGCATTTGATCCTTCCTTAGCATTATAGCTTTTGTATCTCATGTCTCCCCCACCTTTGACATAGCTACCCTTGAAAGATGACTTGGTTTGAGAAGAGTCTCGCCTTCAAAAATCCATGAGTGTCTTTGCTACTACCATGGTCATAGCTAAGTCTTGGATACCACGTCTCCTCAATTCTTGCTCGGCCATGCCTTGCAGATTCTCCATAAAATTAAAGAGATGTTCTTTCTCATTCATATCAGGAGCCTCGAGCATCAAGGAAGAGAACTCCTTGGCATGGTCCCAAATAGATCTCGTGTGCTTGAGATGTCTGATCTTTCTACGAGCTATATAACACGCATCGTCTGGATAAAACTAGTTTTTTATCTCTCTTGAAATCAATCCATGTGTTTATGGTGCACGTACCTCTTTCTATCTCCATAAATTTTCTATGTCACCATAAAATTGCATTATCAGTGAGATAGAGAGTAGTAATGCGTATCTTTGTTGCCTTATCAGTTAGTGATATTGCCTCAAAATATCTCTCCATATACCACAAATAGTTGTCTAGCTCTTTAGCATCTCGTTTTCCCATGAAAGTGTGAGGCTTTGGCACATCCACCCTTTGAGCCTCATGAGTGGACAAAACCCAAGCCAACAATGTTATCTTGTAGATTGTCACTTCTTGTTTCATATCCTCCTTATGCTTGGTCAAGACTTCCACCCTTGATTCTAAGCTAGTGAGCATGTTCATGATCTTCATAAACTCTTCATACAACACTACTGAGATCGGCGAGCCTTGCATCCCCTCTTGAAGGTCTAGGGTCTGCATCTTGAAATCCTACATGACTTTCTCCATATTTTGCTCCAAAAGATTGAACCCCTCCTTGGCGTCTACCATGGCGACCTCTAACCGAATCACTCGATTGTCCAAGTTTGTGAGAGAATCATGAGACTTGTCCTTCTTTCTCATTCCCTTAGCGGGAGGGTCAAGGTCCTTTCCTCAAACTTGCTCGGCAATTTCCTCCAAATGAGAGCTCGACATCATATCCACCAAATTACTCTCATACGTTGCAACCTCTCTCTTATACTAACTGTCATAGACTTAGTCTTTTCGCTAAACTCTCGTGCGGCAATTAGACAACTTACCACTTAGATGTTGCTAAGTCAACCTTACTTTCGTCTTGCTTGTTATGCTTGACGTCTACCTAGAGGTGTCAAACGGGCCGGGCCGGCCAGGCACGGTTCGGTCGTGCCTGGGCCGGCCCGGCACATTTTTAAACCGTGCCCAATCCCGTGCCGGTTCACGCGTGGGCCGTGGGCGTGACCCGTCCCCCACCCCCCCCCCCGGTAAAAAGACCGTGTGTCGGGTCTGATTGGACCCGACCCGCGGTCCCGACAAAAAAAAAATTCAAACTTTAAAGATTTTCAGCGGTTAGATTCGCCTCCAACGGCTGGGGGCAGAATCCAACGGTCCTCGTGATTCTGCCCCTTAAAACTATATTAAAAAATCAAAAAAATAATAAACAAATATCTTTTTTTATAAAAAATTAATTTCTTTAGTCTATAAATTCTACCCCCCTCCCTATAACATTTATGTTTTTCAAAGACATATATCCTCTCAAAACTTTCTCTCTCTCTCACATAAAGCGTGCATCTCTCTCTCTGGCCTCGGGATTTTGATTTCGGCTTAGATTTTCGTGAAACTCTACTTGAGTTTTGAACATCAGAGCTTCCTGTGGTGCACCTTGCACGTAACTGACCTCATTGCTTTTACTGGGTAATTTATTTTACGTTTTTATTTACTTTCTCTCTCTAAAGCTTCTATCTCTAGAAAAACATAGGAAAAAAAACATAAAAAATGACAAATACACCTGACACGTATTTAAATTTGGAAAATGAAAATGTTAGTGTTACACAGACGTCTGCGGCTGCTGAAACTTTAGTTTCTCCAGTCGCCTAAACCAAAAGTTCTAAAAAACAAAAAACTAGGAGGACTTCTGTAGTTTGGACTCATTTTAAAATCATAACACAAATAAATGTTAGGGGTGAGGAACTTGAAATGGCACAGTGCAAATATTGTATGAGACTTTTAACATGCAAGAGTTCATGTGGGACTGGGCACCTTAAGAGACATGCCGAATTATGCACCAAAAAACATTGACCCTTAGATCCTAGGCAAACCCAACTTGGTACTACATTTTTTGAAACTGGATCGAGTTCAGTCTCAAAGTCTACTCCATTCGTATACTCCAGCGAGTTGGGTAGGGACGGCATGGCCAGGCTCATCACATTGATGGGTCTTCCGATCAGATTTTCGGAAGATCCGAGGGTAGTGCGCATCATGCAGACTTATTTTCAGCCTTCCTATCGTAGGATTCCTAGGTCCACATCTAGGAGTGACATACTAAAGATATATAAGTTAGAAAAACAAAAAATAATTAAGGAATTTATGGCATATAGTGGAGTGGTGTCCGTGACGTCCGATATATGGACATGTCACGATGATTCTTCTTATGCATGTCTCACGAGTCACTATGTAGATTCTAACTGGACAATCAATAAAAAAATTTTAGGATTCACTGAGATTCTTCATCCTCATGATGGCCCGGCCATTTTTGAGTGTATGATGAAAATATTTAGGGAATATAAAATTCAAAATAAAATTTTTAGTGTCACTTTCAATAACTCTTCTAATAATGGAGTAGCGATCAATATGTTTGTTAGGAATATTAGAGACGCACCATTAGGAGAGATCTTTCATGTCAGATGCATGTGTCATGTGATTAACCTGATAATTCAAGCGGGTATGAAGGTGTGTTCCCCCGCGTTGGAAAATATACGCAATGCACTCAAGTATATTCGCACTCCTCGCAGACAACAAGAGTTTGGTACTCGCTGTTTGTCTGCGAATCTTAAAAAGAAGAAATTCCAATCATATGTGAGAGATCGTAGGAATTACACGTACCTAATGTTGGAATCATGTGTTGGATACGAACACGTGACATCCAACTACGTCAATAATAAGAGTGACGAACTTATTATTGACGACACTGACTGGGCATCAGGAATTTCATTTATGAAATTCCTGAAGATATTTTATGACACGACGAACATGTGTTCGTCGGTTTATACGCCCACCACTTGCATTGCACTCCGGTGCATATGCAATATTAGTAGCATATTTAGGAAGTATCGATCTGACCCGACGCTTAGCCATATGGTTACAGAGATTGAGACCAAGTACTTGAAGTATTGGTCTACCGTTCCATCTCTTTATTGCCTCGCTGCATGCATGGACCCTAGGGCTAAGGTGGAAGGGGTAGAAAACACTCAGACTTTCATTTCCTCGTGCATGAACCTGGAAGAGCCATCTGAATGATTCATTTACGAGAAGTTGACTGACCTGTTCACATACTACGATACTAGGTATGATGGTGGTGGTGGTGAAACTGTGATTACGGACATTGATACCTTGTTCGGAGATGATAATTATTCCATTCAGCTAGCGAGGGGGAAACATAGGGGTGGACCATCACATAGGAGCGAGCTGTCTCGGTACTTAGATACCGATTACTGTTTAATCCTATCACATTCTGATACTAAGAATCTTGATTTATTACAGTGGTGTAAATCATATTAGTCCATCTATCCCGTGCTATCTAGGATGGCACGGGATCTACTGACTCCTCCGGTGTCGAGCGTAGCATCGGAGTCCGCTTTTTCTATTGCAGTGAACGTGATTTCGGATAGGAGATCGAGATTACGTCCAGATATGGTTGGGGCCTTGACATGTTTGAAGGATTGGGAGGAATCGAGGTTTAGCATCCATGATCGTGCAGGAGCCGGTACTGGGACAGACACTGCAGTCGCATCCACATCCACTACGATGGCAGAAGAGTTGATTGCCGATAATGATGATCCATATGATACTGATTTTGATGTTGCGGCTGATGATTCTCATGATATGCCGATTGACGATTGATGATGATCTGTTGTTTTTTGTTTTCGATGTTTTTTTTATTGATTGTATTTGTACGCTTTGTTTGTACGTTGTGTTGAAACTTATACTTGTTTTGTTCGGACCATCGGTTTCAAAAGCATGATTGGTAATTTTTCATTTGTGTATTTTAATTTTTTTTTTAATTTTAATTTTTACTAACATAATGTATTGATTTATTTTTTTTACGATTTAAATTTTATTTTAAAAATTAATAACTTTAATATATAATTAATAAATTATAAATATAAAAAAAGCTAAACTAATTTGAATTTGATAAAAAAAATAATTTTCTAAAATTTGTTTTTTTTAATTTTAATTTTTAACATTTTTAAAAAAAATTATATTTAATAATTAATACTCTACACTTAACCTTAAGCAATAAAATTTACAATATATAAATTAAAAAAAAATAATATTCTGATTTCTGCCTGTCCGTGCGGCCTCCCGAGTCCCGCCTGCCCAGCCGCCCCGGCCCTGCCTCTCTCTCACTCTCAATCTCAGGACTCGGGCCGCTCGGCCGCTCGGGTCAGCCTATGCCCTGGCCCCTGGCCTGTACGGCCAGGCCGGGGCCCGTGCAGGCACGACAGGGTAGCACGATCGTGCTGGTTAAAAACGGGCAGGGTCGTGTCTGGCCGGCCCATTTGACACCTCTACGTCTACCCACAACTTGGAAATAAAGAGAATTTGAGAAAAGACTTGAAAATAAAGAAAACATTTTATTAAATAATAATATCTTACAAGAAATTCTCAACTTTATGATTTACAAATAATGTCACTTCCTCCTTAAATACATACATAAGGAAGGGTCTAGAACTTTTGAAGGTTCCTTATAAGTCTAGAGAATTCTATTTCACATATCCAAGAGGATTCTAGAATAATCAAGGATAATCTCCTTCCTTCCATACAAGTGTGGACTTCTTCAGAATCTTCTAAAACATTCCGCATTCTTTGAGTGAGAGTGTGACAGTATGCTTTAGGTGAGCCTAAGGCACACCTTTGATAACTATGATTAATTTCAAGTTTTTTTTTGTTAATTTGTTTTAAAAAATTTAATAAAATTAAAGTAAAACTATAATTTATACAAAAACTTTTCTCCTACTCAAAAATCATTAAAAAAGACAAAATTAAATAAATAAAAAATAATGAAAATATAAAAATGAAGTAGATTTAAATATAAATAATGTTAACTTGAATGAAAATTTCGAGACTAAATTATCTCCAAGGCTTTAACCCTTGTATCTAAAAAACTTAAGAATAAACATAAATCAATAATAAAAAGATACTTTAAGATAATTAAGAATAAAAATACTAAAGATGTAGAATAAGATTCAGTATAATATATATATTATAAAAATAAAGATATATGTAAAAGTATTGATAGCATTTGATATCATAAAAGATATGTCTATCAATGACCCTCAAAATATGTTGTATTGGATACAAGGAAAATCAAACTTAGTGCTGGGAACTGGGAACTTTAAAATTTAATCAACTTCAATTTTAATGATTATCTTTATTTACGACCATGAGTATGTAAGAGAAATAGTAATGAAATTTATCACTTGCACATCTTCCGATTAAATTTTCAAAAAATCCTAAAATACTTCATCTTATAGACAAATACATTCAACTCATTTATCATTGGATCTATAGGTAGACAAAAAAAATGATATAATAAAAAATTATACAAAAAAATAATAATTAATAATTCATCAATGTAAACACACGGAGAAAAAATCTTCATGACATCCAACATTTGAACTAGTCACGAAAATAATGTGACAATTTGCTTTATTAATTATAAGTAAAAATTAAATAAAATTTTAAGATTCTATAAAATCATCCATCTGCATGATGAGCATGCAATTTTTAAGTGTGTCAAAAACCTTTATGGAATATGAGATTTTAAATAAAATTATTAGCATAATATTTGAATGTTTCAAACAATGATATATCGATTAATATATTTATCATAGCCATTAAAAACTATCTTTAAGTGAAATTTATCATGTTAGGTGTATATGTCACATAATTAACCTAATAATATAAATAAGAATAAAAATAAGTTCTCGTGCATTAGATCATACAAAAAATACATGAAAATATCTTAACTCCATATACCGCAACGAGTTGGAGAGAAAAGGCATGACCAACTGATCACCATGATGAAACTTCTGATTTGATTTTCAAAGGATCCAATGATAGTCAGTATCATGCAGACATATTTTCAGCCTACAAATCATAAGATTTTTTGGTCCACATCTATGAACGATATACTAAAATATTATAAGTTAAAAAAATAAATAATAATTAATAAATTTATGAAATATAGTAGAGTAGTGTTTATGATGTCCGATATCTGAACTAGTCACAACGATGTATCTTATGCATATCTCACTACTCACTATGTAGATTCTAAATGAATACTAAATAAAAAAATTTTAGGACTCTCTAAGATTCTATATTCTCATTATAGCCCGACCATTTTTGAGTGCATGATGCATATCTTTAAAGAATATAAAATTCAAAATTAAATTTTTAGTATCACATTCGATAATATATTTAATAATGGAGTAGCAATTAATATATTTGCTAAGAATATTAGAGATAGACCATTAGGAGGGATTTTTTACGTTAGATGCATGTGTCGCGTAATTAACCTGATAGTACAAGCATGGATGAATATGTGTGCCTCCATTTTAGAAAATATACGTAACTCACTAAAATATATTTGCACGTCTCACAGATAACAAGAGTTCAGTAGTCTCAATTTGTTTATAAATCTTAAGAAAAAAAGATTTCAATCAGATATGAGATATCATTGGAATTACACATACATGATGTTGCAATCATGTGTTGGATATGAACACGTAATATCTGACTACGTCAATAATAAGAGTGATAAACTTATTATTGAAGACACTGACTAGATTACAAAAATTTCATTTATGAAATTCCTTAAAATTTTTTATGACACGTCGAATATATATTCATCAATTTATACTCTCATGACTTGCATTGCAATCAGGTGCATTTGTAACAAAAGTTAACATATTTAGAAAATATCAAAATAACCTGACACTTAGCAATATAATTCTAGAGATGAAAACCAAATACTTAAAGTACTAATCTATCATTCCATCTATTTATTATTTGACTGTCTGCATAAACCTTATGATTAAGGTAAAAGAGATAGAAAATATTTTGACTTATATTTCCTTGTGCATGAACCTGGAATAGTCACATGTAGAATTCATTCACGAGAAATTGACTAAACTCTTTATATAATACGATATTAGATATGGTGGTAGTACTAGTGAGGATATGAGTATGGACATGAATACCATATTCAGATACAATGAATTTTTCATTCAGTTAGTGAAAAAAATAATGGGGTGGATCATTAAATAAGAGCGAGCTGTCTCAGTACTTAGATATTAATTACTACTCAAATTCTATCACATTCTATATTAAGAATCTTGATATATTATAGTAATAAAATCATCTGAGTTCACCTTTCCCGTGCTATCTAAAATAGCATAGAATCTACTGACTCCTCCGATGTCAAGTATAACATCGGAGTCTACTTTTTCTATTTCAGTGAATGTTATTTCGGATAAGAGATCGATATTACATCTAGATATTATCAAGGTTTTAGCATGCATGAAAGATTGTACAGATTCGAGCTTGTACATCCAGGATCGTGTAAGAACGACAACAAAAATAGAGGAGTTAATTGTTGATGATGATCCATTTGATATTGATATTGAGAATGATATGATGATTGATGACGTTGACGTTTGACGATTGAGACATTGATGTGTGATATTTAATTTTGATTTACTCATTTACATTATATTTGTGTTTGTTTAATTTTTATTTGTGATATTAATTTGAAACTTGAGTTTGTGTCTTTGTATATTTATGCTTGAAACTTAAATATTAATTTTTTATTAATTTTTATTTTGCATTGATTTTTAATTTTTATTCATAGTTAAGTTTTATATTTTATTAATTCACACACATACATTGATACACATTTAGTATTAAAATTTATGTTGTTTATTATAATAAATAAACTTAATATTTTATTAAATTTAATAAAATAAAAATTTAAAATTTAATTATTTATTTATAGTTAAGAATTAACATTAATTAATTATTAAAAACCATAATAAAAACTTTTAAAGTATTAAAAATATATAAATATTAACTAATCTGAAAAAAAAATGTAAATTTATTAAAAATTAAAAAGCAGCCCGTATGGGCAAGAACTGACCTGTACGAGCCCAACTCAGCACAATTTCTTCACCTACCAAACCAATAGGTAGTGTCGGGCCTGACCTGATGAAATCATGCTGGGCGAAGCATGGCACGATTACTATACCGTGCAGTGCCAAGCACGGTGGCCTGGTTGGGCCACCTAAAATCGGGTCGGCCCTTTTGACACCTCTAACATTCACTTGTATGAATCGACCACGAGAACCTGAGAGAAGAATGTAATAATAATTAGAAACTTATTTAAATATTACAATAATAAATAGTATAGTATTACCGAGCCTCCGAGTATACATATTAACAATATATTTAAAAATGATAACTTTTCAATTCAGTTAGGTATAAGTAAATGATAAAAAAGTTCACCAAATAAGAGTCAACTATCAAGATACTTATATATTGATTACTATTTCAATATGTCATATAATAACATTAAAAATTATAACATATTGAGTTGGTGAAAATTATTTGAATCTATATTTCTCATACTATCTAATATGGCACACAATCTATTAATTCATTCACTGTCTAGTATAATATCTGAGTTTATTTTTTTTATTACTGTGAATATGATTTCAAATAAGAAAAACATGTTAAGACTAGATATTATTGAAATAATTTCTTACTTAAAAAACTATGAGGATTCAATAGTATATCTTTAACATAAAATAAAATAGATGAATTTAAATGATGACGTAGACACATACTAAAATTAAGATGATATTAATAAGACGATAAGATTTGATGATCTAAATTATACAAACTCATTTTGTTATTTAAAGTTTTTTATTTTTCATTTTATTTATATTTTCAGATATTTATATATTATAATTTATAATATCTTTTTTTAATGTTAATGTAATTTATATTTAATTTTTAAAAAATTCTTTTATTTATATTATATATCATAATTATAATATAATACATAATACCTAATAAAATTAAATTAAAAAAATTTAAATTTAAATTTTGGCTTAAGCCTTGATTATTGGAAGTTTGATCAAGCAGTAGGCTAGTGTCGTGTGCTCATTGGCATTAGATTGCTATAGTCTGTAGCTCATAGGGTACAACCTTTAGTACAGGTGCAACAGCCCAACCCAACATTACACAATATGTCTCAGCACAATTCAACATAACAGATTACCCCATACAGCCCATTAGGTCATGTCAAGTCTACCTCATTCAATCTCATGCCAGCAAGGCATGTTCTGATTTGTGTCATATCTGGCACAATACTGTTAGAGATGTCAAGTGGGTCGAATAGTCATGTTTGGCCCAACATGGCACTGTCCAGAACCATGCTAGGACTACAATCATGCAAAGCCATGGTATGGCTCATTCCATGTTGAGCCGAGGCCAACTATGTCTTGTATCAGGCCAGGCAAGACCCATGTGTCAAGCTCGTTGGCATGGTCCATAGGCACGATTATCTTTGATTGAGCACAAATCACGAGTCATGACTATGTTTTAAAAAAATCAATCTCCATCTCTCACAATTGCTCATTAAATTATTACTTAATTGATGCCAACATCGAAATCAACATATCATGTTTGTAGCTTTTGATGTCGCATTAAAAAAAACAAAATAAGTTTTTTTATAGCCATCAAATTTCATACCAACAACTACATGCATAAATCCGATGAATATCAAATTACTGCCCATTTTAATTTAAAAAATTAAAAAAAAATATATTATTATAATATAAAAAATTATAAATATAAAATATAAATTTCTTCATTTTCATCAAATTCAATTTTTCTCATCTCATCTCATATTATCTCTCCTCTCTAATATTATGTACTTTGTTTTGTTGTCTATTATGGATTCTATGATATCTAGTTTAAAAAAAATATATGAACGACTAATAATTGTTACTCGAATAAAATAATGATGTTATGATACAATTTTTTTTATTTATTAATTCATGTAATGTGTTAGAGTTAAAAATTTTTAAATTTTTAAAATTATTAGATTTTTAAAATTAAAAATATAAATAAAATAAAAAAATGATAAATAATATTTTTAATGCTAAAAATTTTGACATGAATATATATAATAACGTCGACCTAATTAAAGATATGAAGCTGAAATTAAATTTTATTCAATAGTCTTAACCTATTTGTCTAAAAAACCCTAAAATTAAATGAATTTAAATAATATAGACTCACTTTAAAATAATAAAAATAATAAAAATAAATATATCAAAAAAAAATCAGCATAATATATATATTATAAAAAATATATACAAAAAAAGTTGGATCTTCCAATTATATATATAGGTAACAATGAATACCTTAAAAAGTATGCCGATCAATATACCAAAAAACATAATTTATTAGATCTCAGACAAACTTAATTAAGCTGAAGTACCCTGAGTGTTGGATCAAATACAACTTATTTTATCCCTTTCATTTATTACAGTGACTCTATGAGAAAATACATGACCAGATTCATTATTATTATAAATCTTCTGATTAAATTTTTGGAGAATTAAGAATTCTAGAGTAATCAGTAATATGCAAGCCTGCTTCCAACCTATTTTAATAGAATTCATATATCCACTAATAAAAATGACATAATAAAATATATAATAAAATAAGAAATAATTAATAATTAAAAATTTTATAAAATATAATATAGTGCTATCAGTGTGACATCCGACATATAGACTAATCACGATGATGTATCATTTGCATGTCTCATTTCCCGCTATATAGATTCAAAATAAAAACTTAATTAAAAATTTTAATATAATCTGAGATCTTACATTATCATAATAGCTCTGCTATATATCAGTGTATGATGAGAAACTTTAATAAATTGGATATTCAAAATATAATTTTTAGTATTATATTTGATAATATTTTAAATAATAGAGTCATCGTTAATAAATATATCAAAATAATTAAAGATAGGTCATTAGATAAATTTTTTCATATTAAGTGTATGTATCACATAATTAACCTAATAGTGCACATGTGAATGAAAGGTATTTCCCTGTATTAAAATGAAATAAAAAATTCACTAAATACCTTAAGATGCCTAGCAAACAAGAGTTTAATAATCTATATTTATTAGATGATTTAAAATAAAAAAAAATCTAAATAGATATAAGACACCATTAAAATTATACATATCTGATATTAGAGTCAAATGTTAGCTACCAAGACATGATATACAATCATGTCAATAAAAAAGTATTGAACTTTTAAATGATTTATAATGTAATACAAAAATTTCTATTATGACATTCCTAAAAATTTTTTATGATATGACGAATATATGTTTATTTGTATACACTCTTACCACGTGCATTACAATTAGATACATATATAATATTAATAGAATTTTTAGCAAGTATAGAGAATACTATTATTTGGTGATTTGGCTATTGAGATAGAAACTAAATATTTAAATTACTAGTCATTCATTTCAACTCTGTATTACTTGAATTTCTTTATAGATCTTAGGATTAAGATAGAAAATATATATATATATATATATATATATATATATTAAAATACATATCCACTTAAATAAATCTAGTAGACAAACCTAAAAGATTTATTTACGAAAAATTAACTGACATATTTATATTTTATGATACAGAGTATGATTATTATAGTAAGACTCTGAGTACAGATATGAAAATCATATTCAAAGATGATAAATTTTCTATTCAATAACTAAGAACGAACGATAAAGTAACCCATCAAATAAAATAGAATTATCTCGATGATTAAATATCAATTATTACTGTCATCATATCACATGATAATAAAAAAAATTTAATATTTTAAATTGATAAAAATCATACAAATTCATTTTTCTCATGCTATTTAAAATAGTAAATGATTTATTGACTCATCTGGTATCTAATATAATATCAAAATCTACTTTTATTATGGCTATCAATATTATTTCAGATAGAAAATTCATACTTTGATCAGATATTGTAGAAATACTTGCAAAGATATTTAAGGTTGAGCATTCAGGATACTATTAAATAGTTACTAACAAGTAATAACTCATAAGACATCAAAGATATTGAGGCTATCAAATGTACTACCTTCAAGATCATACATAATAATGATGATATGCATTCGCTTTATTTTACTATAGACAAAGGCTAATGACTCAAGCGATGATAATACATATTTTATTTATTTCTACTTTAGCTTATAATATGTATCATATTTTAGATTATATATTTTTATATGATATTTTGAGTTGAGCTGAATATAAAATGTTTATTTTAATTATTGATTTAATTTTGATTTATTTAAGTTTCTAATTCAATACATATTTTAATTATATTATTTTAATATATAGTATTTTAAATAATTATAAAATTAATATTTCAAAAAATTTTAATTGGGCATTCAGACATCCCATAATCGGCATGACCCAGAATCAACCTGGAACAACCCAGCACAAAAGTGCCTGACTATGAACCAATTGTACGTGTCGAGCCGAGTCATCGTGATCTCGTTTCGTGCCAGGCACGATATGGGGGCCCAACTAGGTCAAAAAAATTCAAGTTATGTCAGCACGATACAACCTATTTGACACCTCTAAGCAAGATGGCATGACAGAGCCACCAAAATTTGGGTCAAGTCAACAAGCATGGTTAATTAGACACCTCTAAAAAAACATATTACATCTAATACGCTCCAGATATTTGAGAACTTTATAGGACCACATATGAAGACTCTTTTATACATATTTTATAAGTATCAAAATTTTTATACAATTTTTTTTTAATTATTTTACTAAGCATCAAGATTGTGATATTATTTTATTTTCATATTATTACTATGCAAAATTGTCATACCAAACAGAAGACTTCCCTTCAAATTAAACAAGGTCAACTATACATATTTTCTCAACCCACAAGAACTCTTCTAGATATCTAACTATTTGATCCACTAATAATATATTTTCAACTAAAATATCAATCATTGAACGAGAAACAAACTTTAGAATCTAACATCAGATGAGTAATATCTATTGATTTTGAAGTATGTCAATTAAAAAAACAAGAATTTATTTCATATTGACACGTCAGAAGCATACAAGAATAAATTTATTTCATCTGATTCACTTTAATATTCAAAGAAATATAGGACTACATATAAATGCTTGAGATATTTGTTACTTTTATAAATAATTGTATTTAATATACATGATGTCAGTATTCAAAAAAATTATCAAATTTTATTTTCATAAAATTTTATTAAAAAATAAAAATTCACTTTAATTGTTGCATTAAGATGTTAAAAAGTAATAATATTTTACAATATAGTTCTCATCTAGTTTCTTATTTCTTTGAAAAACACTGGGCAATTCATCAGACATAACGTAGCGCACCCTGAACAAAATGAAATAGCTGACAAGAAGAATCACGATCCATTTGAGATGATTATGATACTCCAACTACATGATAGTGTGCCTAAATAGTTTATGAAAGATATAACATTCATGATTAACTTCATACTCAACTTTAGGTCGCCTTATTTTCACTCAAACATTCTCATACCATTGCTTTTATCCAAGAGAGAGACTCTTATACATTTTACCCATAGTTTTTGGGTGTACTTATTTTTTTCATGATCTTTCTCCAATCAAGAAGAATAAAATTGTGTTTGCTATCAAGCATGTTTTCCGTGAATACTCTAAAATCAAAAGAAATATATAAGTGATTCATTAGAGGTTAAAATGATCATTATGAGTATCAATGTGATATTTTTCCAAAATAAATATTTTTTTAATGACTCAATTCAAGAGAACACACTCTCATACATTATACTTGTAAGCTCATTCTCATGTCTAGTTTCTAGTTGTTAATCCCCTTCGCAGTGACAATTGATAACCCTAAGCTATACCTAATACTACTTGTATGACATGCTTTGAGAAGAGTAATAACACATCTCCTATGAGGTTGTGCTATGAAGAAGATCCTAATGTGGTTGTCACATTAAACATGAGATGTGAGGCCTCGCAAGAGATAAAAAGAAAAAAAAATTAAAAGACTTGATAGTCCAAACATAAAAGTATATACTAGGTAGATACATCTATAATTTTCCCTAGACAAATATTTTGTCTTATCAGCTTGGCAGCAGTTGAGATTTGATTTTTTTTTTATTTTTTTTTATTTGAGAACATCTAATATGTGAGGTACTCCAAATTATATATATGTGTAATTGATGTATTTTAAATAAAATAATTAATGAAAAATAATTAAAAAATAAATATAATAATATACTAATTTAATATTTCTAAAATAAAATCATATCTCAATCTTATGAAATTTTCTAAATTTGTCAAGATTATTGATGAAAAATTAGGTCCAAATAAACAAATTTAACTAGGGGGGCTTTAAGCCACTATCTTCAATAATAATAATATAGCCATCATAAAAAAAGAATAAATCTTTCAAATGAACTCCTTTAACAGATATATTTGTCATTATTGTTTCAACAAATATGAAATTTTTTTATATTTGGGAATCAAAACTCATTCTTTCTTTGTTCCAAAAAAAAAACTTCATAGCTATTCATATCAATCTTCTCGCCAAAATTGATCCAAAAATATAAATGGTAATATGTAATTTGTTACACTTTTAGCTTATAATTATTTTGATTTTTTTTATTTTATTTATTTATATATTTAATAATGGTTGAGATCACTCGATATGTGGCATGTCTCAATCCACTTTACTCATTATAAGGGCAAACCTTGTATATTTTATATTATTCAATTGTCTAATAGAGTTTGGAGTTTATTGTATAACTTATTTTTCGTTATAGTAATAAGGCCAAAACCATATCAAGAACACGTACATTGTCACATCATAGTGCACATGCATGCACTACCTCTTGCAGAAGATAATAGAAATCTCCCACCCCCTTTTGTCCTTCATCACATGTCAACCACATGCAACGTGTGGCAATACCCACACACACAATGCTTTAAGTGTGTCAAACCCTTGGCATATCAGCCTTGCCCAAGAATCTATTGTGCATACATTGCAGAATAAATGCACAATAGCACATAAGTACATAGCAGGCAAGCATAATAGGATTGCAAACAAAAAAAAAAGAGGGCATAATATGTCTTTTGAGCCTTGAATGTGAGTGATACCAACTAATTATTTGTGTTAATTCAAGAAACAATGATATGAGGTCAGTATGAAGACATAGAAGACTTCCTACCATGCACAAAATATAAGAAGAAACATACTAAAGAAGAATATTAATACTTATTTTCAAAGAGGTGGTTAAAATAATACAAAGTATTAAGAAAAATAAGTTGACAAATCGAAAAATTTAAGAGTTCTGACAGAGTTCATTAATCATAAAATTTACTAAAAAGAAATATACATAAAACTAATATAAATAATTGCAACAAACATTTTATATTCTTGTAATACTATTCAATTTATGACTTCTTCCACTACAAACATCTGATATATCAACTCAGAAAAAAATAATTATTTTACAGTAATCACACTTCTTATTACCTCTTCACTTGTTCAGAGAGTATTATAATTATCAATAGCAAGCCCTCAAAAACCATAAGTTGGTTATCATAGTATTTGGCTTGATCTTTTGTTATTTTCACGTATTATATTTATCTTTAATAACTCGGTTAGTCTTATTTCTATGAGTTATATTTTCAAACAACTCAAATTTAACTTATTTTTTATCAATTATTATTTATTTGCATAATTAAATGACTTCAATAAAAATTTTATTTGAGATTGAATATTATGTTGTATATTATATATTTTTTCTTCTAATACTTGATACTTTATTTTATATTTAAGAATGATTGACTAATACTAGCATATTATCAACTTGATCACTCATTAATGATTAATATAAGAATATTTTAGTTGAGTGTTAAGAAAATTATTATACTAAAGCATGTGATATATCAAATATGAAAACATATCATAGTTTCTTATTATGCAAATCATGCTAGTGCAATTAAGGATATATACAATCTGATACACATTCAGGTATGAGGACATAATGGGGATGAAAACTAAGAAGGATTCAAAGATTTGTCATATTTATTGACGACTATAAACACTTAATTTGGTTGGTTCCATTTTCATTTTAGACAATAATTTTTTTATATTTTTAATCATTTCATAAAAAAAATATAAAATCACTTATATAAAAACAATCAAAAAATTATGAATAATAATATATTATATACATATTAGATAACATAGTTTAACATAATAGTTGCAAAAAAAATAAATAAATATTTAGTTAAGACTACTTAACAAAGCCTCTTGATAGTATTGTTCTAAAATATTTTTGAAAATATATTACAACAAAAAATCTCATCAAATGGATATAATCGTTAACATTCATATCGTATGTCCTTTAAAATTTTACATCCTAGACAAACATTATCTAGTCCATCTCCTAGAGACTTTAAGAGTAATTGTTATATCAACAATCTCTCCACAATTTGAGAAAAGATGACACATAAGACTTTGAGATCTATCTTTGAAAGTATTAACCAGCATTGATATTGAATTTTCAAAAAAAAAAAACTTATTTTTTGGCAAGCAAATAGAGTATAAGAGTTCAAAAGATATATCTAAACTCATTATTTTTCATTATTCTTCAGTCTCACTAGGACCTCCAGTTATGAGAAAAGTATTATTCCACTACATATGAACTTAGTGGTTTATATTATGATATTTTTCATATATAATTAACATGTAAATCAACAAATATATATCATGATTCATGTAAACCAAGGAAGAACGGAAATGTTGAATGGATAAAATGTCCACTTGTCAAACACACGAAAACATGGATATACATTGGGCACGCATCAAATACGTGTCAACCATGCCAAATGGTATGACGTTGAACAACTAACAAATCAAAGACTTCGAACATGATTATGACACGATAAGTACATGGACAAGACATGATTGGGACAAGGCAAAGACATAGTCAGGTCATGGACAAGACATTGTTGGACAAATTTTATCAACTTTTTTTTTTGTTTTTTTTTTTTAATTATGGGCCAACATCCACAAATCACGCTGCAATCCGATCCTAATTTTTAAAAAAAATTATATCATTTTGAATTTATTTGACTTTTTTCTTCATTTTAGAATTCTTTCAGAAATTTATAAAATATTTATTTGATGTTTTTATTGGTTGTTAGAACAAGATTAAATAAATTTTGATAAAAATATTTTTTAAAATGTCTAAAAAGACCAAATTTTATAACAATACATATGTTGAAGTTAATATTCATATTTAATTATTAACAAAATTCATAGGCAAAAATGTCAAAATAAAAATTAATTGTCACAAACAAAATCAATCAGATATTGAAATTTTATTTAATATAAAAAATAAAATATGAATTTCATATAATAATAATTATTATTATTCAATTAAGTATTCAAAATCATATTTTTTTCATAACTATACAAATTTTGAAAAAAAATTAAAATAATTTTTAAATTAAATAACTTTTAGAAAAATCATATTTAGTAACTTAATATCATATTTTATAGTATATTAGTTTTCGATTTAATTACATTACTTATTTAGTCAATAATAAATATTTAAGAATCATTTGATATAATGGTATTTAATTTAGATCTTTGTTACTTCATCTTACATTACTTATTTTTGATTTTCATATTAATAGAGGTGTCAAATGAGCATGGTGACCTGGGCACGGCACACTGCCCAGCCCATTTCAATAGTGCCTAGCTTGGCAAAGCAATGTCCGGAACCATGCCTCAAGGCTAGCAAGGCTGCCCATGGCACAGTTCATGTCGCATTGGACGCAGCGGCATGATAAACCAGCCCAAGTGACCTGCCAACGGGGTCCCCATCGAGCAATCCCTAGGGCGGTGAATTTTTTTTAAAACAACCAGCAACATAGCCAATTATAATTGGTTAGTCCATAAACCAACCCCTCGTCGCCCTCACATCCATGAACTTGGTCGTGCGTGAAACTTATAAAAGTTAGACTTTTGGGTTATATAGAAAATATTATTTATCTAATTATTACTCAACAAAGTATAGCATATGTAATCAACATAGTTAATTATTTCATAGAATATCTTTGACAAGTTAACCTAGAGGTGTCAAACTGACCATGAAGCTCGGGCCCGACTTGAGACACGGCCCGAGTCAATTGTGCCTAGCCTAGCAAGGCACAGTTCAGCACCATGGCTGGGTCCGTGATGGGCTCGCTCGAGGCATGGCTCATGTCGTTCCATGCCGAGGTAACCCAGGCTTCATGTCGAACCAGGCACGGCTCATGTCGTGTCGTGCCATGCCGAGATAACATGGGCCTCATGTCGAGCCAGGCACGACCGGGCACCCTGACCCAAAGGCACAGTTCTTCAGCACGCCCAAACCATGCCCCACTTCTAGACCCAGATAGCCGGATCCAAATTCTTGGATGGACGGACCTAGATCTCAGCCCAACACCCCGAAACCGAGCCCAATGGCTTGACCCAATGGGCAGGCAGCATTTTTATTCCAGAAGTCAAATCTTCTAGACTATGAGACCGATGGGTCAGTTCGAGAGTCAAATTGAGCCAACAGTAAAAAAAAAATTAAATTAGGTCGTTGGATTCGTTGGCCCCAATGACTAGAGGACAAATCTGACATGTGTCACATCATTAATCTCATTGTACAAGTGGGGATGAAGAGTATTTCCCCCACTTTAGAAAATATTTGTAACTCGCTAAAATTTCTTCATATGCCTCGTAAACAACATGCGTTTAGTATTCTCTATTTATATGCGGGTCTATATAATAATAAAATCTAATTGAATATGAGACACTATTAAAATTACACATACTTGATGTTAGATTCATGTGTTGGATATAAACACACAATATCTGACTACGTCAATGGTAAAAGTGACGAACTCATTATTGACAATACTGACTGATATACAGAAATTTTATTTATAAAATTCCTAAGATTTTTTATGACATGACGAATATGTATTCGTCATTATACTTTTATTACTTACATTGCATTTAGATGCATATGCAATATTAGTATTATATTTAGGAAGTTTAGAGATAACCTAATATTTAGCAATATGGTTGTAGAAATGAAAACTAAGTACTTAAAATAATATTTCACTATTTCATCTCTTTATTGTCTAGTTGTTTGCATGGACCCTACAATTAATATGAAAGGGGCAGTTGGTGTTTTGATATACATATTCTCGTAAATGAACTAGAAAGACTAACTGAAAAGTTTATTCATGAGAAGTTAACTGAACCTTTTACATAGTATGATACTAGATATTGTGATAGTAGTAGTGAGTCTCCAAGTACAAACATGGATATCATATTTGGAGACAATTACTTTTTAATTCAGTTAGCAAGGAAAAAACGATGGGGTTGACCATCGAATAGGAATAAGCTATCTCGGTACTTAGGCACTGATTACTAATCATTCCTATCACATACCGATAATAAAAATGTTGATATTTTATAGTGGTGAAAATTATGAGTCCACTTATCCCGTGTTGTCTAAGATGGCACGAGATCTACTGACTCTACCAATGTTGAGCATTGCATCGGGATCTACTTTTTCTGTTGAGATGAAAATGATTTCAGATAGAATATCCATATTATGGTCAAATATTATTGAGGCATTAGCATGCATAAAGGATTAAGATAATTCAAACTAGGACATCTAGAATCATGATGCAACCACAGCAAAAATAGAAAAATTTGTTGCTAATAATAATTCGTGAGAATTTAATGATGATTGATGACTGAGATGAGATTGAGACATTGTGTTAAGTCTACTTTACTGTCTATGATCTACTGCTAGTGATATTGATACCATCATTGATCATACACTGATGAAATTTATCATTTATTATTTTTAGATTGTCTTTATTTATTTATTTTTATCATTTGACTTGGAGTCTTGAGCTTACTACTTTTTTATTATGTTCTTTGTTTATTCATACACTTGCTTATAGGATTAGTTTCATGTTTTATATTTATGATTATAAGTTTATTTTTGATGTATTATTTTTTTTATTTTTTAATGATTTACTCTTGGTCTTACTTTGATATAAATAATGTTTGTGTTTTTAGTTATAAATTATTAGTTTTTAGTTAGTTATTTTATTAATTTAATTAATTAACTAATTTAATTTTAGTATTAAAATTTAAAATTTATAATAATTTTGAAGTTTGGGATGACCCAATTCATAATGGCCCAACCCGGCAAATCCCAACCCGACCCAGCCCAACCCGACTCGACTCGACCTGAACCAGATACAAACTAGGTCAGCTTTGCTGAAATCGTGTAGTGTCAGGCACAACATGGTTACTGCACCATGTTGTACAGGGCACGGCACAATGACCCAATTGGGCCACCAAAAACTGGGTTGGGTCAACCCTACCTAGCCCATTTGACATCTCTTGTTCACCTGGATACAATTATTCACATACTAAAATATTTGAAAAAGTTTGTATTACTTAAGATCTCTTTGAGTAATAATGAATACTTGTAGTTAATCAAATATTTATATTCAAATTATATATCAATTTGCACTGATAAAATATCTACAATAAATCTTTATTCTTTTCTTATCAACAAAACCTTAATCTTTTCTACAAAAACATAAAAAATATTTGATTATTTCCAAATATAATATAGAGACATATTTTAAGATGATGGCAATTATTACTTGCGAGAAACTTTATATATGTTACCTACTTGAAAAAAAATCGAATATCTAGCTTTTTCTCTCACTACTCTTTTTGTAACAATCATCTAGCAAGTTATGTAGTTTCAAATCCAGAGTTTCACTAGAACATTGGGTTACTCCAAAATAATGTAATAATTAAAAAAACTAAAACAAAAATAAATAAACATTAACACTAAAATTGTTGGGTAATTGCGCTTCCACGGTAGTGAGATTAAAAACAGAAACAGTAGAAAACACAGAAAAAACAAGCAATATAATCACAATTCAGCAAGCATCCACGACATAATCAAAAAACGAGAAAATCAACACCGAAATAACGTGGTTCGCTAGTCGCTCAGTACGACTAGCTACATCCACCATAAAACGTTTATGCGTTACAAATTACATATACAGTAATCTCCACCTTAATTTGTTTTTCATACAGATAGAGAGACACTCTCTATAAACAGTTAGTCCAAAAAGAATACATCTGATTTGATATGTTCAGTAAGTCAAGACAATGTTTTAGCTTATTCAGAGTAACAGGTTTGGTAAACATGTCAGCTGGATTATCAGAAGTTACAATTTTTTTTACTTGTACCCTCTTCTGAGATCGCACATCAATGTGTTTTATCCTCTCATAGTGCACTTGGTCTTTTGCTAAACAAATAGCACTGAGGTTGTCACAGAAAACTATTGCAACCTCTTCATAAAGACCAAGGTCCTTGAGAAAACCTTTCAGCCATATCTCTTCCTTTGCAGCTTCAGTCAGAGCCATATACTCTGCTTTAGTAGAAGATAAAATAACAGAAGATTACAGTGTGGTTTTCCAGCTAACTACAGAACCATATACAGTGAAGACATAACTAGTCATAGACCGTCTACTATCAGCATCTCCTGTATAGTCAGAATCAGAATATTCTGCCAGCAAGAGTTCAGATTCATTACCAAATATCAAACCAACATCAGAAGCCCCCTTGAGGTACCTAAGTATCCTCTTAACAGCTTTCCAGTGCTCTTGACCGGGGTTTATCATAAACCTACTCACTGCACTTACTGCATGAGCAATATCAGGTCGGGTGCACACCATAAGATACATGAGGCTCCCGACAGCACTAGAATAAGGAACCTTAGATATTTGTTCTTTGTCAGATTCAGATTGAGGACAACATTCTAATGTCAGATAGAGGTTTGAAGCAAATGGTCTGGACAGAGGCTTACAAGAAGTCATTCCAAATCTATATAGAAATTTCTGAATATATTGTTTCTGTGAAAGAAATAATTTTCTTTTAATTCTATCTCTGAATATTTCCATACCTAAAATTTGTTTTGCTCCTCCAAGATCTTTCATATCAAATTCAGAACTGATGAGATCTTTCAGTTCCTGAATATCAAATTTATTTTTGGCAGTAATAAGCATATCATCTACATACAATAGCAAGTAGATATATAACTCATCCTTGTGCCTTTTGAAATAAACACAACAGTCATTGTCACACCTACTATATTCATAACTAGTCATGAAACAGTCAAATCTCTTGTACCACTGACAGGAATACTGCTTAAGTCCATAAAGGGACTTCAGAAGCTTGCACACATGGGTTTCCTTGTCTGATACCTCAAACCCCTCATGCTGGCTCATGAAGATCTCATTATCGAGATCTCCATGAAAAAAAGCAGTTTTGACATCTAGTTGATCAAGTTCAAGATTCTAATGTGCTACTAATGCTAGAATGACTCTTATTGAGGTATGTCTAACTACAGGAGAGAATATCTCATTGTAGTCAACACCCTCTTTCTGACTGAACCCTCTTGCAACTAGACGTGCCTTAAACTTTAAACCACCAGCAATTGAGGCATCTTCTTTCTTCTTGAAAACTCATTTGCAAGATACTTTTTTTCTTCCCTTTGGTTTAGGTAGAATGATTCAGGTACCATTCTTATGAAGAGATTCAATTTCTTTATTCATGACAATCAACCATGACTCAGACTCAAGACAATTAACAGTATTCCTGAAGGATGATGGTTCAGGAATGTCAATTTCTTCGGCAACTTGTAGAACAAATCCTACAAACTCATCAAAGCCGAATCTCAGAGGATGACGTACATTCACCCTCCTTTGTCTATCCCTTGCAATATAGTAGAGAATAGACTCTTCAGGTGCAGGTTCAGGATCAGGTTCAGTAATAGGTTTAGCATCATTTTAATAATTAGCTACCATTTATCTAGAGACAACAAGCATCCTTCCTGGAGCTACAGATTCAGATTTTAGTTCCACCTTAAGTTCAGCTTGAAGAACATCAGGTAACTAGATAGGACAAGGTATTTGTCTTAATATGACACTCTCGTCAAATGTAACACTCCTAGAGAGTATAACTCTCTTTTCATATAGTGACAAGATACGGAATCATTTGACTCCATCACCATAACCAACAAATATTCCCTTACATGCTTGAGGTTCAAGCTTACCATCATTAAATGATAGTAGGCAATACACCCGAACACCTTCAGATTGGAATAATCTGCAGGTTTACCAGTCCACACTTCAAATGGAATTTTAAAGTTAATTCCACTATGTGACAATCTGTTTATCAGATGGCATGCTGCATTAACAGCTTCAGCCCAAAACTTTTTGCCTAAGCCTGATTGAGAGAGCAACATCTTGTTCTCTCCAGAAGAGTTGGGTTTATTCTTTCAACAATATCATTTTGCTGAGGAGTGTCCCTAATAATCATGTGTCTAGCTATACCTTTGTTCTTACAAAATTCCTAAAATTCAGACGAACCGAATTCTAGACTGAAGATGAAGAAGGAGCGAGAGAGAGAGAGAGAGAGAGAAAACCTTAGATTTCTTTCGCTTGACTTTTGCTTGTAGCGCTTTCCCCTTTTATATAATCCACACTCCCCCTCAAGCTGGAGCATATACGTCATATGCACCAAGCTTGTTACAAATGTATTTAATCCTATGACGACTGAGAGATTTAGTGAAGATATATGCTAGTTGATCTTCTGAATTAACAAAACTTGTAGCAATACATCCTGATGTAATCTTCTCTCTAATGAAGTGACAATCAACTTCAATATGCTTGGTCCTTTCATGAAAGACTGGATTGGATGCAATATGTAATGCGGCATGGTTATCACAGATAAGTTTCATCTCTTCATCCTTTCCAAATCTCAACTCTCGAAGAAGATGTTTCAACCATATGAGTTCACATGTTGCCAAAGCCATAGCTCGATACTCGGCTTCAGCGCTAGATCTCGCTACTACATCTTGTTTCTTACTCTTCCAAGATATTAGATTACCTCCAATAAAAACACAGTACCCTGAAGTGGAACGTCTATCTGTGGGTGAGCCAGCCCAATCTGCATCTGTGTAACCAACAACCTGGGTATGACCTCTGTCTCATCCAACACACATTGGCCTGGTGTACTTTTGATATATCGAAGAATACGGATTACGGCATCCCAATGGCTATCACATGGTGACTGTAGGAATTGACAAACAACACTCAAAGGAAAAGAAATGTCTGGACGAGTAATGATGAGATAGTTCAATTTACCTACGAGTCGTCGATATCTCCCTGGGTCTCCTAAAGGCTCCCCTGTCCTGGTACAAGTTTGACATTTGGATCCATAGGTGTGTCTATCGGTTTACAATCTAACATACCGGTGTCTTCTAGGATGTCTAAAGCATACTTCCTTTGGGAAAGGACCACACCAAAACTGGATTGAGCTATCTCAATTCCCAAGAAATACTTGAGTTTCCCCAAATCTTTGGTCTGAAAGTGGGTAAAAAAATGTTGCTTTAGTTTCTGAATACCATCCTGATCACTGCCTGTAATGACAATGTCATCCACATAAACAATCAGATAAATACACTGCCCCATGGAGTTATGATGACAGAAAACTGAATGGTCTGTTGTACTGCGAAGCATACCAAACTCTTGAATAACAAAACTAAAACGACCAAACCATACTCGAGAAGATTGTTTCAAGCCATATAGAGAACGGCGTAACTTGCACACTAAACCAGACTCCCCCTGAGCAACAAAACCAGGAGGTTGCTCCATATAAACTTCCTCGGCAAGATCACCATGAAGGAAGGCATTTTTAATATCCAACTGATAAAGAGGCCAAGAACACATAGCAGCCATGGAGAGAAGCAGACGAACAGAAGCAATCTTGGCAACAGGGGAGAATATGTCAGTATAATCAGAACCATAAATCTGAGTATAGCCTTTAGCAACTAAGCAGGCCTTAAGGCGATCAACCTGACCATCAGGACCAACCTTAATTGCATAGACCCAACGACAACCAACTGTAAATTTACCAGAGGGTAAAACAACAATATCCCAAGTGCCATTAGAGTATAGAGCATCCATTTCATCCACCATTGCTTGTCGCCAGCCTGGATGGGAAAGAGCTTCATGGGTGCTCTTTGGAAAAGAAACAGAGGACATAGCAGAGACAAAAGCAGAATAGGGTGAAGATAATCAATGATAACTCAAAAAATTGTAAATAGGATGAGGATTACGAGTAGAGCGATTACCTTTCCGAGTAGCAATAAGTAAGTCATCAGGAGAGGGTGGAGCCGGGGCAGGAGAAGCCGAAGGGATAGGAAGTGAGTCAGCAGGTACCTCAACAAACGACAGAGGAGCATCGACATGAGGGCGACGATGATAAACATGAAGTGGTCGAGGAGGCACAACATCAGGTGAAGAGACAATGAGAATGGGCAAGACTACAGAAACAGGAAGAGACTCAGAAGTGGTGGAAAAGAATGGTGAGCCCACAAAGAAAGTAACATCAGCGGAAATAAAGTAGCGATGAGTCTCAAGAGAATAACAACGATAACCCTTCTGGAGTCTGGAATATCCCAAAAAGAGACACCTCATGGCTTTGGCTGAAAGCTTGTCCTGTCCAGGAGTGAGAATATGAACAAAGCAAGTACAACCAAAGACACGAGGAGGAAGGAAATAAAATGATTAGTCAGGGAAGAGAAGGGAATGAGGAATCTGATCATGTAAAACAGAGGAGGGCATACGATTAATCAAATAACAAGCGGTAAGAACAGCGTCCCCCAAAAAACGAAGAGGAACATTACTATGGAGGAGGATAGTACGAGCTGTCTCAACAAGATGTCGATTCTTGCGCTCAGCTACCCTATTTTGTTGAGGAGTATGAGCACAAGAAGACTGATGAAGAATCTCATGATGAGACATAAATGAAGCAAAGGGGGATGAAAAATATTCTCTGTCATTGTCACTGCGTAACACACGAATAGAAATATTGAATTTGGTCTGGATTTCAACATAAAATTTCTGAAAAATAGAAAATAACTCAGCTCGATTTTTCATTAAAAATAACCAAGTACATCGAGAATAGTCATCAATAAAAGTGACAAAATACTGAAATCCTAAAGTAGACGCAGTCCGACAAGGACCCCAAACATCAGTGTGGACAAGCTCAAAAAGAGACTTTGCCCGATTATCCAAACGTTTTGGGAACGAGACACGAGTATGTTTCCCAAGCTGACATGACTCACACGAAAGCGACGACAAAGTGGAAAAACGAGGGACTATCTTCTGGAACTTGGAGAGACTAGGGTGGCCCAAACGACTGTGAATGAGGAGAGGAGCATCAGTGGAAATGCAAACTGCAGGAGATGAATCCGAGGTGAGGTGATAGAGGCCTTGAGACTCACGTCCTATGCCAATCGTCTTCCCCATACTCCGGTCCTGCAATGTCACAAATTTATCAGAAAAGGTAATAGAGCAATTAAGAGTACGAGTAATTTTACTGATAAAAATAAGATTAAAATGACATTTAGGAGTATAAAGGACAGAAGTGAGAAGTAAAGAAGATAGAGGAATGGCCAAACCAATACCTTTAGCCACAGTTTGAGAACCATTAGCTAAGGTAACAGTAGGTAAAGCAGAGGTAGTAGAAATAGAGGAGAAAAGATCCTTATTACCAGATATGTGATCAGAAGCTCCAGAATCTAGAATCCAAGGGTCCAAGAGAAGATGTGTGGGTAAGGCATGCAGAGGTATTACCAGGCTGGGCAATAGAGGCAACAGAAGCCTGATATGCCTGAGATGCGGAGGAGCTCGGAGGCTGAGGCTGCTGAGAATCAGAGGATTGGACCATACGGGCAGTGCGAGGAGGCTGTCCATGTAACTGATAGCAACGATTACGAGTGTGGCCAAGTTTATTGCAATAAGTGCAATGAGGACGTTGGCCCCTACCTCGGTTACCTCTGCGGGCTCCTTGAGTGGTAGTGTGAGAAACTAACACAGAAGAATCTGAAGTGTTATCAGATGACAAAGTCTGAGTGGACGAGATACGAAGGAGGCAAGCAAACACATCATCCAAGGACAGAACTGATGAACTGCCAAGAATCTGATCGCGGACATGCTCAAGATCCGGACGGAGGCCAATAAAAGTAAGGACCATGAAGAACTTATCAAGCTGTGTTTGTTGAGCCCCAACATCAGAAGTAAGAGGCATCACAGTCAAGAACTCTTCCTTAAGAGAAGCAATCTGGCCAATATAAGTAGATAGATCCAAGTCCTATTAGCTGAGATGGACAATAGCAGAAGTCACCTTATAAAGACGCTGGATATCATTCATGTATAATCCTTTAGCTTGAGTCCAAAATTTAAAACAAGTTTTGTAGGCCCAAAGATGATGAAGAATCTTAGGATCAACTGATTGCCACAATATACTACATAACTGGGCATCTATCTTCCTCCATTGTACGCGGTCAACCTCAGGGATATCTGTCTCCTGTGTAACCAGGTGATCCTCATATCCTTGACTCATAAATCATAGTTCAACAGAAGCTAACCAGGAAAGATAATTGTCACTGCCAACCAATTTCTCCGAAGTAATCATAGGAGATCCAGATATAATAGAGGAAAAAATGAAAGTTTTAGCAATCATATCTACTTCAGATTGAAAAGAGCCCTAGTACAGCTCTAGATTGTGGCGTGGCAGCACCCGAAAGGTTGAAGAGTCAAGGAACAGGGTTTCTGAACAGGGTTTCTGAAACCCTAGATTTTGCCCGGGAAACCCTAGATCACTGAATGGCGAGGAAGAGGAAGCTGCATACAGCTGGGCCTGTGGGAACCCAGCAATACGTTCCTCAATACGAAGAAAACCAAGCGACAATCCAGGAACAGTATGAAAATTCAGATCAAATCGACGGCGATGATGAACTGGAGGAGGGGGAAACCAGCCGCAATTTACAGATGAATAAAGGTGGAGACCAATTGTGCCGCTGCGGTTAGTATTCTGCGGTGGATGGTCAACTTCTCGGAGATGTTCACTTTAATGGCGACAAACAAAGCCACACAGAAAACTAAGCAGCGTCTGCAAGCCTTGACGACAAAGGGTTGCTCAGCTCATTCGGATTTCGGAACCACCACCCAATTGCAAGGAGGAGGAGGTACGCCAAGCTTTTGAAGATGATCCATATGTGCACGAAAAGGATTTTGAAGGCGAAGATTTCAAACAAATATTATTCATTCGAAATATCCCTCTGATACCATGAAAACGAAGAAGGAGATAGAGAGAGAGAGAAAGAGAGAGAGAGAAAACCTTAGATTTCTTTCGCTTGACTTTCGCTTGTAGCACTTTCCCCTTTTATATATTCCACATAGACCATTATCTATTGGTAACAGTTTAACCTTCTTTTGTATTTGATTTTATACTAAACTAACTCACTGCTTAAACTTTATAAAAGTCTCGGATTTATGTTTCATCATGAATACCCAGGACATCCTGGAGTAATCATCAACTAAATATAAATAAAATCGAGCACCCCCAAGAGATGTGACTCTAGAAGGGCTCCAACAGTCAGCATAGATATAATCCAAAATACTGTTTGTATAGTGTATAGCCTTACCGAACTTAGTTCTATGTTTCTTACCAAAAACACAATGATCACAAAAATTTAACTTACTGACTCTATGACCAACAAGAAGATTAAGATCAGAAAAAATTTTCATACATTTCTCTCCCATATGTGCGAGCCGCATATGCCACAGTCTGGTAAGTTCAGCTTTGCCTTCAGATGTTGGCTCTCCGGATGTAACTGCAATAGCTCCTATCACTGTGGAACCTATCAGTGTGTATAGCATTCCAGTCTTCTACCCCTTCAATACAACATCATCTCATTGGTGAACATTCAGTGTTCCCTCTCTACCACTGAATGAATATCCCTGATCGTCCAGAACACCAAGAGAAATAAGATTCATTGTCATCTCCGGGACATATCTCACATATGAAAGTGAGACAATTCGGTCATCCCAAGTTCTCAGTCTGACTGTGCCGATTCCAACCACCTTACATGGTTGGCTGTTCCCCACCACAGCATGGTCAGCTTCCTTCTTGTCAAATTTGCTTAACAACTCCAAGTAAGTACTTATATGGAAGGAAACACTAGTATCCAGGATCCAAAAATCTGATCTTGCGATAGTTGTGGAGATTACCAACACAAGGTCTTCTTCATCATCCAGATCATCAAAAGTCACAGCAGCAGCAGGTGGGGGGTTAGGTTGACTTTGCTGTTCCAGCCTTGCTCTCTTCTTCGGGCACTCAGTTATCCAATGCCCTTTCTGTTTACAGTAGTGACAAATGTCACCCTCCTTTGACCTCTTCTGAACCTTATTTTCCTTCTTCTTGAATGGAAGATGTTGTGGCCTCTTGTTTGTCACCACTAGTCCAGCAGGATGTTGTTCAAGTCTTTCAACCGCAGCCTTCTGCATCATCTCTATGGAGTGTAGGGCAGCCCGAACATCCTCTAGTGTAATCTTCTCATTTCCCACAATGAGAGATTTAACAAAATTTTCATAGGAATGAGGAAGTGAAACCAAGAGTATAAGTGTAACATCCTCATCATCCACCTTAGCATCCACACGTTTAAGATTCATGAGGATGCTGTTCAAGTCATCCAGATGCTTCTTTAAAGAGGTTCTCTCTTGCATCCTCAGTGTGAACAGCCTTCTCTTCAACAGAAGCTTGTTCGTCAATGATTTAGTCATGTACAGAGACTCAAGCTTGAGCCACAGTCCTGCAGCGAATTCCTCATCTGTTACCTCAGCAATGACTTCATCCGACAAGCTCAATAGAATGGTGGAGTGTGCTTTCTCTTCACGTCTCCAAGCCTCAGCCTCGGTTATTCCAAGAGCAGCAGCAATGTGTGGACCAAAGCCTTGAACCAGAGGACTCCAAATATCGAAGTTTTTCAAATGAGCTCGCATTTTAATCTACCACATACTAAACCCATTTCTGCCATTGAATTTCTCAATCGTGGTGTTTAGGGTTCCAGCCATTTCAACAGAATATCGCTTGTACAGAAAAAAAAATCACAAACCCTAATTGCACAATTTCTCGAAAAATCCCAAACCAAGCTCTGATACCAATTGTTGGGTAATTACGCTTCCACGGTAGTGAGATTAAAAATAGAAACAACAGAAAACACAGAAAAAATAAGCAATATAATCCCAATTCAGCAAGCATCCACGACAGAATCAAAAAACAAGAAAATCAACACCAAAAATAACATGGTTCGCTAGTCGCTCAGTACGACTAGCTACATCCACCAGAAAATGCTTATGCATTACAGATTAAAACCAAAACGGAAATGTCTTACAGTATGCAGCACACAGCAGTCACGAAAATTCATGCAGAGAGAAGAGAGGGACGATGAACAGTTCCACGGGTCAAAAACAGCCGCCCGAAAAATAAAATTATAAATCATTTTATATTAAAAAAAAATATCCGGTTCATTTAACCGCAGCAAGTCGGATCATAGAACGGGTCAGGCTCTGCTCTAAAAATTTTGGCCCGCTGACCGGACAGCAGAACCTCCGTTATTGTGCTACTGCTGCATCCTCGGGCTTTTAATATTTCTTTTCCTGCCCTTACATGAAAATATTAAAACAGAAAAATATTTTGTTATACAAACAGATTATTAAATAAAAACAAATTATATATACAGCAAAAATAAACATCAACACTATAAGCAAGATGAAGCATACATATCACAAATACTTAACTTTAAAGAGAACAAAAAAATTTCAATCCTCGGAGTATTTTCATGAAGATGTCTATTATCTATTCAGTAGTAGATATGTAGGTAGTGGGTATCATACTATCTTTTGAATTTTCTCATATGAAATAATAATCAACTTTTAATATATTTTGTCTGTTTTTAAAATGTTGAGTTCTCAACAATATGTCATGTTTCTAATCTATCATAATAAAGTATCATCAATCTTTGAATTGATAAACATGACCTTTTTAAGAAGTAATTAATCTATTAAAGCTGACAAATAACTAATAACATAATTTTATAGTCTTTCAACTAGATCTAAAAAAATAATCTATCTTTTACTTTTCTAAGATATATGATTACCTCTTAAAAAATATAAAATTCTATTACAAATCTCCTCTCTATAATAAAATCACTTGTCCTGAAATCACTTTTCTAAGATATAAGATTTGAGTATATCTCTACTCAACTAAGCACCTGATTTCTAAATGAAATCACATGTCCTAAAATCATCTTCACACCCCTGAGAAACTTAAGAACTACGTACAATGAGTTTGTCAATGAGAATCTATAAAAAAAACTAATTATTCTAACATAGTACATAATATCTAGTCTAATAATAATCAAATAGTTCAATTATCATATGATTCTAATATATCTAATGAAATCAACTAAAAAACTAAAACTTATATATCGGTAGATTTTCAATTTAAGTGGTGAATTAACTATTATGGATTCAATCATGCCAAAAATAGATAAAATAACTAAAATATATCTCCTAATAAAAAAACCATGCATTTGAATTTTGAATAACTAACCTCTATACCCAAAAAATATCTTAGACACCTCAAATTTTTAATCTGAAACTCGATATGTACAAACAATTTATATTGAAATATATTCCATTGATCATCTTCTATGATCATAATATAATCAACATACACCAATAATATCATGTATTATCTCTATGATGGTGATTATATAAAAACTACTTCCTCAAAATCATCATGAATGATAACATTCCTTACACCCAACTAATATGCAATTCACATTCACAAGTCCAATGCAACAACAAAAGTAAGTAGAATGAATATGTCAAGCTAACATGACCCATTTTTTAGGCCGAGATGGGCCATGTGATGCCCAACCACAAAGATGGCATAGAGATTTCAAACAGGTCGAGCAGGGCCTGGCTAAGTTAGGCCATTTTTTGGTGGCCCAATCAGGCCACATTGTCATGCCAGGCATGGCATGGCTTGAAAACTACGTGCCCGGCATGACCCGTTGGCCCAGCTCGTACCCAGTTTGGGCTGGGTCATGCCTAAACTTGTCGGGTCAAGCCTGGTTGTACCCGGTTTTTCCAGCAAGATTTAAAAAAATCCAGCTAGATCCCCGGGTTGATTTATTGGGACGTGCCTAGACTAAGGTCGGCCTAGCCCGACTCATGTCACAGTTCTAAACTATGACGTATCGAGCCAAGCACGACTGAATCGGGTCGGGCCCTAAGTCATCCATCCTGTTTGACACCTCTAGGATGGCATGGTTCATGCCCATGTCATGTCATGCCTAGCAAAGCTATTTTGGTCATGCAACAAGTTGAGCTCTAGCTTCTCACACTATTTTCCACCTTCATAGAATAGCATCATAATAGTGATCATATTAACCATGGGAAAAATTATCAAATAATCAATTTCATTAATTTATTTTAAATCCCATAGTGGCTAACCTACCCTCAAGGATTAAAATATCAGTTTCTACTAATATATCGATACTTTGATTTTACGGATATATCATATATATCAAAGATATATGGTATATATTTTTATATGAGCATCAATCAAGAATAGATATATCAGGTTTGATAAATATATCGATACTTAGAATTTAGGAATATTTTAAAGATGCATCAGTTGATATATCAGAAATTTTTATCACTATCTGCCCTTGAGTCGATAAACATTTTCTTTTAATTTGATCTTCACCATACACACTCATTTGCATCTCACTATCATCTCACCTAAAAATTTTGAAATAAGCACTTAAATATGATTAGACATGATTACGTTCAATTCATTTAATATAACTATGCACGTTTAAATATATTTATCAACCATGAGTGATTTTATATATATATATATATATATAGTTGATTAGAAATATTTTCAATATCTTTTAATATCAAATCAATATAATATGTAGGGTGTAAAATCTAATATAGATATGCTTATTTCAATTCAATCAACATCATAAAAAATTATAAATATTAAATTTAAAAAATATATATAATCTTTTTCATCAATAAAGCAAATAAACAAAATTCTTTCAAAAAAATTAATCGAGAAATTTTTATGATTTTATCTCATATATAACTTCATTCATCTGACATAATAAAAGTTCATTCTTTCATTCCACTAACTAGTATTTTATAAAATTTTAATAATTATTAATTTTTTTCTAAACCTGATCATTCTAATATCATGAATACTAAACCTTTTATCCTGACACTAAGTATTCTATTCAACTTATTCATAAAAAAAAAATCTATTGTATATTACATTTTGAAAAAAAAAATCAGTCAAATATATTTAGCAATTCATCAACATGCACACTTTATGTTTTTAACTTATGTTAAATAAGTATCATTTATTTTGATTTTTTTTGAATCTATTTTGAACCATTACTAGTGCTCCAGTTATTAGCTCTATTAATATTTCAATAGATCCTATTCTACAATTTATTTAATCAGACATTCAACATAATCAAATCATACTTTTTCTTTAAAAAACAAGAACATGATAATGTAAGCATAACTTCTACCTCATTTAAGAATATGTTTAATCTATTTATTTTTATAGATATAAAACAGAATGAATGTCATTTTCAAATCATTGAAGCACTTCTAGAGCTGTTAAAGATAGCATTATCATACACAACCTTAGCAGCCGCTCTTATCATGGCAACACCACCAATGTCAATATTTTCAATCCCATCCTCAATATTCATAATTGTATTTGAGGTAACTTTATCATAAAACGGATATAAATTCACCACAACTATATCAATCAGACCTACATTAGAGGAGAAAAACATTTCAACAAAAAATAAACGAAAAAAAAATAAAGATATAATTTAAACAAAATGAGCTTTATGAAATTAAATAGTGTTATAATTTACCTTTGTTGTTTTTATATTTTTATGATTGAAAAATCCAAGCATGTGAGTTACAACACTCTTTTTTTCAATATATAACATCAGTATTTCATTTGTATTAGAATTATGTTTATGCATCAAAAAAAATTTTCATCATATGCATTTGCATTTTGAATATGTTTATACATGATATCAGAGTTATGCTTTTTCTTACTTTATCTCCCTTTGAGATATGCAGAACCATAGTTTTTAAAAACATTTTTTTAACACATTAACACGCACCTCAAAGCAAGCTGTTTGTAAAACACCTCAAAGCGTTAAAAAAAAGTACCAGCTGGACAGAGCTCCACGCGAGGTCCTTGAGCTCAACAGAGCTCCTGGAGCTCCATCGAGCTCCACGATGGAGCTCGTTGGAGCTCGATGAAGCCTGCTGGAGCTCCACCGTGGAGCTCCATGATTGTTTTACTCTCTTTTTGAATAAAACCTTTTGCAACAAGTATATCCTTATATGTTTCAACATTATCACCTATTCCGCTTTTTTTTCTTATAGATCTATCTGCACTTGATGATTTTTGTCCCTTCTTGTAGTTCCAAAAAATCATATACATGATTGGAGTGCATTGATTATATCTCTAATTCTATAACTTTTAGTCAATATTTTGCATATTTATCTTTAAGCATTCCATAATAACTTTTAGAATCAGTATTTACCTCATCAAGGGTTCTGTCAAAAAACTCTCCAAAATTATATACTATGTAGGTTGACGAATAATTCTCTCATTACAACTAGACACTCCTCTCAGTTGTATACCTGTTTAACAACCAGAGAGATGGTCTCGAGTTGTATAACTGGAATATCAATAATAAGTTTATGAGATTCAGTATCAATAATATCATCAATAGTTCTCCTATTATGATGAGACAATGATATATCTGAAATATTGCCCTACAATATTTTTTCTTGTATTACTGGTATTGAAGAAGTTTAGATTGATTTATTCCTCTTAATACTTTTAGAACAATCATGCTTCTGGGTTTGTGATTTGTTATACAGTCTTATTCTAGAAATTAGTCATTGATGCTAACAATGACCTTCTGATCTTTTGTACTATAGAACGAACCACCTTTTAATTCTATATGATGCCCACGAATAGAGGTGTCAAACGGGCCGGCCCGGCACGGCACGGCCCATTTTTAACCAGCACGATCGTGCTTCCGTGCCGGGCCGGGCACGGCACGGTTACTGTACCGTGTCGTGCTCGGCCCGGCACGGCCCACAGGCACGGCAGGCCGTGCCGTGCCGTGCCTCGCCTGGCCCGCTCGGGCAAACCTGTCCGAGCGGTTCGGGAAACGGGGACCGCGGGTGGGGTCGAATTAGACCCGACCCGCGGTCTTTTTTTGTGGGAGGGGAAGCATGTGGTCGAACTCACGGGGCTCCCGGCACGGGATAAACCTGTGCCGGTTTGCCATGCCGCGGGCCGAACCGTGCCGGGCCAGGCACGGCACGGCACGGCTCGTGCCAAAGCCGAGCACGGCACGACTCGTGCCAAAGCCGAGCACGGCACGGCTCGTGCCAAAGCCGGGCACGGCACGGGCCCGGGCACGGATTTTTTCTGTGCCGTGCCTCGTGCTGGGCCGGGCCGGCCCGGCACGGTTGACACCTCTACCCACGAAGAAATAAATTTTAATTTTTAGTTCTAACTTATTTGTTTCCCCTTTCAAACATATGCTGGAAAATTCTACGAATAAATGCATTTCAGACTAGGCTTATGTCCACTCTACAGTTCAGTTAGAGTAGCAGGTACAGACCTATATAAAACTAAGTTTAAAACATAAATTACTATTTGAAACGTATATCCCTAAAAAAAATCAGGCATATCCGAATAACTTATCATCAATCTTATAATGTCCATAAAAATCATATTCTTTCTTTCTTTAACATCATTCTATTGCGGAAAGTCAGATGCAGACAAATGAAATATAATCTTTTGATCCAATAAATAGTCCATATCTTGAGGTACTCGCCACCATAATTAGATCAGAATATCTTGAGCATTTTTTTCTGATGGTTCTCTATTTCTCTTTTGTACCCTTTGAATTTCTCAAAGATTACAGACTTACGACATATAAAATAAATATACTCATATTTTGAATAATCATTAATAAATATGAAGAAATACTCAAAATCACTTTTTACTTGAATAGTCATGGATCTACATAGATCAGAATAAACCAACTTCAATATCTCTTTGGATTTATAGCACTTAACCAGAAAGGGATACTTGGTTATTTATTCTTCTAAGCAGGATTCACATGTTGAAAGAGTTTTCACCTTCAATGAACCCAATGATTTATCTTTAATAAGTCTTAAAATCTATCTTATATTTGTATGACCTAAACATAAGTGTCAAAGATAGATTTGATTAATATTAGAATGATATTTTCTTTTATATAATAAAGTATTATTATTATTCGACTCGTACCAATACAGTAGAATAAAAATAATATTAATAATATAAATGTTATCTTTTAAAGTACTAGAATATATAAACTTTTTATTAAATAATCAGCAAAATTATTGGATAAAAAAAAATTAACCTTAATTAACCTGTAAATAGAAATAAGTTTCTTCTGATTTAAGTTACATAAAGATAATCTCTTAAAGTTAAAATAGTATTTCTCTCAAATTGAAGCAAACAATCTTCATTGTAACAGTCATTGCATTTATAATATCTCTCATATGAAGATCGATATCATCATCACTTAGTTATCTAGTTTCCTAGAACTACTACAATGAATTACAAATATGATTAGTGACGCTCGTATCTATACACCAGGTATCTATAAATACAACTACTAAATATATTTCAACTATCGATAATTAAGATTTATCTTGATTATTCACAATGCTAAAATAACCTAGATATTAGAAATTATGACAATTATTGAATAAAAAGAAAAATTTAATATTGATCAAACTAAAAATAGAAATCAAATTTTTTCTAATTTAAGTTATATAAAGACAATCTCTTAAAACTAAAACAGTATCTCTCTCAAACTGAAACAAAAAATCTTCACTATAACAGTCATTACCATTGTAATATCTCTCATATGATAATCAATATACCACCATTTAGTTATCTAATTTTCTAGATAACTACTACAATTAACCTGAAAATAGAAATAAGTTTCTTTTGATTTAAGTTACATAAAGATAATCTCTTAAAGTTAAAATAGTATTTCTCTCAAATTGAAGCAAACAATCTCCTTTGTAACAGTCATTACATTTATAATATCTCTCATATGAAGATCGATATCATCATCACTTAGTTATCTAGTTTCCTAGAACTACTACAATGAATTACAAATATGATTAGTGACGCCCGTATCTACACACCAGGTATCTATAAATACAACTACTAAATATATTTCAATTATCAATAATTAAGATTTATCTTAATTATTCACAATGCTAAAATAACCTAGATATTAGAAATTATGACAATTATTGACTAAAAAGAAAATTTTAATATTGACCAAACTAAAAATAGAAATCAAATTTTTTCTGATTTAAGTTATATAAAGACAATCTCTTAAAACTGAAACAATATCTCTCTCAAACTAAAACAAAAAATCTTCACTAGAAACATATATTTGTCATGTCATAAAAAGTCTTTAGAAATTTCATAAACGAAATTATTGTATCCTAGTCAGTGTCGCCACTAATAAGTTAGTCCTTTTTACTATTGATGTAGTCGGATATCACGTGTTCATATCCAACACATAACTCCAACATAAAGTATGTGTAATTCTAATGATATCTCATATCTAATTGAAATTTCTACTTCTTTATACCCGTAGAAAAACAAAAACTACTAAATCCTATTGTCTAATAGGCGTACGAAAAAATTTTAGTGTTAAGTCTTTTTTCTAAAGTAGAGAAAACAACTTTAATATCCGCTTATATTATGAGGTTAATGAAATGACACATGCATCTAACATAGAAAATCTCTTCTAATGGTTTATCTCTAATAGTTCTAACAAACATATTAATGACTACTCTATTATTAATCGCATTATAGAATGTGATATCATATATTTTATTTTAAATATTATATTATCTAAAGATTTTCATCATATACTTATAAATAGTCGAACTATCATTAGGATGAAGAATCTCTAAAAATCCTAATATTTTTTTTATTTAGTATTCATTTAGAATCTACATGATGAGCGGTGAAGCATGCATAAGATGTATCATCACGATTAGTCCAGTTATCGAATGTCACGGATACCAACGCCACTATATTTCCTAAATTCATTAATTATTATTTTTTTTTCTAACTTATTGTTAGCGGTGTCAAACGGGCCGGGCCGGCCAGGCACGTTTTTAAACCGGGCCCGGGCCCGTGCCGTGCCTGGCCCGGCATTGCTCGTGCCTGGGCACGGCACGCCGGCACGGTATATTCACGTGCCGGTTAGGTATCACGGGGGCGGCGGGCATGCGTGGGCGTGACCCGGGCCCTCCCGAAATAAAGCCCACGGGTCGGGTCTGAATGGACCCGACCCGCGGTCCCGACTCCCGACCCAATACCAACAGGAAAAAAAAAATTTTCAAATAATTTTGGAATATAGCCGTTGGATTCGCCTCCAATGGCTAGGGGGCAGAATCCAACGATTCTCGTGATTCTGCCCCCTAATTATATATTAAAAAATAAAAAAAATATAAAAAAAATATCTTTTTTTATAAAAAATTAATATCTTTAATCTATAAATTCTACCCCCCTCCATATAACATTTATGTTTTTCAAAAACATAAAACCTCTCAAAACTTTCTCTCTCTCACATAACCCGTGCATCTCTCTCTCTCGGGCCTCGTGATTTTGATTTCGGCTTGGATTTTCGTGAAACTCTACTTGAGTTTTGAACATCAGAGCTTCCTGCGGTACACCTTGCACGTGACTGACCTCATTACTTTTACCGGGTAATTTATTTTACGTTTTTATTTACTTTCTCTCTCTAAAGCTTTTCTCTCTAGAAAAACATAGGAAAAAATAAAAAACATAAAAAATGACAAATACACCTGACACGTATTTAAATTTAGAAAATAAAAATATTAGTATTACACAGACGTCTGCGGCTGCTGAAACTTTGGTTTCTCCAATCGTCTCAACCCAAAGTTTTAAAAATCAAAAAACTAGGAGGACTTCTGTAGTTTGTACTCATTTTAAAATCATAACACAAAAAAAATGTTAGGGGTGAGGAACTTGAAATGGCACAGTGCAAATATTGTATGAGACTTTTAACATGCAAGAGTTCATGTGAGTCTGGGCACCTTAAGAGGCATGCCGAATTATGCACCAAAAAACATGTACCCTTAGATCCTAGGCAAACCCAACTTGGCACTTCATTTTTTGAGACTGGATCGAGTTCAGTCTCAAAGTTTACTCCCTTCGTATACTCCAGCGAATTGGGTAGGGACGGCATGGCCAGGCTCATCACATTGATGGGTCTTCCAATCAGATTTTCGGAAGATCCGAGGGTAGTGCGTATCATGCAGACTTATTTTCAGTCTTCCTATCGTAGGATTCCTAGGTCAACATCTAGGAGTGACATACTAAAGATATATAAGTTAGAAAAAACAAAAAATAATTAAGGAATTTATGGCATATAGTGGAGTGGTGTCCGTGACGTCCGATATATGGACATGTCACGGTGATTCTTCTTATGCATGTCTCACGAGTCACTATGTAGATTCTAACTGGACAATCGAATAAAAAAATTTTAGGATTTACTGAGATTCTTCATCCTCGTGATGGCCCAGCCATTTTTGAGTATATGATGAAAATATTTAGGGAATATAAAATTCAAAATAAAATTTTTAGTATCACTTTCGATAACTCTTCTAATAATGGAGTAGCGATCAATATGTTTGTTATGAATATTAGAGACGCACCATTAGGAGAGATCTTTCATGTTAGATGCATGCGTCACGTGATTAACCTGATTGTTCAAGCGGGTATGAAGGTGTGTTCCCCCGCGTTGGAAAATATACGCAATGCACTCAAGTATATCCGCACTCCTCGCAGACAACAAGAGTTTGGTACTCTCTGTTTGTCTGCGAATCTTAAGAAGAAGAAATTCCAATCGGATGTGAGACATCGTTGAAATTATGCATACCTGATGTTGAAATCATGTGTTGGATACGAACACCTGATATCCGACTACGTCAATAGTAAGAGTGACGAATTTATTATTGACGACACTGACTGGGCTTCAGAAATTTCATTTATGAAATTCCTGAATATATTTTATGACAAGACGAACATGTGTTCGTCGGTTTATACGCCCACCACTTGCATTGCACTCCGGTGCATAAGCAACATTAGTAGCATGTTTAGGAAGTATCGAGCTGACCCGACGCTTAGCCATATGGTTGCAGAGATAGAGACTAAGTACTTGAAGTACTGGTCTACCGTTCTATCTCTTTATTACCTCGCTGCATGCATGTACTCTAGGGCTAAGGTGGAAGGGGTAGAAAACACCCTGACTTTCATTTCCTCGTGCATGAACCTGGAAGAACCACCTGAAGGGTTCATTCACGAGAAGTTGACTGACCTGTTCACATACTACGATACTAGGTATGGTGGTGGTGGTGGTGGTGGTGGTGAAACTGTGATTACGGACATTGATACCTTGTTCGGAGATGATGATTATTTCATTCAGCTAGCGAGAAGGAAACGTATGGGTGGACCATCACATAGGAGCGAGCTGTCTCGGTACTTAGATACCGATTACTACTCAATCCTATCACATTCTGATACTAAGAATCTTGATTTATTATAGTGGTGGAAATCATATGAGTCCACCTATCCCGTGCTATCTAGGATAGCACGGGATCTACTGACTCCTCCGGTGTCGAGCATAGCATCGGAGTCTGCTTTTTCTGTTGCAGTGAACGTGATTTCGGATAGGAGATCGAGATTACGTCCAGATATGGTTGAGGCCTTGGCATGTTTGAAGGATTGGGAGGAATCGAGGTTTAGCATCCATGATCGTGTTGGAGCTGAGACTGGGGCAGACACTGCAGTCACATCCACATCCACTACGATGGTGGAGGAGCTGATTGCCGATGATGATGATCCATATGATACTGATCTTGATGTTACGGCTGATGATTCTCATGATATGCCGCTTGACGATTGATGCTGATCTGCTATTTTTTTTCGATGTTTTTTTATTCATTGTATTTATACGCTTTGTTTGTACGTTGTGTTGAAACTTATACTTGTTTTGTTCGGACCATCGGTTTCAAATGCATGATTGGTAATTTTTCATTTGTGTAGTTTAATTTTTTTTTAATTTTAATTTTTACTAACATAATGTATTGATTTATTTTTTTTACGATTTAAATTTTATTTTAAAAATTAATAACTTTAATATATAATTAATAAATATAATAAAAGCTAAACTAATTTGAATTTGATAAAAAAAATAATTTTATAAAATTTGTTTTTTTTATTTAATTTTAATTTTTAACATTTTTAAAAAAAATTATATTTAATAATTAATACTCTACACTTAACCTTAAGCAATAAAATTTACAATATATAAATTTTAAAAAAAATAATATTCTGATTTCTGTCTGTCCGTGCGGCCTCCGGCCTGCCCGGCCGTGCCTCTCCCTCACTCTCAGTCTCAGGACTCGGGCTCGGCCCCTCGGGTCAGCCTCTGCCCTGGCCTGTATGGCCAGGCCGGGCCTGCCTATATTTAAACTCGACACGGTACAGGAACCGTGTCGTGCCCAGCCCGGCATGGTAGCATGATTGTGCTGGTTTAAAACAGGCCGGGCCGTGCCGGGCCGGCCCGTTTGACACCTCTACTTATTGTATGTTAGTATGTCGTTCATAGATATAGACCTAATAATCCTATGATATGCAGGCTAAAAATATGTTTGCATGATACTGACTACCATTAAATCCTCCAAATATTTAATCGAAAGACTCATCGTGATGACCAGTTTGGTCATATCTTTCCTTCTTATCTCATTGCAGCATATGAAGGGAGACAACATAAAGATTGAACTAGATCAATCTCAAAGATTTCACCACTCAATTATGTTAGCCTAGGATATAATGCATCATTTTTTTAGTGCATTGTTCGGCATACCTCTTAAGGTGCTCAATCCCACATAGACTCCTATAGGCAATGTTTTTAAATGCTTTTTTTTAAACCTTGACGCGCACCTCAAGGCGAGGCATTCATAAAATACATCGGGGCACAAAAAAAAGCATCGAGCTCCACAATGGAGCTCACTAGAGCACTACGGAGCTCCTCGAGCTCCACGATGGAGGTCATAGGAGCTCTATGGAACTCCATCGAGCTTTTCGTAGAGCTGAGAAGAGGGGAGAGGGGAGAGGGGCAAGGGGCGAGGGCAAATTAAAAAAATTTATTTAATAAATTATCAAAATTTATTATAATTTGATAATAGTATTAATTAATAAATAATATTAAATTAATAAATAGTATTAAATTAAAAATAAAATAAAAATAAAAAATTTATTATATTTAAAATTTATTAAATTTACACCTTACGCCATAACAAAAAAATGTACGCCTTAACACCTAGAGGCTTCCATCTCGCCTCATGAATACAAAAATACCTCGCCTTACACTTTCGTCTTTTAAAAACTTTGCCTATGGGCTAATATTTTTTTATAATATTTGTATTATGCCTATTCTTAATTGACACCCCTAACATCTTTATTTTGTATAATATTAAAGTTATTCTAAACTATTATTTTCTTCTAATTTTTTATTTTTTAGATATTTGGGTCGAGATCATGGGATAAAATAAAATTTCAGCGGCTTCAAACATTTCCGTAAAATTATTATTATTCATATTAAAATTAGCAATGTTTATATTAATATTAATTTCATTAAATTACTATTTATCATTTTTTATTTTTATTTGTTTATTAATTATATTCTGAATTATATATTTTTAATTAAATATTATTTTATATTAAATTATTAATTAAAATAAAAATATAAAAACTAAATAAAATATAAAAAATAATATCGGCAAAACATAAACTCATTTGCTTAATAATGTACGATGTATAATATCTAAATCTAATGTTCACATTGCAATTTGTACTAGAGTCCCATGAGAAAAAAGATTGAGAGACAATATAAGACAGAGAGAGAGAGAGAGAGAGTATGGATAAGAATAGGATATAAATTAATAAATGAAAGAAGAATATTTATAAATATGAAATAATATTTAAAAAAATTATTTTTGAATTTTTAATTAATTTTTTAATAATATTCTTGGACAGAAACCCGACAGACGATGAAATTATGCCCATAGCCGTTGGGGGAGCATCCAACGGCTAAAAATGCATGCGCATCTTTTTTTTTTGTAGTTGGGTTGGTTCAACTTGACAATTCTAGAAGCTTCGACTTCTAGGCTTGGGGTCAGGCTTAGGCCCGACAAGTCACGAGAGTCAGGATGACGAGTATCAAGGTTGGTCCAATCAGACCGTGCACGAGTTCCGGAGCACAATTCGGGTAGTGCCTAAGAATCATGCCTTCAGGCCAGGCAGTCGGGTCGTGCTTGGCCCGGCACCAAGCCCAAGAGACCTCGGCATGGCATGGCTAGAGGTGTCAACCGGGATGGGCCGGCCAGGCACATTTTTGAACCGTGCCCGGGCCCGTGCCGTGCCTGGGTTAGGCACGGGCCGTGCCGTGCCGTGGCACGGCACGTCGACAAGGGTCCTTCCCGTGCCGGTTTGAGCCCACGCGCCACGCGGGCACACATGGGCGTGGGCGTGGGCGTGACCCTGCCCTTAACTAAAAAAAAAACCGCGGGTCGGGTCTGATTGGACCCGACCCGCGGTCCCGACACCCGACCCAATCCCAACGGGAAAAAAAAAATTCAAATATAATTGAATTTCAGCCGTTGGATTCGCCTCCAACGGCTAGGGGGCAGAATCCGACGGTCCTGATGATTCTGCCCCCTAAATATATATTAAAAATTCAAAAAAATAATAAAAAAATATTTTTTTATAAAAAATTAATATTTTTAATCTATAAATTATACCCCCCTCCCCATAACATTTATGTTTTTCAAAAACATAAATTCTCTCAAAACTTTCTCTCTCTCACATAAACCGTACATCTCTCTCTCGGGCCTCGGGATTTTGCTTTCGGCTTGGATTTTCGTAAAACTCGACTTGAGTTTTGATCATCAGAGCTTGTTGCTGTGCACCTTGCACGTGACTGACCACATTGCTTTTACCGGGTAATTTATTTTACGTTGTTTTTCACTTTCTCTCTCTAAAGTTTCTCTCTCTAGAAAAAAATAGGAAAAAATAAAAAACATAAAAAATGACAAATACACCTGACACGTATTTAAATTTGAAAAATGAAAATGTTACATAGATGTCCGAGACTGCCGAAACTTTGGTTTCTCCAGTCGTCTCAACTCAATCCCAAAGTTCTAAAAAACAAAAAACTAGGAGGACTTCGGTAGTTTGGACTCATTTTAAAATCATAACACAAAAAAATATAATGGGTGAGGAACAAGAAATGGCACAGTGCAAATATTGTATGAGACTTTTAACATGCAAGAGTTCATGTGGGACTGGGCACCTTAAGAGACATGCCGAATTATGCACCAAAAAACATTGACCCTTAGATCCTAGGCAAACCCAACTTGGTACTACATTTTTTGAAACTGGATCGAGTTCAGTCTCAAAGTCTACTCCATTCGTATACTCCAGCGAGTTGGGTAGGGACGGCATGGCCAGGCTCATCACATTGATGGGTCTTCCGATCAGATTTTCGGAAGATCCGAGGGTAGTGCGCATCATGCAGACTTATTTTCAGCCTTCCTATCGTAGGATTCCTAGGTCCACATCTAGGAGTGACATACTAAAGATATATAAGTTAGAAAAACAAAAAATAATTAAGGAATTTATGGCATATAGTGGAGTGGTGTCCGTGACGTCCGATATATGGACATGTCACGATGATTCTTCTTATGCATGTCTCATGAGTCACTATGTAGATTCTAACTGGACAATCAATAAAATAATTTTAGGATTTACTGAGATTCTTCATCCTCGTGATGGCCCGGCCATTTTTGAGTGTATGATGAAAATATTTAGGGAATATAAAATTCAAAATAAAATTTTTAGTGTCACTTTCGATAACTCTTCTAATAATGGAGTAGCGATCAATATGTTTGTTATGAATATTAGAGACGCACCATTAGGAGAGATCTTTCATGTCAGATGCATGTGTCACGTGATTAACCTGATTGTTCAAGCGGGTATGAAGGTGTGTTCCCCCGCGTTGGAAAATATACGCAATGCACTCAAGTATATCCGCACTCCTCGCAGACAACAAGAGTTTGGAACTCTCTGTTTGTCTGCGAATCTTAAGAAGAAGAAATTCCAATCGGATGTGAGACATCGTTGGAATTACGCATACCTGATGTTGAAATCATGTGTTGGATACGAACACCTGATATCCGACTACGTCAATAGTAAGAGTGACGAACTTATTATTGACGACAATGATTGGGCTTCAGAAATTTCATTTATGAAATTCCTGAAGATATTTTATGATACGACGAACATGTGTTCGTCGGTTTATACGCCCACCACTTGCATTGCACTCCGGTGCATAAGCAACATTAGTAGCATGTTTAGGAAGTATCGAGCTGACCCGACGCTTAGCCATATGGTTGCAGAGATGGAGACCAAGTACTTGAAGTACTGGTCTACCGTTCTATCTCTTTATTGCCTCGCTGCATGCATGGACCCTAGGGCTAAAATGGAAGGGGTAGAAAACACCCTGACTTTCATTTCTTCGTGCATGAACCTGGAAGAGCCACATGAAGGGTTCATTCACGAAAAGTTGATTGACTTGTTCACATACTACGATACTAGGTATGGTGGTAGTGGTGGTGGTGAAACTGTGATTACGGACATTGATACCTTGTTCGGAGATGATGATTATTCCATTCAGCTAGCGAGGAGGAAACGTATGGGTGGACCATCACATAGGAGCGAGCTGTCTCGGTACTTAGATACCAATTACTGCTCAATTCTATCACATTCTGATACTAAGAATCTTGATTTATTACAGTGGTAGAAATCATATGAGTCCACCTATCCCGTGCTATCTAGGATAGCACGGGATCTACTGACTCCTCCGGTGTCGAGCGTAGCATCGGAGTCTGCTTTTTCTGTTGCAGTGAACGTGATTTCGGATAGGAGATCGAGATTATGTCCAGATATGGTTGAGGCCTTGGCATGTTTGAAGGATTGGGAGAAATTGAGGTTTAGCATTCATGATCGTGCTGGAGCCGGTACTGGGACAGACACTGCAGTCGCATCCACATCCACTACGATGACGGATGAGTTGATTGACGATGATGATGATCCATATGATACTGATCTTGATGTTGCGGCTGATGATTCTCATGATATGTCGATTGACGATTGATGATGATCTGCTGTTTTTTGTTTTGGATATTTTTTTATTGATTGTATTTGTACATTTTGTTTGTACGTTGTGTTGAAACTTATACTTGTTATGTTCGGACCATCAGTTTTCAAATGGATGATTGATAATTTTCATTTGTGTTGTTTAATTTTTTTTTTAATTTTTATTTGTAGCTTTTACTAACATAATGTATTGATTTATTTTGTTTTCAATTTAAATTTTATTTTAAACATTAATAACTTTGATATATAAATAATAAATATAATAAAAGTTAAACTAATTTGAATTTGAAAAAAAAAATTCTAAACTATGTTATTTTATTTAATTTTAATTTTTAACATTTATAAAATTATATATATTTAATATTGTACTGTACACCTACACCTAAGCTGTTATGCATTACAATATATAAAATTTTAAAAAAAATAAAAAAAAATCCTGCCAATCGGGTCTCGGGTCAGGGTCTGCCTCTGCCCAGCTGCCCCTGACCGTATGGACAGGCCGGGCCCGAGCGGGCCCGGCCCGGCACGGCACGGCTTGCCGTGCCTACGGGCAGTGCCGGGCGCGGAAGTTTTTAAACCGTGCCCGGCCCAACATGGTGGCACGTTCGTACCCTAAAAAACGGGCCAAGCCGACCCGTTTGACACCTCTAGGCATGTCACGAGTTATGCCTTGAGGCAACCCGACACGAGCCTACACACAATTTTGAACCACGACATGCCAGGCCAGGCACGATTCAATAAAGTTGTGGCTCAAGCCTCGTGATGAGTCCGAGCTACCCAGCTCACAAACTATCTCAATACTTAGAAATTTCATTCATATTCACGTGCATAAACTATTAAAAATATTTTGGCATACATATTCACATGCATAAACCAATGACACAAACTTAAAAATTTCATTCACAAAAAATTAACTAACTTATATATGTATTATAATACTAGGTTTGATGGTTGTAGTCATGCTTCAAGTACCGACTTGGACAGTGTATTCAGAGATGATTACTTTTTTATTTAGTTAACTAAGGACAAACAATAAGATAGTCCATTGAATAGACACAAACTATCTCAATACTTAGATACTAATTACTATTATATCATATTACATGATGATAATAAAAATTTAAATATTTTATTTTAGTTAAATTCATATGAAACCACTTATCTCATGTCATCTAAAATGACACATGATCGACTTATCCCTCTGATGTCAAGTGTAGCATCGAAGTTTATTTTTTCTATGATAGTCAATATTATTTCAAATAAGAGATCTAATCTACTACCAAAGATCATAAAGACACTTACCTACATTAAAGACTAAAAAGACAAAATCATAAAACTACTATGACCAAAGATCATAAAGGGACTTAAATGCATGAAAGATATTGAGGCTACAACTAGTGACACATTCAAAAGCATACATGATGATGACAATCTACACTTACACTACCATATCACAGGTAGTGATTTTTAATTTTTTTATACAATTACGATGTCATGATACTATATTAGCATTTTTTTGTTATTTGTTTGTCATTTAGTCATTATGATTTAATTATTAATGTTGTATTGTACTTATTATTTTATAAGTTATAGTTCACTTCATTGTATGTTATAAATATAAATCATTTAGTATGTGTATTATATTCTATTTTTGTTTATAAAATAAAATAATTTTGTTATTTGAGCTGAACATGATCACAAATGCAAAATGTCAAAAAAAAATTTAATTATATATTACATTTTAATTTATTGAAGTGTAATATTTTTTAATAAATAATTAAATAAATATTTAAATTTATAAATCATAAATTTTATTTGAAATTAAAATTTCTACCCAAAACAATATGATCCATCACAAATCAACATGGCCCGATAGTTTTGTGGGCGAGCCATGTCGAACTTGATGTTTGGCTTTTCGTGTCTTGCCCAACATAGCACAATGGCATGGCTGGGCCATACTAAAATGGGTCATGTCAGCACGGCATTACCTGTTTGACACATTTAACCTAAGGTAATTTATAAGTATTAAATTTGAACATTCAATGAATACGATATTTCTTTTTCAAATGACATGTCATAGATATTTTGTTTAGCCTCAATATTCCAGTTGTGCACATGTTAACTCACTACTTTATTAAGTATAGAGTTGTCTACAATTGTCAGATTTTTAAGTTGATTTCACCACATACAAGAGGCTCATAATAAAATTAAATTATCTGATAGTTACTAGTCTAAATATTACGTATAATACATATATAGTTAATTATTTTCTGAATTCTCTCTATCATATTTATATAAAAATAATTTTTAGGATTCTCAAACATTTGAAAAAAGTAAAAAACATTGAATTACATATAGAAATCATAGGCATGGGAAAGTTGAAGCATATTTAGATTTTAATTGAGTTTCAAATATCATATAGAAAAAATATGGTACAGATTATAATGTTATTAAAGCTGATCTAATGTCTTGAAAAAAAAATACATATTTTGAGGTCCAATATAGAAATAGAGTAGGGAACTATGGTATCGACTACTTTTAAGCTCTAGTGAATCAATCACTTCATGGAAGTATATTGTATATTAATTCAAAAGTTAATGATATTTTATTATAACAACCAAGCAATTTGGCATGATGCTATCAACCTTATATTTTTATAAGCATATGAAATATATTATGGTTGGTTGTCACTTCATATGAAAGAAACTCCAAGATGATTTTCACTACTTACATATCTACCAACAAGCATAACGTAGACATAAGGTTCTACTTCTAAGTTGACTGTCTTATTTTCTTATATTTCAAGTTAGATATTTGTGATATATATGCAATATTCATCAAATTAAAGGGCAGTGTTCAAGTTTGGTTTTATTTTCTATTTTTATTTATTTTTTTCTTTGCATTATTTGTAAGCACCTAAGATGTAAGCTGTCTTAAATCATATTTAGTTGATCTTGTAATTTTCAAAAAATAATTTTTAGATAATTAATAAAAATATTTTATTTTATTCTTCCCTTCCACGAATTCATTGTGATCAAAATCTTAATTTGGCCATTACATATAATTTTTTTCTTCTATGACCTCATGAAATCTCTTAGGGCATAATTTAACAAGTTTTTTTCTGCACTTATAACATTTGACCATAAAAGGTATATCAGATTATTTCTAGTTTTTCTTATATAAACTAAGGACCATTATGTGATTTCAGTTATGTACTTCAATAATATTCTGATTACCATAGTTAATTAGTTGGATATATCCCATAAAAAAATTATGCAGATCAAGTATCAAATAAATAATTTAGGATATCTTAAATATTTCTTAAATATTAAGATCAAATATTCAATAAATATGATAATTCTTTCTCAAAAAATATATGATTTGGATATTTCAATTCATCTCAGTATGATAGATGTCCATCTTTTAGTTTACCATAAAAGTGAATTATAGATTTGTTTATAGGTGTTATTATCACAGTTGATTCCACCACATATATGACTATCATAGGAAAGCAAAACAATTAAAAAATAATCAAACCAAATATTATCTGCGATATTAAATATTCTCTCAAATATTCACATATGAATGCAATTTTCAATATTCTCAAGTATGTAGAGAAAGATTTAGAACTTGAGATTTTATTCAAAAATCATGAGTATAATCAAGAAGATATATAAGCTGTAATAGGTTGGGTAGCCAGCATGGGGTATTTGGCCAACATCTCAGATTATGCACATTCCATCTAATGTCGGGGTTAAAGTCATGACGACCAAGCACATATCATCATGTGTCGGGGGGTGGACCAACCAGGAATGACCAAGGCAACCTATGATCCAATGAGTCATGCTAGACTTCCCTTTTTTAGAGGCTTATCAGGCTAGCACTGCCCGATTTCAAAACTAAATTTGACATATCCTAGCATGATGTCCTACGTGGGAAACAAAAAATTAGGTCATAGCTGCTCATCACGACCTATTTGTCACCTCAAAGTAGAGACATCTTCAGATGTTAGTTGGACAAGTAATTACAGAGAAAAGGTCAGCAACATAATTTTATAATTTTCTTATACATAATTTTATCTCTTAGTAAAGTAAAAATTACATTTTGCTACTAAGTTTAATACAGAGATAAAGTATAAAGCTATAACATCTATTATTTATCAATTTCAATGAATCAAATCTTTCTTAGGAGAGTTTTAATTACTAGTTAAAAAGTTAATATTTTATTATGATAGCCAAGTAGCTCGATAAATTATTGTCAACAAGATATTTTACGATGGAATAAAATATTTGGATATTAATTGTCACTTCATAAAAAAGAAAATCAATAACAAAGACTAATTGATCATGATAATTTGGCTTATCAAGTTGTTTGGGCATAGTTGGGCAAGTAGAAGTGTCAAACGGGCCAGCCTAGTTTTAGGCCGCCCAACTGGGCTACCATGTCTGGTCCGACATGGTACAGTAACTGTGTCGTGTCTGGCTCAACACGATTATTGTACAGTGCCGGCTAGGCACAGGCACAGGCCCACAGCCCAAAAATTAGGGTTTGGCCCAGTTCGGATCGAACAAACCCCTAATTTTAAAAAAAAATTAGGGTTTCGGTGGCACCCCGCTGCGCGTCTTTGCCCTTTCAGGGCTTAGCGAGCCTTGCCTGTCGAGCGTCGGCTCCTATTGACTATGTTCGGTGCGTGATCAAACATGTCGTGCCCACGTACCTGGCACGGCACAATGGGTCAGGGCACGACATTGTAGCGTGCCATGCCGGGCACGGGAATGGCTGAACCGTGTTGGGCCCAGACCCGGCCAAAGTCATCCCAACCTATTTGACACCTCTATGTCCAAGACAATTGATAAAGTCATATGTGCAATAACAAACTAAATAATACTGAGAAATTTGAGGGTAATCAAATTTATAATATTATATACTTACATTCATTAACGGAATGATACACTATTTTGTAAATACAAAAATCTTTGTAAGAAATAATTTTCACTTTTATCAAATAATTATTAAAAGATGATTCAATGATCTATAGTTACACCCTGATCAAGTACAATTGTGATTATCAATCAAATGGCTACAGATACTTATTTGATTAGTGGTTGTGAGAAGTTGGGACACTTTTATGAGAAGTATTAGATATTGTGTCCTAAATTACAAAAAATATTTTGATGTTCAAATGCTAAATAACAAGCTATCGATACTTACTAGTCTTGTTGGGCTGACTCAAGAAGAATATTACATATTTCAATCTTTGGGCATTTCTAACTATGGCAAAGAGCCTCCCACATCTATGTTTCTTTCTTCTCACCACATCATATTTGACTCTTATGTCTATCAAATGTGCAGTTTTATATAATTCATAGGTTCAACAATTAGCACTCATGTCTATCACATGTGATCGCATCTTTGTAGAGTCTAGAGTATTTAAAAATTAATACTCATGCTAATATCAATTCAGAAAAAAACTAAAATTTAGTTAAAATGATTATGACATTTCAATTCTTATATCTAAGAGATACATTTTTACCTTCCAATCAAAATATTTGGATATATATATATATATATATATATTTTGTTATTGATCTTTTTTCAAGTTGAGAGAAGAAAGATACCATAACATCAAATGTGACTTGGACATTATGATTATTTTGTGGAAGAAACCAAAAATGTGTCCATTCATCACTCTGTTATTGGTCCACTCTACTCTCGTTGTCATATGACAGCAACAAGTTAAGTTGTACTAAGTACACATTCAATCATATATACAATTTTATTTCAAAATATTTATATAAAGTTGTAATGAAATGCAAGTGGGTGTACAAAATAAAAACTAGATCCGAAGACAGTGATGATTAAGTTATAGACTTATGATGCGAATTATTAAGTTATTTTTTTATTTGTGGCCAAAATGATATTATTAGATTATTATTTTTTATTATTATTTCTCACGGGTTAAATATATTTCAGCAAGACATGTGAAATTTATTCATTCATAATGATCTTGAAAAGAATGTATTATCCACCATGTTTTACTATTCTAGTGAGTGTTAATATGATGTGCAAACTACAAAAGACTCTTAATGATATCAAACAATATCCTAAGACATGGTTCAACAAGATCTCAACACTCACTTCATTTAGTCTTAAGAGAAAGATGTAAGATTCTTCTTTCTATCAATATGGATCAAATACCATTGTATGATAATTACAAAAGATAATCAAATATATCTTAATTGAAGCTTTTTTAAACTTCAAATAAGAAATTTGAGATATTTCATCTTCAATATTTTTAAAAAATTGAGATTGCAAGCTTAAGTTATCCGGATTTTGTTTCTCATAAAAGATTTGGTTTAAATATTTTATTGATCTTGAAATAATTGAATATTTAACAGTTGGCTCAGAACTTAATTCAAGTAAAACTAGCCCATAGATACTGACTCTTTAATTATCTATTCCAAATATAAGAGAAACATAGAAAAATTAATTTGCATAATAATAATTGGATTAAATATCAATTTATTTTATTAATATATTTAATCTTTTCCTAAATTTATCATACTCGTATGGACATATTTCTCATGATTCTCATGCAAATAAAAAAAATTCAGATAATGAGATTTTATTTAGAGATCACGAGCATAACCAAATAAAAACATACTTAGATGCTAGCTAAGCTCCAATGATTATAGCATTTTTTTTGGAAATAATATTGTCACCAAAAATAAATAAATGACTAATCATTATATCCAAATCCAATTTTGAAACAAAATACAAGATTATAACATCGAATACTTATTAGTTCAAATAGATCAGTCAGTTCATTATGTAGTTAACCCTAGTAATTCAAAAGCCAAAAATATTTTACTATAAAAGTCATGTATCTCAACACATTAGTGTCTAATTTAATTTTTCAAGAACAAACAAAATATATTAAAATTAATTATCATTTCATACACAAAAAGATTCAGGACAATACAATAATTACTATATATATATATATACCAATGAATAGATTACAGACATTTCAACAGAAGTACTTAAGGATCTAATATATCTTTTCATTCTTCCAAAATGATTGCTTGTGATATGTATGCACCAATTTAAATTTGTTAAGATTTAATTTTTTTATAATTTATTTTATATATTTTTAGTTTTGGTTTGTGCAAGATCGCTGGACATGTGGGCTGCCCCAACTTGAGTGTATATATATATGTATATTTATTTATTTATTTATTTACATATTATTATTTCTATTTTTGGAATTAATGAAAATGAAGATTCTTTTTTTTTTCGTTTTCTTCACTCTTCTTCCTCCCTCTCACCTTTACCATTTTTTTCCCAAGACTCAAATTTGAGCAAAACCATAAATTGAACAAACAAATTGAATAGTTACATTACAACTCACCAATTCCATGGTTCTTTACTTCTTCCTGGTGATGTAATTGATCTCTTTTAGCAAGAATGCCACCATGTATACTGGGATGTAATGTTTTTACACGACCATCTAACTAAGAAACAACAAACAATAAAGTTTCCAATTAATTTTCATATCCAAGTGAAATGACAATGTACAAAGTAGATGTATTCAAATGCAAATTGCTGAGAACATATACATTGAGCAAGCATTACATATTTGATTTCAATTTACAAAAATAAACTGCAAAAATGAAAAGTATTATTACACTTGGACCAATCCCATGGAACAAAATAAACTACTCATAAGTTTGTCATTATGGGTCAACAACATGCATAAATCTTTCATTATGGGTAATCAGCAAGCAATGTACAAGTTATAGAGATGAAGAAGATTAATAATAATAATAATAACAAAGAAAATAAAATGTATAAGAAAAATAACAAAAATAATAATAAATAAAAAAAAGGAAAAGAAAATAATTAAAGAGATGAATAATAAATAAAAATATATAATAATAATAATATCAATATTATAAATACAAATAAGAAAAAAAAATAAGAATATGAATATGAATATCAATAAGAAAAATAATAAAAAGAATAAAAATAAATATATAAGTAATAAATAAATAAAATAAAAACGAAGATAAAGTTTAGAATAAAAATAATATTATTATTATTAATAACCATAATAATAAAAGTAAGAAAAATAAAAATATTAAAAAAAATAAAAAATAAGTAGTACTGATAGTAGTAGTAGTAGTAGTAGCAGTTAATATTATTATTTTTGTTGTAGTAAAATAAAAAAATAAAGAAAAAAAATAAAAAAATAACTTAAAATAATAATAATAATACTAATAAAAATAATAATAATAATAATAGTGTTGTATTAGTATAGTGATCAAAGAAACAAATGTAGACTAGGAAAAATAAGAATAAAAATAATAATTATAATAATAATAAGTAGAAGAAAAATAAGAATACAAAAAAAATAAAAGAAAAAAAAAATTACAGGAGAATGAAAAGATGAAAAAGAAATAATAAAAAAATAAAAGAAAAAAATAATAAATGAAGAAAAAGAAAAAAATAGTAAAAGAAAAAAATTAGTAATAATAAAAGAAGAAAAAATAATAATTAAAAAAAAAAGAAATTATCATGGTAGAAGAATAAGAAATTGTTGTGGTAAAAGAAAAAAAAATAAGTTGATTTTAAGAAAAAAAAATAAAAAAATATATAGACAAAGAAGAACAAAAAAAAGATGATAAAGAAAAAAAAATAAGAATAATAACAATAATAATAATTAAAAAAATAAAAATAATAATAATGAAAAATAAAATTTGAAAGATAATGAAAATAAGAAGAATAACTATAACAATATAAAAAAAGAAAAAATGATACTTTTTAAAAGATATGAAATATATAAGATGATGATTCATGAAAGTGTCGTGTTCTCCCCTATTAAGTAATAATAAGTTTAATCATGATACTTCTATAAAATATAATGATTTAGAATAAGAAAAAAGAGATAAGAATAAAAGAAAAAATAGTCAAAAACAAAACATGAAGAACAAAATATGAATAAAAAAATAATATTATTATTATTAAAAATAATTATGAAAATAAAAATAATAATTATAATTATTAGTACTAGTACTAATAGTAGTAGTATTGTGTGACAATGTTATACAATATATAAACATGCACACACACTATATATATATATACCCATTTGCATGTCCACTTCTATGATTTGAATGATCGACTATAATACCATGTCAAACACACTAGCCTACATATAAATAATTAAACTTTTATAAGGACAACACACATGTTGGGTGGTCCCATCACTAAGCAAAAAAACTGTGTAACCAAAAACAAGTATTAAAAAATATTTTCTAATACAAAAACACAGTCTACCTAATTGGAATACAGCTATACATACACATTTGTATACTCAGTGGTTTGCACGACCCGCTCTAATACCATATCAAAACACCCACAATTTGTATAAATATTTATAACAATCTAACAATGCAAAGTACAATCTCACACAAAAACAAATAAAAATCCTAGCCTATATATAAATAATAAAGCTTTTATAAGGGTATTGCATGTGTTAGGTGCAATAATAAAAATATTTTCTGGCACAAAAACATATTCTAGCTACGTGGAACACATAAAAAACATGGCACATCTAACTCTAGGTGCCTATGACACGTGTTGCTAGGGGCGTCGTGCATGTGATTAGATGAGGTGCGATGACACACCTGCAAAACATGCCTTTCACAACAGTGGTCACTCCAATTTCAAAAATCTTAGAATTCAAGGTCATAATCCATTTATTCAAATTTATTGTACTCTAAAATATGAAATATCTTTAGCAAGTAACATTAGCACAATCATACTAAGGTAAACAAGTCACGCTCACCCAAATTCAATGCAACGAGGTGGAAAAAATAATGTCTTGATTCATTATTTCTCACTTTAAATTATTCTATCATAATTTTTATTATACTATCATATTGTATTAGAATCATTTTTCTCTCTAATATCGATCATAAAACTTATTTTAATATCTATAACATTTATATCAAGATTAATATAAATTATATATAATTAAATTATCACTTTTATATTTTAATAATTTGTTTGACAAATAAAAACTTCAAGATCTCTCGATTTCTTACTTTTTTATTGGGGGAATTGTGTTTTGTTTTAGTACACTCATCCCAAAATATTTTAAAAAAAAACAACACATCTTTTAATATCTGAAAAAAAAATTATATTAAACTCTTAAATAATTGAAATTTGATACACTTAAATACATTAATCCTAAATTACTATTGATTAAATCAAAACTTAATTTTTATAATTATTATCAAAAATCACTTGCCCCTCCCCTCTCCCATCACCCTCGCCCTCTCCCCTCGCCCTCTCACCTCTTCCTTGCCCCTCTCACCTCTTCCTCGCCCCTCTCACCTTTTTCCTCACCCCTCTCACCTCTTCCTCGCCCCTCTCACCTCTTCCTCATCCCTCTCACCTCTTCCTCGCCCCTCTCCACGAGCTCCATCGTGGAGCTCGCTAGAGCTTCACGATGGAGCTCGTGGAGAGGGGCGAGAGCGAGGGCAAGTGAGAGTTTTGATAAGTGTTTTAATAATTAAATTTTGAAAATGAAAGATAATTTAGAATTAATGCATTTGTGTGTACCAAATTTCAATTATTTAAATGTTTAGTGCATTTTTTTAATATTAAAAGATGAGTTCTCTTTTTTAAAATATTTTGGGGTGAATGCACCAAAATATGATTTATAGTTGAGAAATTAAAATCATAACTATTTTCACATCTCAATTTACATTATTTAAAAAGAATAACATATTTGAGAAAATGTCCAAATTTATGAGTACTCCAATATAAAAGACAACATGAAACATAATGGACATGATTAACTATCATAACTGAAAATGCATGATGAAATGACATCAAAATGAGAATTCAAATACAAACCAGAAAATTTTCAAAACTACAAACACGGGCTAGCAAGACCAAAAACCTGACCATTAGCGATGAAATAAAATTGCATGATTAAGAAAAACTTTGTGAAGTTTCAGATGATTCAATAAAATTTAAAAGAAGATGATCCAGAGTTAGGATAAACCAAGAATTTTTCTTACCATTTCTGGAAAACTGGTCATTTGTTCAACCCGAGTCACAGTCACTCCGGCATTTTCCAAAACTGTTGCTGTTCCTCCCGTAGAAAGAATAGCATACCTAAAAACAATCATTAAACATTATAAAGAAAAAACAACCTAAATAGAATAACAACTAAAAAAACTTGGGTACCCACTAGCATACTAGATTTTATTTCAAAATTATTGCAAATTTATGCGATAAAGTAAAGAAAAATAACAGAAACATAAAAAAACGTCACATAACTGGAAATAATAAAACACTACTTACTTTTAACTTAAATAATAACTTAATAAATAAAAGTCTCTTACATAAGAGGACAAAATGATTGAGATGGTCCACATTAATTGCATGCTCCCATCAAAAAAATATACTAAAATGAATTAAAACAGTAAACATATCTAACAAAGAATAAATTCTAACATCTCTCTTAAAGTGATGCATTAAAAGACAAATATATCAGAATCGAAAAAGAAATAAATCAATTTCAACTAGAACCAATAAATTTATATTATAAAATAAAGCAGGCAGGAATATAAATAATAATAGAGGCAACTTATGATATTTTCCTGATGACTATTTAGATGAAGAAAATATCAGACTGTTATATAAAAACTCTAATAAAGTTAGCTTACCTTTGTTGATGGTTGTCATGTTATAAATATTTAGATGATCAAGAAAATATCATAAATTACTCTATTTATGCAAAATCCAATGCATTGCATAAGGCCCTTGTTGCTGCAAGAGGAACTTCAAAACTATTTTAGTTAAGGTTCATGCTTTAAACAACAATAGTGAGGGTTACATCCTAGAGATGATCTTGATGACCAAATTGAGCAGCAAAAAATTTATGCTCTGAAATTCTTGGTAAGAACCAACTAGAATGTCGAATCGATTAGATTTGCTCTTGGAGAAACAGCATCTGAATTGATTAAAATCCAAAATAACAATCAAATTATGACCAGCCAGAGACTCAAATACTTCTTCATGAGCAACAGCTAGAGTATCAAAGTAAATCATTTCATCAAAACTATTATCAACATCAATAATTCAAGAATTAAAATTACATGAACTAGAATTGACAATCAACTTATAATTAGTTTGAAATTTCATCCTTGGAAATTAAATAATACATCCATAGACTTCTTTTCAAGTTCTTCCACACTAGCAGGAACTATATTAGAATCTTGACATATGAAATGAATAGTATTTGAATAGCCCAAAAATTTAAGAATCCCCATTGATAACTTTTAAATAATAGGTAATCTATCTTTGTTATATCTTTTTAAATGTTTAACAAAAAGTTCATTGGATATCATCGCTTTCTTCTAAAATAAGTAACATATAACATAATAGACTAAATAGAGACATTTTTTCTTTATATGGACTCCATTATCATTTAGAAAGCATTGGAATATTTTAAAAATTAAGTAATTATATTTTAGGCCAAGTATTAATATTCAAGATCTTACCTCTACTAAAATTCTCAAATTATGTAACATGTTATTATTTCATCATCATATAATAGAAACAGAAACTTATTCTCAAATAATTAGATAATTATATTTGTCAACTAAATTTCAAAAAAAAAATAAAATTATTAACTTGAATATTATTGTTATCATCTCATCATCATAAGATAGGTAATTATATTTGTCAGCTAAATTTTTAAAAAAATAAAATTATTAACTTGAATATTTTTGTTATCATCTCGTCATCATAAGATAGGTCATATGATATTATACTTATTATTTTACAAATATACGTAATAACATACAATTTGATATAGACATTAAATTTTTTCAATAATTTATTTACTATCAAAATTATTTTAATTAGAGTCAGCACAATTGATATTGATATTAAATATAATTATATTGAATGAAATTAATTTTCATTAGAGTGGGAAAGAGAGCAACTTTAGGTAATATCATATGACCTATCTTGAAAAATTCTCAAGTAACATGTTATCATTTCATCATCATATAATAGAGACAGAAATTTATTCTCAAATAATTAGGTAATTATATTTGTCGGCTAAATTTTTAAAAAAATAAAATTAACTTGAATATTGTTGTTATCATATCATCATCGTAATATAAGTGATATGATATTATATTAATATTTTACAAATATAGGCAATAACATAGAATTTGGTATAGACATTGAAATTTTTCAAGAATTTCTTTACTATCTAATGTATATTTTAATTAGAGTCAGCACAATTGATATAGATATTAAATGAAATTAGTTTCTTTAGGGTGGGACCGGACTGGGACCAGGACCAGGATCGGGATTGACACCTCTAGTTTTGTCAGCATGGCCCAACTAGAGGTGTCCTAATTAAAAGCTTGGGATTGACACCATTCTTTCCACATGAATGGTGGCTATGCCTACCTTCTTGTGATTAACTACTATTTACTCGAGCTACTAATTTTGAAGAAATTGCTGTGCTTGTGGATAAATCTAATAAGGTTTTCACCCTGCCCTTCATTAAAAATTTAGTACTCCTTGTGGGTTAACTATCAGCACCATGTTGGCAAGTTAAACTATCAGCCAGCCTTCTATGTTTGTGGGACATGTTGAGTCGGCCATTTTTTGAGCCATGTTGTGGGTTATGATATCAGTTACAAAGACACTCTTGCAAAAACAACAAAAAGAGAAGGGGTAAATTCAATACTCTGATGAATTATCATAATCCATGATAATTTTATAATACAATAAAGAAAACTGCTTTCACGACAAACAATTATACAGGGTCCTAATCTGTGTATTACAAATAAATAGTACAAACAACTTTACCCCAGGTCTTGAAGCCCCATGCCCAGAAAATCCAAATCTTTTTTGTCCGATAAAGAAATCAATGCTTGCTTGTTAGCTGAAATTCAGACAGAGAAAACTGATGAAACAGTCATACTATGTTTAATGAATTTATATTGTGTTAGGTTAGATAACACAATTTTATCACATGGTAATATAAAAGACAAGTGCTGTGAAAATGCTCGACAGAAGTAAAGTAAAAAATTCACATACAAAAATTTAAAAATCAACTAAACAGAACTAGGCAGGTTATGTTGTATTATATTAGTGGTACTTCAATTTAGATAGCAGAGGACTCCATAAAGTAAAATACAATCATTTTATTTTATACTTCATATTTTTCATTTTATTATCAATAAATTTGATTTTTATTATTTATTTTTATTATTTCCAAATATGATATTAAAAGAAAGATAATAGTTCATTAATATTATCTAAATTGATACAAAATTTTCTACAATATATCTTCTATCAAAAAATATCATTATTTATGATAATATTAAATTGATTTTTAGATATTTTTTTATCTAAATACCCAAATTCTTAATTTTCAGATCTTCCTCAACAGTTATGCCAATGACTAAGCATATTAAAAACATAAAAAAAAAACATTATCGAGACACTTTTCTTGAAGATGTGTTCTTGTGACTCAATTTCAAGTTAGGTCAAGTCAATGTAGCCTAATTGAATTGAATACATTTGACCTAGTTTTATTGCAAATAATTAGGGTTGGTCAAATTTAGTGGTGAGCCAATTTCGATCTAGGTTAGGGCAGTTAGACTTGATTAGTTTACCTTCATCATGTTTCTATTGTGAAAGTATGAGACATATTTAAGTGATTTATTGAAATTTACATTCTAAATAGGGATAATTATGATATCTGAAGAAAATAATAACAAACATCTCTCTAAACTAGTTATTGACTTATACTAGTCATCAGATATAATATTTCTATTTTGTTCAACTCTTATAAATTTGATTCAAAAATGAACAATCATATCATATAACATTATTTTTAGTTATCTATATTTTTCACTAGTTTGATCATTATCATCAATCAATAATAGTATCTTTCAAATACTAGTTACAAAAACCTTATTTTCATTTTTTTTATGTGTAATATGTGTTACTGATTTTCCACCCAAATTATTATCAAGGAAAATAATACAAATTAGTTCAATTTTACATAAGTGACTTTCACTGGGTCTTGTTTGAAAATAAATGGATAACCTGTATTTATTTTATTATATTGTAAGAAAACTTAAATATTTAACCACTTTTAATCATCTTTTTTTTCATTTTGAATTTCATCATTTTTTATTACCTAAAATGATTTGTATGGATTCAAGCAAAAAAAAAATAACTTTTCCTAATTGTGAAGCATAATAATAATAAAAGTACAAGAAATTCTCTTTTTTAGCATAAAAATATGATACTAGTAGAGAATCATTCCACTTGATAAGCAATATTTAAACCTCAGGGGATCTATTAGGTTTAACATTCATATTAATTTTAAATATTTTATTTAATTTATTGATAATCATTTTAAATTTACATAAATTATTTGTTTGCGTAAAAAATAAAAAAAATTATTTTCATAGAATAATTAAATTATAATTTAATCAAAGTCATCTTCATCAAATCTCATTCTTGATATTAAAGTATAACAATTAATAATGTTTTAAAACAAACTTATGAAAATTAAATATTTTTTTTCATATGTATCTAATGTGTATGAAAATTAATATGAAAAGTACGATCAAAAAACCAACACACATAAATAATAAATTTTAAATTATATAATGACTTACCAAATCATTTATAATATTGAGATTTAGTTTCGTTTATTAATTTATTTTTTTTTATTTTTTATATATCTAAGAATACCTGACATATAGATTATCATAACTTTGAGTATGTACATATTATTATAATTTTTAAATTTTAGAAACTAATAAAAAAATTATTTTTTTTCTTTCATCTCATCTTTTCTCTTTCCTCTCTCTTCTTTTTCCCAAAGCCCTAACAGATTACAGGATAGAGGATGAAAATGGTATCAGAGGAGGTTTGGCAACAACATGCACCAGCATTTGGTGCCGATAACCACAGAACCAGCATTACCATTTTGTGATGGTAAAAGTATGATTTTCACATGTTTTTTACATTCTTGATGACATGTATGGTGGCTTGTGTATGTGGGACTGATTTCAGAATTATTCAAATAATTTGCAGTGGCTCCAATGGTAGTTACCATAGTGATTCATGTGGTTGCATTGATACAATATAGTGTATGTCGTAGTTGTGCCTATTATTGTGTCGTGGTACTTAGTGGTATTTTTGGCGCATAAAAAATTTACAGGCAATGTTTGGCACTTGTTTCAATGTATTGTGTTTGTTTCATTAGTGACTAGGAAGCATTTGTGTATGGCACATATTTAAGTTAGTTGCACATGTTTTAGGTTCTTAAAAAGTATGACAGCTCTCTAATGCTTTACATTAGTTTTGGTGTTGTAGTGTTTAGACACAATGTGTGGTGCATCAAATTTTCAATTTCTTTAAAGATATTTATTTTCTTATGTGCTTCTGATTGAAGAAAATGATTATAATTAAAGTGAAATTAGTATGGACAACCCAATAGAAATTAAAAACAATTATATATTTAATGTTAACTACTTCGGTGAGGATTCATTTTTTAAATCAAAAATATGTCACAAACATGTTGCATAAGTTACTTAAAGGTGGGTAACATGATTAGTTAGTAGTTAATATATAGTTACTTGTTCATCTATATGTATTGATGGGTATTAATCAATCGTTAGCATTCAGAATGATTGATCATAATGAGACAACTCACTATGCAACATAGATATAATTATATAAGAATATTAATAGGATGAAACATGTTTTAACAGACCTGACTACAGTGAGAAAATTAGGTGATCAACTTTAAAATATTTATTACTTATGTTCATTTGGGGAGCGGTACACCATTTTGTAGACTCATATACTAGTGAGAGGTAGATATGAAAAATGAATCTTGTCAAGTTAGCAAGGCTTAGTTTTTAGTGGTCCAAGTTGAACATCATGTCGAGCTAGCACGGCATGATTTGAAAGAAGTGTCCTGCCAGTTCAGCATGACCCAATGGCCCGCTAAGCAAACTAAATCCTATCAAGTTGGGTAGAGTTGAATGGTTAAGCTAGCATGATCCTAGCTCAAGGTATGGGTCATGCTAGGCATGTGCCAATTATCAACTCAGCTCGAGACATGCCTTGGCAAGACACATGCCATGACTAGCCAAGACACGAGTAAGGCATGACATGAACTCGTGACTTGTGCCCGGTGGATCCAGCCCATGTTGGATTCTTGCTTAGGGGTTGCTAGATAGACAATGGCCAATAAGGAACATGCCTGGTAGACACCAACTAGCCATCATGGGCATGGGCAAGGGGTAACCTAGCAGCTAGTCTTGGTGTGTGCCTAGCTAGTCCCATACTCCATCTTACTGTACTATACAGGTACTATTACAAAATGCTAAAATTAAAAAGAAATTAAATAAGTAAAATTATACAATATTGAACAAACTAAAATATGAACCATTTACAAAAAATATGAAATAAAAAAGAAATTAAATAAGAATAATTTTCTAATTTTTTATTACAAGAAACTAGCTCTAAATTATGATTATTGTCTGTATGCAGTATATCCTAATTGTTTAAATTTTCAAATTTTTTATAAAATTCATTTAGTAAGACTTCAATAGTCATTCTTATATTTTTTTTCAGTCCTTTAAACATATAAATGTTTCAAGAATATCAGGTTCCATATTTATCATCATGTCTACAATTATATTCAAAAGAATAAAAAAACAAACTTTGATATACAAATAGATACAAAATGAATCAATAGATCATATATCATTTTATATAGTAAATAAGATATGAATTTATATGATTTTTATCAATTTTAAATATCAATTTTTTTTAAATCAATCAGAAATGAATATTAATAATAATCGGTGTCTATATATTTCAACAACTCATACTTATTAAATGAATAACCTCATTGTTTATTCTTACCCAATTTAAAAAGAATATTATCATTTCCTAATATAATTTCAATCACAATATTATGAGGAGCACTACCATTATCATATTTATTTTCTTTATATTTATCTAAGTTATGCTTTTATTCATAAATTTTACTCTTTAGTTTTGAGTATTAATTCATACAATTACATATGAATTTAATGATATTTGACCTTTCTACTAAGCAATAAAGTAATGAAATAATCAAACAATATTTAAAATATTTCATTTTAATATTATTTGTTATTTCACTAAAATATGGATATTCATTATATTGTTTAAATATTATACTAATATTACATTATACCAAATTATAATACAAGATATGAGAAGTTTATACAAACCAATACAAATTTATCATAGCCTTAAAATTTTTTTTATATTTTAAAAATAAAAATCTTATCTCCTAATTATATTCAATTATTAAGATATCGTCAAATTTATAATTCGAGAAATTGAATATAATATGCGATAATCATTGCATGATTCCAATACTATATATGTTAAATTCCTATAATATTGGACTTCTAGTCAAATTTTTTCAGCTTAATTTTACTTACATATGTTATTAATTTCTTATAAGTTATTAGACATGTTAATAAATTCTTATATGTTATTATATTTTTAAAGTATTTGACCGCCCCTTGCCTCTAGCATGGGGTGGTCCATTTTGTAAAAGATATACAACCACATGAATAATTGTAATTGGCCGGCCACATGACGAGGAGCTGACAGACATCTTCAAGAAGACCTTGAAAAGACCTCAGCTTACTTTTTCAGCTACAAGCTTAGAGTTCTAAACCTTTATACTGTAGCTTTAGGAAGAGTGTTATAGCTCACAACTTTATAGCTATTTTTTTTATTATTTATTACTTTTTACAATGTTATTGATGAGCACTTAATATATGCCTTATTATAATTATATTTATCTATTATATAAAAATATTATTTGACATTCATTATGATGAGTATGTTTGTAATTTATTTTCTATTATATGATCTAAAATTCAACACAAAAAAATATTATGCATTTCATTAAATCCAATTTAGATTAATTAGAGTTAGTCTTTGGGAAAATAAGAGATAAGTTCAAGAACACCAAAAATGGCATAGAAGAGTTGGTCGCAATGAAAGATAAACTAATGTGCAAGATACAAGGTACTCTCAATACTATAATGGACGCGCTTATTCAAAAAGATATTTTCTTTAAAACTATGATGGTATCAATGCAACAAGAGATAAAAAAGTTAAGAGAGCACTCATATGAGGTCTAGGAAAAATATATAAGATTTTATATATATGTGTACATACATATAGGTTCATATATGTGTGTGTGTGTTTATATATATAGATTAATATAGGTTTGTGTGTGTGTGTGTGTGTATTTTCAAAAAAAATCTATAAAAGTTGAGATTTTGTAACTAAAAAATTATATTTTATTTTTTAATGCAAACATGTACCAAAGTAGAAATAAGTTTTGAGTTTACAATATATTGTGAATTAAAACATAAATATTTTGTATTTTGATATACATTTTACTAAATATGAAAAACTTAGTTCCTTTTTGGTAAAATTTTCTGGTTTGCGTACTAAAACATAATTTACCATATATTTTTTTTATATTTCACAAATGATGGAATCCTTTTTTATTAATATAATAACTTAAAATGGTTTAATTCAATTTAGTCCACAAAAATAAAGATAAAATAAAATGATACCAGTACTACAAGAAGATAGAGGAGAAATATGAGAAAGTGCATGGAATTTATCCATGGATTTCATTGAAACCCACCTGCTCTGCGGTGGGATTACCTGTAGTAAGAATCAAACAGGGAAATCATTAGAACCATCAACAATAGTAGATATGCAAAAAATAAAATAAAAGGCAGAGATGTATATCCAAAGGAAAAATGAACGAGAATTTTTGGCATGCGTTTCCAATATCACATTTAGTTCACAAAATGAACCCTGGAACCCAAGTTCAATTGTGTTCTTCAAGGGATTAAACAAAACATAACATGACAAGCAGTGATTTGGTGTTACCGATCGAGGGCAGCAAGCAAAAGCAACTATAAGGGATATACTGCGTTGGCACGGACTCAATGAATGGGCCTTGCAAGAAGTAATAACTGCCGATGAGGGTATGGAAGCCATCCTTGCTAACCTAACTTGGGATTTTCAATTTTCTCGGGAATAAGAACGTTTGGAGTTTGGATTGGCAGGGAGTCAAAGAATAGTTCTCTCGCAAGCAATAAGTCCCTTTGGATTGGCACGGAGTCAAAATATAGTTCTCTCGCAAGCAATAAGTACCTTTGGATTGGCACGGAGTCAAAGAATAGTTCTCTCGCATGCAATAAGTACCTTTGGATTGGCACTGGCAAGAACGGAGAACCTATACCGCTCATGGCTCATCCATAAATAAAAAATTAAAAATTATGTTTGGGTCCTAAAATAAAAATATTTATTCTGGGACCTCTAAATATTTTGGATCCCTTTTAAAACTTTTTAAAAGAACATACACGGATACACACCATATTAATTATTTATGTTTTGAACATCCAAAATCACAAAACCTCTGACTTATAATTTTGGAACAACTATTTTTAAAATTCAAGTTTTAAAACTATTTTTCATTTTCAAAAAGTAATTTTGTGATTTTTTCCATTTTTTTTTAAAATTCTAACTTATATATATATACTTATATATGCTATATATGTTTGTATAACCATACACACATACATATATACATACATACATATATATAAATATATATAAACCTATATACATTTATATTTATACTTTTATTTAGATATTTAAAAATATACATTTATATATACAAATGTATATATGTATATATATGTGTGCATATACATATATATATATATATACTATATAGGTTTATATATACATGTAAATATTAAGTATATATAAAAGTAAATAAATATATAAATGTGTGTATGTCTGTGTGTATATATAGATGTATATATATACCTATATCGCATATATATATATACATATATATATATATTTTTATTTATTTATATTTATATATACTTATATATAAATATACATACATATATATATATATACACACACACACACACATTTATATATTTATTTATTTTCATTTATATATACTTAATATATAAATGTATATATTTATATATTTATATAAAAATATATACCATGAAAAAAAATCAAATTAGAAATGACCAAATCTGTTTTTAATTCCGTTGAACTGTTGAATTAGCGACCTCAATAAAAACGAAATAGATTTTATTTATAAATTGCTCCTTTCTAAATTTTAGAAAGGAAAGTGCTTGGGCATTTCTAAAATTTTTGACGAAAATTTTTTGTTTCTAATTTTAGCAACAGAAATGAGATCTTAAATATCATTTTTATTTCAATACTAAAATTATGACGGAATAATATAGAAACGCAAGATTCATTTCTAAATTAGAAATAAAATTTGAAACGCAAATTTCTGTTTTTATTTTCGGAAATATGAACATTTCATTTATGTCGTGTCGTGTCAGCATGGCCCGAGTTTTGGTGGCCCAGTTAGGCCACCATGCCGTGCCTGGTCACTTCAAAAAAAGCCAGCCAGCATTGCCCAATCAGCCTGAGTCTATTGGATTCGGGCTAGTTCATGCCAGTCCATGGTGAGTTCATGCCATGTCATGTTGTCGTTGGTTCCATAAGGTTCGAAATTGGACCTCAGCCTCGGGTGAGTGGGTGAAGCGATGCTATGGGTTAGGGTCACAGATAAAAAGTTTTTTTTAATAAAAAATTATTTTAAAAAAATGGGTGCGAGTGGGTCAGACAATGTCCAATCGAACTGTGCCTAATACCCGACCCAAATTCCAAGGCACAAAACCCAACTATGCCGCTGGACCATGCCTTTGGGCCAAGTAAATGGATTGTGTCTAGCCTAGCATGAGACCTGGCAATCCCTAGCCCGACACAGCACGAGCCATGCCTCGAGCCAGCACGGCATGGGCCCAGGTATAGTTATGGACCATGTCGTGCCAAGCCAGGCACGACTTAGTCAGGTTGTGCCTTAGGTCGGGCCCGAGCTGCCCAGCCCACTTAACACTTCTACTTCCATTTGTTATAGTTTCGATATGTTGTATACAAAATATATATACATATAGAAACTATATATCCTAAAATCCTATAGGTACATGCATATATTATTCATCAAATGACATTCACAAAATATCCACTACAGAGAAACACATCAATTAACAAATATCAAAGTCTACATATTCATAACTTCAAAAAACAATAACATAAAAATCAAAAGTTCATAAAAATTTTTGTTGCAAAATAGTAATAACACAACATCACAAGCAACTACGAGCCCATGTGAGATGAGTATTGTCCTCTGAAAATTTAAATAGATCTTTCATAATGATGAAAAATAGATGAAGCCTCTACCAACTTACGCATTATTTTCACTATCTTCAAAATATTTTGTTGTATTTCCTCATTTCTTTTCATTCTTTTTTCCTCTCTTTTTTTTATTTCTTCAATTTGCATTTGTATATATTTATTCTTTTGTTGCATCTCATCATTATTTCTTAGCAAAATATCTAAAATTTCTTGCATCTCCTTGCACAACCTCTCATCAAACAAATTGTGGTCATTAGAAGATGATGTGAAGAACTCCAAATTGAACCTAGATAAAATGTAGATGCATGGGTACTAAGACCATACACTTGTTATTTTTCTAGCTCCACTCTAACATTCTGAGAGTAAATATGTGCAATTTCAATCTATGGTACCTCTATAGAAGGATTCATCAATTATAAAGCAATGGCTTCCATATTTTCCACAGCATAATACAATTGTTATAATACAACATAACTCATCATTACAATATTCAAATAAAATTTATACCAACACATGAAAATATCAATATGCAACTAAAAATTAATTTAAAATTAAAGTTAGTCATTATATTTAATGTAACCATTATAATAACTCATTAATTACGGAAAAAAAAATACTTGACTTTGCATATTTATTCTTGTGAATGCCAAAAAATATTTTTTTTTGCAATATTTTTTTTTCATTAATTACAATTTACATATAATACTACAACACAAATTGAGAAACTCATATTAATATCATTTGACTACTTATTCATAATAAATTATCCTTCTTCTTGTGCATTAGCTTGAACACCTCAAATATGGTGGATGTCTCAATTCAATTTCCTAAAAATAAATAATAGTTACTAATGAGGTACATGATACATTGTCATACATTTATTATCATTTGCATTTATAAAAGTTCAAATCATAATAAATTAGGAAAGACAATTTTACCAAATCTACTGAATATTAATAAGTCACCTTTGAACTTCTAATATATTTCTAAAGTCTTGATCATTCACATACTTTCTCTGATCAATAATTATATGACATCATCTAGGACAATACCTAGAACTCCTCACTATTTCAGTATTCTTGCCACTTCATCCAAAATTTAAGGGGATTATTATCTGGCTTTGTATTTTTACCATACTTTTTTCTCCATTTTCCAAGCTTGTCCTTATATCTGACACTAGTCACATGTTTCCATACATCCTTCTTCGAGATCAATAAAGCATTATTTCATTTATATTTTTCTACAAAAAACAAAGAAAACAACAATACATTGTAATATAATTATTTTCATAATATTTTATGTTAAACCAAATTGAAAAACTAGTAAATACATCAAAATCATACTTCAAATTTTTCTCAATAAAATTTTTTCATATTTAGGAGCACTTTGCTCCATTCTACACTCTCAGTCACTAGTTTCTCCTTAAATATCTTCTCTATTGTACGAGAAGTAGAAAGAATAAACCTATAATTAATTTAACATCAGCATGTACATATACATATAAACAAAATATACTTATATTTCTGCTGCTAAGTTAATATTATATTTATTTTTTTTCTTATCCAAAACTTAATAACACAAATATTATTTTAATTCTCAGTGATAATGTTTGATAAGTAACAATATCATAGTTTGTTATTTATAAAAATTATCATATTTTAACCTTAATCATATACTTATATTTTCATTCATAGTTGTTATTTTAAATTTTTACAAACAAAAATAATGAAAAAATGATACTGCATGCATGTAGTAAATTTCTAAAAGTTTTACTATTTATTTTCTATTTTTGTTTCTAATTCCATTTCAATATATTATCAGCTATTCTATCTTTTAATAGCGATGAATCTTTTTTTTCCATTCCTAATTTTTTCAAAGTGTGTGTGTGTGTGTGTGTTTATATAGGTTTATATATACATATATATATATATAAATACATTTATATATTAAGTATATATATATATGTGTGTGTGTGTGTGTGTGTGTGTATATATTTATTTATTTCATGTATATATTCTTAATATATAAATGTATAATCTAAAATTTAATCCTATTTTCAAAAATATGTCAAAACTAGTGCGTCTGAAAACAGCGTGGCAATGGCCGTAGTTGTGAACAGCGGCCATTTCCACGCTGTTGATTTTTTAAAATCATGGGCTGGCGTTATGAATGCCAGCTATTGAAAACATTTAAAGATCTCATTTCACCACTCGCCCCATTCCCTTCTCTCCTCGCCCCTCACTCCATGCCCCTCATCGCTCGCCCCTCTTCTCTTGCCCCTCGCTCCTCTCTTCCCACCCCATTTCCCCCTTTCGTCTCCAATAGCTCATCCGTGGAGCTCCTGAAGCTCCAATGAGCTCTTTTGTGGAGTTCCATCGAGCTCCAGCTAACTCCACGTCGAGCTCACAGGAGCTCCTCGAGCTGCTCGTCTAGCTCGCTGGAGCTCCGTTGGGCTCCATGATGGAGCTCCAGCGAGCTCCTTTGTGGAGTTCCATAGAGCTCCACTTCGAGATCGCTGGAGCTCGACAGAGCTCCATGAAGGAGCTCGCTGGAGCTCCATCATGGAGCTAGACGAGCTCCATGTCGAGTTCACTGGTGCTCCAGTAGCTCCACGAATGAGCTCCTGGAGACGAGCGATGAGAGATGGGTGGGAAGAGAGGTGCGAGGGGCATGTGTGTGTGTGTTTGTGTGTATTTATATATATACTATATAGGTTTATATATACATATATATAGATTTATACATTTGTATATATGTTTGAATTTTAAAAAAAATAAAAAACCATAAAACCACTTTTTGAAAATGAGAAGTGGTTTCAAAACATGAGTTTTGAAAAAAGCAATTTCAAAATCATAAACCACTAGTTTTATGATTTAGAGTGTTCAATACATAAATAGTGTATGTTTTGTGTAAATTTTTTTTAATAGAATGGGGACCAAAACGTAAATATTTTTGTTTTAACACCCCTAATAAACATAATGTTCCCAATAAAAATGAAATAAAAATTATGACATAATATAGTTTTTTATTAAATTAATTATGTTTGCATCTAGTTGTTTTTTTTACATTAATGAATTCAAATAAAAATATTTTTAATTTATATCCCAGTTGAACATTCAAAAACCAAATATCCAAATAACTCCTCTCATCATTAAAAAAATCAAATAAAATAATTATTTACATAAATAATATGCAGAATGAAATTTTATGCATGACATATATATGCATAATGAAATATCTAACCATAATGAGGTATTATGAAAAACAAAATATATATAATGTTGTCCATAATGTGTTATGGATAACATGTTATGCATCCTTGAACAATGATACTTATTTTATCATGCATAATAAGTTATGCATAAACAAGTTTATGTATGTTATGCATAAACGTGCTATGCATAATATATTATGCTTAAGTTGAGAATCATAAAGTAGTATGTAGTTTAGAATCATAACATATTATGCACAATCATATTTATGCATAATACATTTATGCATAACGTGTTATGCTCTGGTTGAGAATTATTACATGTTATGTGGTTTATAATCATATCATGTTATGCATAACATTAAGCATATTTCATTATGCATAAACACATATGCATAACATATTATGCTCAGGTTGAGATTCATAACATGTTATTTGTTGTATAATCATAACTTGTTTTGCATAACATTATGTATATTTCATTATGCATTACACATTAATGCATAATGAATTATGGTCACGCTGAGAATCATCATGTGTTACATGGCTTAGAATCATAACATGTTATGCATAAAATTATGCATCACACATTTATGCTTAACAAGTTATACACAAGTTGAGAATCATAATATTTCATGTGGTTTAGAATCATAAAGTGTTATGCTTAACATTATAAATATTAGGTTCAATGAGCTCTTGATATACTAAAGTAAAGTTTATGCATAATGCATTATGTACAAAAGTATTCATATTTCATTATGATGTATGCATCAACATGGTCATGCATAATACTTTGTTATGCATCAACATGTTCATGCATAATACTTTGTTATGCATCAACATGTTGACGCAAAATATGTTTATGCATAATACTTTGTTATGCATCAACATTTTGAGATGCATAATATGTTATGCATATTACTTCATTATGTATACTATTTTGGCTAACCATTGTTTTGATTGATTTTTTTTTATGATAAGAGGGATGAAATGGCTATAAAATTTAAATGTGGCACGTGTCGATAAGATAGTGACATGTACATGCAATAATAGTTTTCTTGCCCATATAATATTTAATTAAACTTATAAACTATATCTTCATATCCAACAACTATATGCCATTAAGGTTGTTCAACATATATTTCCTCCTTCAGCTCACCATTTAAAAATATTGATTTTATATCAAGTTGATACAATGACCAACCATGTTGAGCAATTAGGGCAATAGTAGTCCTTTTTGTTTAAGTCTTGTTACTGGGGCAAAGGTTATAAACAAGTAGATTCCTAATAGTTGCAAGAAGTTTTTAGCTACTAACTAACTTTGAGACAACTTATTTTACCAAAATGACTCTTCATTATGTAAATCCATTTTAGACTATATGACTTCTCCCAAATAGTCATTGGATTTCATTGAATAACTTAGATTGGTGTATATATATATATCTACCATGGTTGACAGAACAAAGATAGATCATTTTCTTGTTGATGGTAAGCAGTCATTATAAAATGGCTATAAAATTTAATTGTGGCTCATGTGCTAGGCATGTGGGCCATACATGAGATGGCACAAGGCCCTTGCAATCATTGCATAGCATGGCACAAGTCATGCTATGAGCCATCATGGAATTTTCATGACATGACAATTTGACACTCCATATATTAACTTTTTTTGATTATTTAGCATAAAACTCTTGATGTATTTGTATTTATTTGAGCTTTAAATAGAAAAGTTTACAAAATAGTTATTTTGTTAGAATTTGATGAATAATAGTGAAATCTAAGGTATTTTTAAGTGAAATTAGTGAAATCTAAGTTATTTTGTACTTGGTGAAGTGATAAGTTAAAAAGGAAAAAAATCATAAAAAGTAATGACATTTTCCATGTCATGATTTGGTTACACTTTTCACTTGCTTATTAATTAGTTACAATATTTTTTCTTAGTCATGACTCTATAAAATAAGTTGTGACAATCTTTATTTGATGTAATTCTACTACTTAGTTGCCATAATCTTTTCATTGTGCATGTCTCAACCATCAGGCACTTTCACTCGGGATCAATGACGAACTTATTTTAATTAGTTAAATTTAACTGGATTTAAAATACTTTAAAATCTAATATGAAAGAATTTTCTATTTTTAATGGTGAGATTTTATAATTTTAGTAAATTATCCATAAAGTAAATTTAAAAATAATGGGAAGGATGTTTATTTGTGAATTTATATTGGAAAACCAAGAACACCTACTGTAACAAATACTACTTATGGTTGACTAAATATCTATAAAAAGCTACAGACAAGTCAACAATAGTTTCTTTTCCACCAATTTTTCATGTTAGTTTTCTCATAAAACATCCACAACCTCAAAATGTTAGTGGAAGTAAGTAAAAAAATAATTAGGCCAAGATCTTTCACATTCAATCATGTAAAATTGATCATATAATCATGAATATGTTTAATCCATCGAGTAAACACATTCACTTACAAAAGTCAAGTTATTTACACAAAATGACCCTTATAGACAAATATACAACAAGTTTTCAAAAAAAAATCAACAAAAAGATCAACCAAAACCCCCAAGTGGTTCTGCAAGCTTCAAAATCATGATTGACCATCAATGTTTTCTCCATATAGAGAAAATAGAAGTGAACAACTAATGGCCAATAAGAAAGTCTCAAGATTACAAGGAAAACTCTATGTTTTACCTCCATAGCCATATATGTTTTTAAAACATATTTTTAGTATTTTAGAATAAATTTTGATCTATACACATTTTTATATATACATAACAAAAAAAATAATAAAAACATAGTATGTGTGTGTAAGTTTATACAATATTCATTTCTTAATCCCATCCCTTTTCACAAACATGCATAATTTATGCATGCCAAGGCTCCACCAGGCCATAATAAGATATGTAGAGAAAAAAAATAACTTGCTAGCTCCAACCTAGCTACCACTCCCACTGGGGAACACGCATTCACTCTAAAGATCCATAACCCCATGAGAGTTTTACCAATTTCCAGCCCGACAACTACTATTCTACGTAGCAGAACTTCACCACAAGTACATGAGGGGGTTTAGGGACATTCTCCCAAGGGCATATCTAATCCATGCCTTTGTGGACAATCATATAGTTTTAGCTCTCTATGTCCTTGCTAAGGCTTATAGTCGCCTCAAAACCTAACATTCAAAATGAACCTTTTTCCAAAATCATTCAAACTTCTTTTAAAACATCATATAGCATATATAATTTTAAAATATTTCTCAAAGGGTTTTACACATATATTCTAGTATATTATCATTTCAAAATTAGAGACAAAATCTATCAATGATGATTTTTAATACTATTTACACATAGCCAAGCACTATTTCAAAAGTTTATAAAAATACCTTTTTCTAAAAAAATATATAGAAAAATGGATTTCTAAATTTATCAAAAAATCAATTTATGGTGTCAAATTTATTATAAGTTTTCATCTATTAATCATATATATCAATTAAATGATATAAACTGTGACACCCTATCCCTTAATGGGTCCCATTTATTTCATCACACAATACAATGTGTGATAAAATAAAATTTTCTCAAATGTACCATACATTTTTTTTTCATTTTTTTTCTCAGTGGAATAAAAAAAACATACAACATATTATTTAAGCCACAACTAGCTTACCTTCACATGTGTGATCCTATATGTGGATCTGTCATCTGCCCTGGACTTGTACCTGAAAAGGGTTTTCACAACGGAGTGAACAAAGCTCAGTAGTGGTAAACTCCTACAGAGTTACTCCCTACCCAAGTACATGTAAAACATCATCCATATATATATCAATGTCCATTCTAGTACAATATTTATATGAATATAATTATGGATGAAATTTTTATATGCCCATATTCCTGAGTCTCAATGACTCCCTCACACATGCCTAAGCCAAGTGTGACATTATATATATATATCTGTGTGTGTGTGTGTATCTATAGAAATATTTATTTTTTTTGGAATAATTCCGAAAAATATGGACCTCCTCTGAAAAAAATATTGGACATTTCTTCGACAAAATATTTTTTTCCTTGGATATTTTCTAAAAACTACTTCGCAACACAGCCTAAACATTATCCTAATTCGAGTTCGCAAATTTATAATAGTCATGCTCTAGAAAAAATATCACGCAACTAAATATGGACATTATCCCAATTTGAGTTTGCCAAATACAATCTATATACCTATATATATCATACACCCACCCATGTATATGGAATGCTCATGTGCATATGAAATGTAATTATGCCATTTATGATTAAACAATATTTTAGACACGGTTATAACAATCCAAATCCAATTCACTTGCATTAAATTTTACTAAACAAAACACAAACTTTTTTACCATTTAACAATTTCCAATGATATTTCTAACAATTCGAATTGAAATATAAAACATAATCATTTATGACCTTTAAATTGAAAGAAATTCTGATAGAAGAAAATCATTACTTTTCAGAAAATTTCACAAAAACTTTATAAAGTTGATGTCAAACTAAAGATCTCTTCACATAGAGCAACTTTAGTTCTTAAATTATTATATTCCGATTCTAGAATAATCTATTACTATCAAAAGAAAATTAAGTCTATACTTTTTTTCCTCTCTCTCTCCTACATTTATTTTTTTTCATTCTCTGTCGGGCATTATCCTGTTTTCCGGATTCACATCATTTTTTTAAAAAAAATAATGATAATAATTATTATTATTATTATATTATTATTTTTATTTTATTATTTTTAATTATTTTTAATTATTTTTAATTATTTTTAATTATTTTATTATTTTATTATTTTATTATTTTTATTATTTTTATTATTTTTAATTATTTTTATTTTTTTATTTTTTTTTATTTTTTTTTATTTTTTTATTTTTTATTTTTTATTTTTTTCATTATTTTCATTATTTTCATTATTTTTATTATTTTATTATTTTTATTATTTTTATTATTTTTATTATTTTTATTATTTTTATTATTTTTATTATTTTTATTATTTTTATTATTTTCATTATTTTCATTATTTCATTATTTTCATTATTTTCATTATTTTCATTATTTTCATTATTTTCATTATTTTTAGTATTTTTATTATTTTTAGTATTTTTATTATTTTTATTATTTTTATTATTTTTATTATTTTTATTATTTTTATTATTTTGTATTATCTCTATTATTTTTATTATCTCTATTATCTCTACTATCTCTACTATCTCTACTATCTCTACTATCTCTACTATCTCTACTATCTCTACTATCTCTACTATCTCTACTATCTCTACTATCTCTACTATCTCTACTATCTCTACTATCTCTACTATCTCTACTATCTCTACTATCTCTATTTTCTCTATTTTTTCTATTTTTTCTATTTTTTCTATTTTTTTAATTTTTTTTTATTTTATTTATTTTTTTTTTCAAACACTTGGGCCACGCATGCACATCCACGTGCTGGCACCGTGGCGTGGTCTTTTCGTAGCTGTGTGTTTTTTTAATATTTATTTATTTATTCTAATAATTATTTAAATAAATTAAAAAAAATAACAAAATTCTGACTTCCTCATAATTTGACGAAATTTGTCACCGTAGCTATATTTTCAAAACGAATTTAATAACGAAATCTATTTTAACATCAAAGTTTTGAAATTTTTAGTTAATTATTCTTATTACAAAATTATTATTTTACTCATTTTTTCCAGAAACAAATCATGTTATTTATTTCTTCATTTTTTTTCAGGATTCATATTCTCTCTTTCTTAAAGAATTTCGTCTTGAAATTCTCACATATACAACTTTACAATTATAAACATATCCTGAAGTTAAATAATTATTAAAGTACTAAAATACATACATTCATTTTCAAATAAAAAAGGATAAGCGACATGCATCGTGTCTTCACATTCTCATATTACTTCTTCTATTCCTTGATGCTGCCATATCACTTTTACCAGTCTCACAATTTTGCATCGCAAAACTTGGTCTCGACTATCAATGATACGCACTAACATTTCTTTAAACGTTCCATCTGTATCAATAATGAGTTCGTCCCAATCCATTACATGAGTTGGATCAAGAATATATTTCCCAAGCATAAAGACGTAGAATATCTCGTGAACACTAGATAAATATGGCGGTAATGTCAATTGATAAGCAACCAAACCCACCTTCTCGAGTTTTTCGAAAGACCCAGTATATCTTGGCGATAACTTTTCACGCTTGCCAAATCTAATTACTTTCTTTTTTGGCATCACTTTCAAGAAAACATGATCTCCAACCTCAAATTCTAGAAGTCGTCTTCATTTATCAGCATAACTTTTCTATCGACTTTAAGCTGTATGAAGACATTGTCGTATCAAATCTATTTTTTCTAAGGTATCTCTAATCACATCTAGACAAGTGATAGATCTGTCTCCCACCTCAGCCCAACAAACTAGAGATCAACATGGTCTTCCATACAATACTTCATATGGTGCCATTTGAATTCTTGCTTGATAACTATTGTTATAGGCAACAAAACACATGTCTATGATATGGGTAATATGTATCATTGACATATATATACTTGTCTTCCACCTAAGTGGTTCACTTTGTTTCTCAGCTCATTGATATTTTTGTCTAGAATATGTATTAGAGCCTCTTCATATATGATATTCTCACATAAAAAAACCACCTCATAATCTAACACATGACTATGGTATAGGTAATATTTCATTAGCAACAAAACTTGGAACAGATGCACTTGTGCATACTTTGGTGGTAGCAATAATTGATAAGCCACTGGTCATACTTTTGTATGGACCCACATATCTTGACATAGGCTTCCCTTTCTTTTTAAATGATAAATATCTTTGTGAGGTGATACCTTGTAAAATACTCGATCTCCAACCTCAAATTCAAATGGTCTTCTTCTCTGATCAACATAGCTTTTATGTCACCTTTGAGCTGCAAGCAACTTCTCATGGATATCCATGACATTCTCAATAGCCTAATGGATTAGCTTTAGCCCAAGCTCATTCAACTCACATAAATCATCACAACGCATAGGGGACCTACAAGGTCTACCATACAAAGCTTCAAAAGATGTCGTATCAATGCTAGACTAAAAGTTGTTATTTATAAACTCAACCAATGATAGATGCTCAACCCAATTACCTTTAAACTCAAGAACACAACCCCAAAGAATATCTTCCAAGATTTATATAGTTCATTCCAATTGTCCATTTGTTTGAGGACGAAAGGTTATACGCATGTTCAATTGAGATCCTAAAGGACTTATGCAACCCTTTCCAAAATCATGAAGTAAACCGAGAATCTTAATCCAAAATAATAGAATTGGAACTCTATGCAACTAGAAAACATTCCTTATATATAACTTGCACAACATATTTAGGGTGTCACTAGCCCGAATAGTCAAAAAGTGAGCTAATTTGGTTAACCTATCAATAATGATCCAAATGACATCACATTGCCCTGTAGTCATCGATAGCCCTATCATGAAGTCCATAGTCATTGCTTTTGACTTCCATTTTGAAATTGGCAAAGGCTATAATAAGTCTCTATGTTTATAATGCTCTTCCTTTACTTGCTAAGAAAACAAATACCTTTTACAAAGTTTACCACATATTACTTCATAAATGGTCACCAAAAGTTTCTCCTCAAATTTTTTTACTTCTTAATATTTTTTGGATACACTAAGAACTTAGAATGATGAACTTCATTCAACACTTCTTACCTCAAGACTCAAGGAATAAAAAGTTTACTTTAAAACTAATGCCCACCATCTTCCAAAATTTTTCACTCAGCGTTACCTTTTTTTCCTGCCTTTAAAGAATTTTTTTGCAACTCTACATCATCTTTTTGTGCTTTCAATATCTATCAAATCAAAATAGGTTGGAGTCTCAAACTACAAATAAAAATTGGCTTTGTTTCCTCATCTACTTGCAACCCAAAGTTTTCTACAATATCCACCATTTTCCAACACTGAAGTCTCAAAGAAGCCAAACCTTCATGACATTTCCTACTCAATGCATCAGCCATAATATTGGCCTTGCTCGAATGATATTGTAGTGTAAAGTTAGTATCCTCTAGATATTCCAATCATCATCTTTGCCTTAGGATGAGTTCTTTCTAAGTGAATAAGTACTTGATACTCTTGTGATATGAGTACACTTTAAACTTCATACCATACAAATAACACCTACAAAACTTCAAGGCAAAGATATTTATTGCTAACTCTTGCATAGGATAGTTCTTCTCATTGTGGCTTCAACTTTCTAGACCCATAAAAATTGATTCTTTCATTCTGCATAAGTACACTACCAAACCCATGTAAGGCTACATCGATGAAAATCACATAAGGTGACTTTCCATTTGGTAAAACAAGAATTGGGGCTAACACTAGCTTATTTTTTTAACTCTTTGAAAGTGGATCCACACTTATAATCATGCTCAAATAAAGTACTTTTAATGGTCATGTTAGTTAAAAGTAAGATAATATAAGAAAAATTCTCAACAAAATGATGATAATATTCTACGAAACCCAAGAAACTACATACCTCATTTACCGTAGATGCCCTTGGCCATTCAAAAATAGTTTGTGCCTTCTCAAGATTCACGAAAAATCCCTTCATTGGTTACTATGTGACCCAAAAACTAAATACTAGTGGCTCAAAAGTCACACTTTGACCAATTTGCATATAATTGATACTTACGAAGAGTTTTTAAAATCAACCAAAGATGTTTCTCATGCTTCTCTTGCATATTTGAATACACTAATTCATCATCAATAAAATGATAATAAATGTGTCAAGGAAAGACTAAAACACTTAGTTTATTAAGTTCATAAATACTACATGTATATTTTTCATACCAAATGGAAGTACCAAAAACTAATAGTGACCATATCGTGTTGGAAAAACTATTTTATACACATCATCTTTTCTCACCCTCAACTCTGTTGATATCTTGATCTCAAATCTATTTTTGAGAAAAATTAGGATCCTTCCAATTGATCAAACAAATCAACTAAATGAGGAAGTAGATATTTATTCTTGATGGTTGTCCAATTTAGTTTTCTATAGTTAATATATAATCATAGTGACTTGTACAGCTTTTTGGAAAAGAGAACATGAGCTCCCCATGATAATATACTAGGCTGTATGAACCCCTTAACAAGTAAGTCTTAGTATTGCAGTACAAGAAATTATCTGTTTAGCTACAAAAATTTAGCTAGGAAAATAATCTCTAGCTAATTTGTGAGAGATTAGCTAATGAATAGCAAAAGATATTTGATTTTAGATTGAATTACAAATTTACAATAAATTTGTGATTGATTAGAGATGAAAATTTTCAATTTAAAAATTTTTCTAGCAATATTCTCGTAGATTTTAGCGCAAAAAATGATGACAATTTTAGCAATGACTTTAGAGACAAATTTTCCTCGGCCAATTAGCTCGAGAAAAAAAATCCCTCGCTAAATAATTTTATGGAAAATTTTTTTTATGATTATATATTAATTGCAAGAGATTAGTCCTTAGATGATAATTTTCACAAAATATATGCATTTAGCTATGGATTTTTCCCTAGCTATGCGGGCTAGAGATTATTTCCGTCGTTAATTTATAATGCTTTATTTTTTTTGTTTTATATATTATTTGTTTTAATATTTGATGTATCTTTGTATATTAAAGGTTTGTCATGGTCTATGTATGAGATATCCTTGAAAGACACATTTTCCTCATATAATTATAAAAATAGGATATTATAAATAAATAATTTCAAATTTATATATATACAAATAAAAATTTATATTAAAAAAGACTAAAACAACTATTTTTATGATGATAAAATTTTTAAAATATATACAAATTATTATTTGAATTAATAAAGATATTTAAATATTTGTATTAATACATATATTAAATAATTAATTCTATAATTATAAATATTTTCAAAAATATTTGAAATAATATATGAACAACACAAATATCTGTATTAATAAAAACCTAAAATCATTATTTATATGATTAAAAAATATATATTGACAAAAAATATAAATTAACAAATAAATAAGTAAATATTTATATTAATAAAACATAAAAAAATTTTTAATGATAATAAGAAATTTTTTTAAAAATTGTATTAAAAGATTTGAAATATTTGAAATATAAAAAAAATCATATTTTTCATTAAATTTAAAAATAAAATAAATTGAGATTTAAGGATAAATAAATTGATATTTTAATTACATCCAAAAACTTTTGATGAGTTATAATAAAAATTTCTTATTAAATGAATACTTCAGGTGTTTTTATAGGGTTATAAAAAGTTATTTAAAATACTACTAATGATATTTTTTTATCCTAAACAAACTTAAAATTATTTTTAGCCCTATAAACACTTTTGAAAATCAATACGAAACTAACCCTAAGTTGAGTTTAATTCAGGTTTTATTTATGTCTCTACTATTAATTCTTTATTTGTTTATTAATGACTTAGGTACTTATCTCTAATATAAGAGATGTCTTTATATTAGAGTTTAATACATGTTAGTTGAAAAGCTTATTAGAGTTTCCTTTCATAACCATCAAACTTATGTGAGTAAGAGTCAATTTGATTTGATATATTCAAACATATGAGAATTTAGTAGAGATAAACTTGAAATAGAATGATATATTTCGTTACATTTATTGATGTTTGCATATATTTTATTTGTTTTGTTTTTTTTAATATATGTGATAATTTTTTTAATTATTAAATTAAAAAATAATAAAATTAATTCAATAAAGATATAAAAATTATATGAGTGTTGAGGTGTCAAATGTGCCATGTCGGGCTGACAATACCCATTTGTGGTGGCTCACTCGGGCCACCATGTCATACCAGACACAACATGATATATGAATTGAGTTGTATTTGGCACATCATGATTCAAAAAGGGCAGGCACGGCATGGCCCAGCATGGCCTAACCATCTTGAATTTGCTAGATTTGGGTTGGTTTGTGCTATGCCTTGTGGGTTTTGTGTTGGGTCGTGCCAGGATATGTTATTTTATCCCGTTTAAAATTGAGTCATCTCTAATTTTATATATTCTAAATTTAAAGACAACATTAATTAATTAATTAAATACAATAAATAAATAGAATTATAATCACAAGTCATAACTCATAACTCAAAAAAAATATAATATAAATATTATAAATTTCAATCATTTCATTTTCGTAATGTAATACAAGTATGAATTAC